>LR880968.1:939065805-939077347 GCA_904067115.1 Aegilops sharonensis
TTTTCTGCTATATTTATTTCTTCTATTTATTTCTGTGTGGTAATAAGTCATTAAAAATAAGCATCTATGCTCATTTATTTAGTAAAGTTAATCACAACTATTTTTTCTTCTATTTATTTCTGAATTGTAATAAGTCATTAAAAATAAGCATCTATGCTCATTTTTTTAGTAAAGTTAATCACAACTATTTTTTAGTGTAAACTGCACTGCACATAGCTCCGTGTAGTCTACCCTATTCCTCAAGGCTTGAAGCGAACCAACGTGAGCATTGAGCCTCTTCTTCATCGTCTCTGCACTCAGGGTTTATAAACAGCTGTGAGTGCCTCTCGCTTGGCGAGGTGGGACTAAAAAAACAGCTGCATAAAATAAATAAGTAAAGAAAAAAATGCCTCCTACTGGGCACCCACGGCCTGGATACGACTAGAAACCCACTATGGGCCAGGATTCAGGCCCGCAGGTGGCCCATTAGGACCATCAGGCAGTAGTTAGTAGGCCCGTAAGCCTGCAATGGAGAGGAGCTCGAGAGGGGAGCGGCAGTGGGGCTTATAAACCACTACGCTCCCCTCTCAGCTAGCGAGGTGGGACTAAACTTTCGTGCCGCACCGTGCCAGCACACGGTCATTGGTCCCGGTTCGTGGCTCCAACCGGGACCAATGCCCACCCTTTAGTCCGGTTGGTGGCACCAACCGGGACTAAAGTGGGCCATTGGTCTCGGTTGGTCTCACGAACCGGGACTAAGGCTTTGCTATATAACGAAAATTTCAGAACCGCATCCCCACTTCGATCTCTCCTTCCTCCTCGATCTCCCGACGCCGCGCGCCGTCGCCGCCCCGCCCAGCCCCGACGCCGTCGCCGTCCCCATCGTCGCCCGCGTCCCCGTCGCCGCCTCGTCCTGCGCCGCCGCCCGTCGTCGCCCCCGTCGACACCCCGTCCCGTCGTCGACGTCCCCGTCATCGCCGTCTCGCGCCTCCGCCCCGTACGTCGCCGCCCCGTTCGCCCCCGGCCCGTCGTCGGCGCCG
This sequence comes from Aegilops sharonensis, assembly GCA_904067115.1. Classification (NCBI taxonomy): domain Eukaryota; kingdom Viridiplantae; phylum Streptophyta; class Magnoliopsida; order Poales; family Poaceae; genus Aegilops; species Aegilops sharonensis. The sequence continues at coordinate 939,066,825 of LR880968.1, forward strand.
GCCCCGTCTATTTTCCGATCCGGTTTCTATTAGATAAATTAGATAGAAAAATTATAGATATTAATGTCAAATGTTAGATGAACTAGCTAGATATTAATTAATTTGTTCATATTGTGTTAGATTTTTTTCTGTTAATAGATTTTTTTTGGTGTAATTAATTTGTTCATATTGTGTTAGATTTTTTCTGTTAATAGATTTTTTTGGTGTAATTAATTTGTTCATATTGTGTTAGATTTTTTTCTGTTAATAGATTTTTTTGGTGTAATTAATTTATTCATATTGTGTTAGATTTTTTTTTCTGTTAATAGATTTTTTTTGGTGTAATTAATTTGTTCATAATATGTTTGGTGATATTTAGGTTTTTTTGATATTTAGAATTTGTTCATATTGTGTTAGATTTTTTCTGTTCATAGATTTTTTTGGTGTAATTCATTTGTTCATCTTGTGTTAGATTTTTTTCTGTTAATAGCTTTTTTTTGGTGTAATTAATTTATTCGTATTGTGTTAGATTTTTTTTTCTGCTAATAGATTTTTTTTGGTGTAATTAATTTATTCGTATTGTGTTAGATTTTTTTTTCTGCTAATAGATTTTTTTTGGTGTAATTAATTTGTTCATAATATGTTTGGTGATATTTAGGTTTTTTTGATATTTAGAATTTGTTCATATTGTGTTAGATTTTTTTTCTGTTTTTAGTAAGTACTACTTTATTTATTTATAGTAATAAGTGCTTAGTATATAGTTGAACTAGATAGTTGATTTAATTAATAAAACTACTTTATTTAACTATATATAGAAGTAGTTTGTAGTAAGTGCTACTTTGTTTTTAGTAAGTACTACTTTATTTATTTATAGTAAATGCTTAGTATAGTAGTTGAACTACATAGTTGATTTAATTAATAAAACTACTTTATTTAACTATATATAGAAGTAGTTCCCGCATCGACGTCGGTGATGCCTATCCCGCATCCTCGTCATCGTCGACTCGGTGGTGGAGGCTTGCTTGATCAGGGCCATGTTCGGGACTGGGCTCCGCCGGGCTGGTATTGGTAGGTGCTACCTTCCGGGGGACGTAGGTTGGTGAGGAGGCAGCCCATTGTTGACCCGATCCTTGTTTGATGGCGGTCGCTTGGGCCAGTGACGGTGCCGAGGCTTCTGGACACCGCGGAGGTGGTACGTCACCGTGTCAGCGAGGAGGACGAGCACGTCCGTCGCTACATGGTTACATTGGAGGGCAGGTTCGACAATACTTGGCAGGTTCTTCAGGGATCTCACTGGAGCTATGATCCTGTGATGGTTCCTTATCTTTGGGTGTCCACCGCCCGCGTCGATACCCGTCGGGCGCTACGGTTCTAGTTGTATTAGCGATGCAATATTAGTGATAATATTCGACGATGTACGAACACCAAGAGATGATGTACTTTTGCTTATAATTATTGAATGCATGCTAATTTGAATACTACTTTAATTTATGATTTGGTTTTGCTTATTTTATGATTTGGTTTTGCTTATTGAATGCTCATATTGGATAAGTTCTCCTTCATTTGAATTATGAATATAGGCCGGAAATGTCGTACTCGGACGACGGAAACCGCCCGGGGGAGTGCGACTGGTGCCACGACGATCGAGGTATCTACGACAGGTTCATTGAGCTGGACGAAGATCGGCGCTTCAGCATTAAGCTCGACGAGAGCTTCGATGTTCATACGATACGCAACGACGACAATAGTTTTTTTCGTAATTAATCATGACTTCAACTATTTTAATCATGACAATATTTTTCATCTTTTCCAATTCGACTAGCTTATCCCATGCTTTGCAAGACACTATGTCTTGGAGAGGATGGGTTTTGAAGACCATGAAAGTTTTGAAACCAAAAAAATTATCCTAAGTACCCATCATGGTGTGGATTTTCAAGTAAAGCTGTTCAATGCTGAGAGTGTAACCCATTTTGGTTGCAAAAATTGGGAAGCACTTTGCAAGATGTATGGTCTTGATGAGGGTATGCTTGTCACCATGGATCTTGGTGATCCTACAATCGAGCAAGAGACACCTTCGATTTGGGTACTTGTGGATACACCTCCAATTCTTCCCCCATGTGAGCTTAACATAGTTATTAAGTAATTTATATTGTTTATTTCAAAATAGTTGACAGCTTATTTCCATTGACAGCTTATTTTGATTGTTCAAAAAATGTGCGGAAGATGGTAGACAAAACCCACTACACCGATGGCTCCGAATTAACTTATAAGGAGAAAAATCATCTGATCGCATTTTGTAGGGATCTTGAGAATTACAATGTCTACAATCGAACTCCTCAACATTATGGTCAATACATGCCACTAGTGCACGTGTTGAACTACGGTAACTACCATGGAGATACCCTGGTAAGATTTTTTTATTATTACGACATCCGTGCATCTTTTTGCATACTTCTAAAACTAGTACATCATTGCTAACTACGAAGTTATTACTATGTTTTTCAACAGAGAATCCCAGAGGATTGTGTGCCTCATTTGATGTATGAGAATGGCAGCCTTCATGTTTTGAACATATATCCAGGACATCCTACGAATCTCAACTGTCCATACCGGATTTCTAAAAGAAGTGGAGACATGACAATCAAAGAATGGAAAAAATGTATGGACAGTCGTAAGGAGCTTCTTGGAAGCAAAAGGAAGCAAAGCGCAAGAATTGGAGACAGGATGATCTCCATTCTTCATAAGGGAGAGTCAGGGTCTATATTGTTTTATGCTATTTTACCTTAAGGGTGTTTAATTAGGTCCTACCTGATACTGATGATCATGTGCTAAGAACAATTATGTAGGGTTGGGTTCGATGACTATGAGGATGATGATCGTATGACTTATTATTAATAACGAGTAGAAGTTGTATGATGATGCATGCATGATTAGTAGGACTTGTTATTATATATGATGATGTATATATGATGCGAGCATGCATAAGCATGTTATATCAGTGGGTGAAATGAACATAGCAGCAGCATTGATAAACCAAGGACGAAGATATAAGAGAGGACACTTCTCTCTATTAGCTAGCTAATAACAACCTAAAAATAACCCCCAAAACCCCTAAAGCAGCCACTTTTCCTAAAAAACATGGACTTTTGGTCCCGGTTGGTGCCACCAACCGGGACCAAAGGCCCCCCTGACTGGGTTCGGCGGACCGGCCACGTGGAGGCACATCTGTCCCGGTTCGTGTTTGAACCGGGACTAATGAGTGGAGGTATTTGTAACGACCCATTAGTCCCGGGTCATGAACCGGGACTAAAGGCCCTTACGAACCGGGACTAATAGGTGTTTTTCTACTAGTGGAGGTATCCCTTGCAGGGTTTTTTTCCTGTACATTGTCCTAAAGGGACGCTACTTTGAAAGGAAAAAACAGAGATCTCTGGTTGCACGGCGGAGGCATTTTGGCTCCCGATAGCATTTGCTCCCGCATGAACAGTTATTCAAAAACATTAGTAAAATGTATTAAAGAATCTGATTTTTTGTGGATGCTCATATTACTGTAGCAAGCATGTTTGACAATTTTCATGCGAAACGGAGCTACGGTGTTTCGTCGGTGAAAAGAAAAATTGGGGTGACATTTTGGGGGTAACATTTGGTGTTCAATTTGTTTTTATTTGCATGGGACAAAATGTTTAACCCTTTTACCTGAAAAGTTGCAGGTAGCATTTTGATGTGACTGAATCCACAATTTTTTTATTGGGATAACTTTGACATTTCAAAAATCATTTTTGTGCCCAAGAGCACATGCACCCGGAGCCGAATTGGATTTCCTGGTTGCATGGGCTTTGTCTCCCGGCCTATTTTTCTACACTGCATGCAAGAACACCAGGCATCCAGTTGATCGGGCAGCTACTCCAAGGAACAATTCTCAATCTCACGACGTGAGGTTTTGTCTAGGGCAGCCGTCGTTGCCAGGGAATTATTGGTCCCCTCACTTCCGGCTGCCATCACTACAAGAAATATGTCAACTTGTGGCCTTGACTATTGGTCACTGAAAGGTCATTGTTTTTTATTTGCGACCTTTTTGTGACCAAAAACAGAAGCTCAAAAGCTGGCGGTCGTAAACTGAAATTAACGAGAAGGTCGTTGACGTTTACAACCAAAATAGAAGGTCGTTGAACCCATGACCTTTTGTTTTGGTCACTGGCTGTCTACCCAGGCCACGTCGGATCCGACGTGGCAATCTGATGCGGCAAAATTGCGACCAATTTAGCTCGGTCCAATTCGACGCTTTACATGGGCCGAGCCCAACAATTCAGCCTATTTGAGTTTTTTCCATGGTCAACTAAATGGGCCAAGCCAATTTTTTTGGCCTTTTTCTTTTCTGGGCCCTTTCCTTTTTCTAGCCAATTTCTTTTTTTGTTGGCCTTTTCTTTTTGTTTCTACAACTTTCACCAGAATTATTATTATTTTCGCTATTTAAACTAAAATAAAAAATTCCACAACATCATCAGTTGGGCTATAGCCTTTTCATGCACAGTACAACTTTATGCATAGAAAATTGAAAAACATATATATATATATTTAACCCATACATATTGTTGAGAAATTTCATAATTTTGTTGTCAAAGCAGCATGTACACATGAATACAAGTTTGTTGTCAAAACAACATTTCAAACATACATCTTCATGACATCGTACATAAAAACCAGCAATAGAAAGATTACAATATGCCATATGGCTTAGATCACATAACATATGACATCCAGGTTCCAATGACCCCAGCAACAAAAAAGGATAACCACCACATCATACAATCTGCACATTCAAAGAGAACAAACTATATGTCAAAAGAGAACTGAGCAGAAAATTGCCACTAAAAGAAAGCAGGTAATATACTTAGTAATTACTACAGATTTTCTCACTGGATAGACACACACACACACACACACACACACACACACACCCACACACACACACACACACACACACACACCCACACACACACACACACACACACACACACCCACACACACACACACACACACACACACACCCACACACACACACACACACACACACACACCCACACACACACACACACACACACACACACCCACACACACACACACACACACACACACACCCACACACACACACACACACACACACACACCCACACACACACACACACACACACACACACCCACACACACACACACACACACACACACACCCACACACACACACACACACACACACACACCCACACACACACACACACACACACACACACCCACACACACACACACACACACACACACACCCACACACACACACACACACACACACACACCCACACACACACACACACACACACACACACCCACACACACACACACACACACACACACACCCACACACACACACACACACACACACACACCCACACACACACACACACACACACACACACCCACACACACACACACACACACACACACACCCACACACACACACACACACACACACACACCCACACACACACACACACACACACACACACCCACACACACACACACACACACACACACACCCACACACACACACACACACACACACACACCCACACACACACACACACACACACACACACCCACACACACACACACACACACACACACACCCACACACACACACACACACACACACACACCCACACACACACACACACACACACACACACACACTTTACATATACAGATTTACTCCCCGCAAAAACAAGTTTGAACAGTTGGCTATAATAATTTATGGCAACAAAATTCCCAAAACAGAGAATGGTACTTGTCGAAATTCCCCAAAAATAGAGGAAATGCGACATGCATGACAAGCTGTGGCATTACTAGAGGAGTTGATTAAACCAACATGCTGGAGTGTGTTGAACAGATAAAAGAAAAGAACAGGAACTCTTAAACAATGAGATTTAATCTAAAGGATAACAAGAATAGTTTAGCAAAAGTAATGTAATATTATCTGATTTTTTATTATTGGTTCCAAATAAGTGGCATGCGACCGCTTGACCTGACGAAACTACTAGAGGATTTGATTAAACCGACATGCTGGAGTGTGTTGAATAGATAAAAGAAAAGAACATAACTCTTAAACAATGAGATTTAATCTAAAGGATAACACGAATAGTTCAGTAAAAGTAATGTAATATTATCTGATTTGTAATTATTGGTTCCAAATAAGTGGCATGCGACCGCTTGACCTGACGAAACTACACAACAAGAATGATCTCAGAACTGATCCCATTGTTCAGTCAGACAGATAATTCTGGAGAGGGGCGATTCTGCTCAATCCAATCCACAACTGCATTCCATCTAAACAAGAGACTGAACCCAACAAGCTAGATTCATTCAGCATCATCAACAATTCAGTAAAGTACTGCAGTTTAGAACTGATGAGAATAAACAACTACACGACTTCATAACTGAACATATTCAAGTAAAAAACTGTACAAGTTACATTCCAGTCAACAAACTATACAAGTTGACGATTCCCTGCTGCATATACATCACTTATGTCATGTTTAGGGGTTCACAATGTACACAACATGTTTATGTTAGATGAACTGCAGCTGCTATGAATAGTAAAGCAAAGATGTACCGCCCTAATCAGCAAAAACATAACATTTTCTCAGAGTTCATGAAAGCACATGGATAAAGATGGAAACAAAAAATATTTCTAATGTTGGAACCCAACATAGCAAATCAAAACGAGAGAGGGGCAGAGGTGGCGTGGAGGAGAAATGACCTTGAGCTGCTGCTGCTCCTCTCCATGGCTGTGCATCACCCTCCCATCTCCTTCCCTGCATCCAGTGAGTTGAGTTCTTTTGTAGAGCACCAATAAAACATAGCAAACAGAGAGGCGTGAGGAACATCTCAAATGCATATGTTTGGAAGGGTGTACTGCTTTGCCTTATTCAAACTTTGATTCAACTCTGAACACATACATTTGACAAGAAAGCTTTGACAGAAAAGACAAATTGGAGCAGCAGAGCATCCTTCACACTCTAATGCTAGCAAATGTGCAACTTTCGTTTTGTTTGGTGGTTTACCAATCATTACGACCGTGCTAGCGATCAATTAGAAGATTAGTTGTGGAGCATGCGTGTATTATTAGCAACGAAAGCAAGGGTTGACACTAGTGAAAGAACAGACATGAATATTTGCTTGCACTACAGTAGTAGACAGTAAGATGTAGAGTGCACAATTAAGTCGCAGCTCCTCTGTATGTGAACCAGTGGAGACAGCAGCAGAAACTTTTGATACTCATAACAAAAGGATGCAGCATATAAACCGCAGCCACAGCACAACTACAACGCAGCTCAAATTTCAAAGTTGCTGTGATGTGCCTGTAGCATGCTGCCTAAGCAACGACAATGCATGGTGGTACAGCTGAGAGATTAGTAGCATCAACACGTTTAGCCCTACTTGGATCACACGCCCACGTACAAGCCCCAGAGACAATTCAACCAAATTGGCCAGGATCGAGTAGAGCACAAAGGCAAAGACAAAGTATATATCAATGCCTACAATCTTCAGTTCAGTACACATCTCTTTAGAACAGAGTAATATTCAGAATTCATATATCAGTATATATTCAGAATTCCACCAACGACAGCTTTACTAATATCTCTTTAGTAGAGAGTAAACACCAGTAAACTAATTTCATCTCGAAGGGTAGTTTTGCAGTAGTAACAAGCATTAAAACAAGCTACTCTTGTTACTATAGTGCAGTTCAGTACCATATGCCTACAATCAGACACAAGCTTCAGTACAGTCAAAGTATAATTACAAATAGGATTAAGAATGAAACTTGTTACTCATGGGATCGTGGCACAGAGCGTTCAATAAAGAGTATAACACAAGCTACACTTATAAACACATGCTTCAGTTCAGTGCAGAAATAAACAAGCCTCAGATTGTGAGCAGCAGTGTTAGATTGTTTACCTTCAGAGTTCCTCTTCTCCCACCTCCCCATCAGCTCGAACGATTTCTAGCGGATCCAGTGGCCTTCTTTGCACTCATCCGTTAAATGAAAGACACTTGAACACAAGTCTAGGAGCTAGAATCAGAATCTACATTGAACTAGACAGGAAACTAATTCAACAGCCCATAACACAGAATTGTCAAGTCACAAGCAGTCCCAACAGAGACGCACGCAAGGTACATTTAACTCCGGAATGCGGCACGAGATAAACAAGATGAGCAGAAGCTCTAGTAGCATGGCATCGTAACTGAAGAAGCTAATGCGCAACATGCCAATTGCCAAGGAGATGCATCAGTTAGTTAATTAGCTGCAAGTTTTAGTCAGAGTCTGAAATCCCCTGAAACTTGCAATCGATAAGCCAAAGCCACCTATGCACATGCTAGTGAGAAGCAGCAGCAACAACGAACCCATCCGAACCTTCACAAAATCTCAACATCTTCACAAAATGGCACATAAACTAGTCGCCGCAATTCACAAAATAAAGGAATTAACAAAAAAAGCAAGTAATGACATCAATTTTCTATTCTTTATACAGCTACAAATCAACTCTGAACCAACTCTTGCAGGATTTTAAAAGGGGCGATGAATATTAAGCAAGATTTACAAAACAATTTGGGTGCACAAGCAAATCAATGAAAGGATCTCTGAACATTGGTGTTCATGTCTGCACTACAATAGCACCATTTGAGATGAAATTTTGCACAAGAGCAGGATCGTTGAACACAATCAAGAATAAATGGCATTCATGTGCCAGATAACGACACAATCAATAGCTCATTGATAGGTCCCCAACGAATCTATAATTTTTGATTGTTCCATGCTATTATATTACCCGTTTTGGATGTTTATGGGCTTTACTTTACACTTTTATATCATTTTTGGGACTAACCTACTAACCGGAGGCCCAGCCCGAATTGCTGTTTTTTTTGCCTATTTCAGTGTTTCGAAGAAATGGAATATCAAACGGAGTCCAAACGCGATGAAACCTTCGGGAGCAATCTTTTTCGAACAAATGCAAACCAGGAGACTTGGAGTGGAAGTCAAGCAACAAGCAAGGCGGCCACGAGGGTGCACGGCGCACCCCCTATAGGTGGGCGCGGCCCCCACCCTCGTGGGCCCCTCGGGCGTCCACCGACCTACCTCTTCCTCCTATATATACCCACGTACCCCAAGAACATCAGAACAGACCACGAAAACCTAATTCCACCGCCGCAACCTTCTGTATCCGCGAGATCCCATCTTGGAGCCTTCACCGGCGCTCCGCTGGAGGGGGAATCGACCATGGAGGGCCTCTACATCATCTCCAAGGCCCTTCCGATGAGTTGTGAGTAGTTTACCACAGACCTTCGGGTCCATAGTTATTAGCTAGATGGCTTCTTCTCTCTCTTTGAATCTCAATACAAAGTTCTCCTTGATCTTCTTGGAGATCTATTCGATGTAACTCTTTTTTCGGTGTGTTTGTCGGGATCCGATGAATTGTGGATTTATGATCAAGTTTATCTATGAGAAATATTTGAATCTCCTCTGAATTCTTTTATGTGTGATTAAGTTATCTTTGCAAGTCTCTTCGAATTATCAGTTTGGTTTGGCCTACTAGATTGATCTTTCTTGCAATGGGAGAAGTGCTTAGCTTTGGGCTCAATCTTGCGGTGTCCTTTCCCAGTGACAGCAGGGGCAGCAAGGCACGTATTTTATTGTTGCCATCAAGGATAAAAAGATGGGGTTTATATCATATTGCATGAGTTTATCCCTCTACATCATGTCATCTTTCTTAATGCGTTACTTTGTTCTTTATGAACTTAATACTCTAGATGCATGCTGGATAGCGGTCGATGTGTGGAGTAATAGTAGTAGATGCAGGCAGGAGTCGATCTACTTGTCACAGACGTGATGCCTATATACATGATCATGCCTAAATAATCTCATAATTATTCGCTTTTGTATCAATTGCTCGACAGTAATTTGTTCACCCACCGTAATACTTATGCTATCTTGAGAGAAGCCACTAGTGAAACCTATGGCCCCCGAGTCTATTTTTTATCATATAAATTTATCATCTACTTTTATTTGCATCTTTACTTTTCCAATCTATATCACAAAATACCAAAAATATATTTATCTTATCATATTCTCTCTATCAGATCTCACTTTCGCAAGTGGCCGGGAAGGGATTGAGAACCCCTTTATTGCGTTGGTTGCGAGGTTCTTGTTTGTTTTTGTAGGTGCGTAGGACTTTTTAGGAGCCTCCTACTGGATTGATACCTTGGTTCTCAAAAACTGAGGGAAATACTTACGCTACTTTGTTGCATCACGCTTTCCTCTTCAAGGAAAACCAACACAAGCTCAAGATGTAGCAAGAAGAATTTCTGGCGCCGTTGCCGGGGAGGTCTTCGCTCAAGTCAAGACATACCAAGTACCCATCACAAACTCATCTCCCTCGCATTAAATTATTTGCCATTTGCCTCTCGTTTTCCTCTCCCCCACTTCACCCTTGCCG
>LR880968.1:939077458-939094632 GCA_904067115.1 Aegilops sharonensis
TGAGTTTATCCCTCTACATCATGTCATCTTTCTTAATGCGTTACTTTGTTCTTTATGAACTTAATACTCTAGATGCATGCTGGATAGCGGTCGATGTGTGGAGTAATAGTAGTAGATGCAGGCAGGAGTCGATCTACTTGTCACAGACGTGATGCCTATATACATGATCATGCCTAAATAATCTCATAATTATTCGCTTTTGTATCAATTGCTCGACAGTAATTTGTTCACCCACCGTAATACTTATGCTATCTTGAGAGAAGCCACTAGTGAAACCTATGGCCCCCGAGTCTATTTTTTATCATATAAATTTATCATCTACTTTTATTTGCATCTTTACTTTTCCAATCTATATCACAAAATACCAAAAATATATTTATCTTATCATATTCTCTCTATCAGATCTCACTTTCGCAAGTGGCCGGGAAGGGATTGAGAACCCCTTTATTGCGTTGGTTGCGAGGTTCTTGTTTGTTTTTGTAGGTGCGTAGGACTTTTTAGGAGCCTCCTACTGGATTGATACCTTGGTTCTCAAAAACTGAGGGAAATACTTACGCTACTTTGTTGCATCACGCTTTCCTCTTCAAGGAAAACCAACACAAGCTCAAGATGTAGCAAGAAGAATTTCTGGCGCCGTTGCCGGGGAGGTCTTCGCTCAAGTCAAGACATACCAAGTACCCATCACAAACTCATCTCCCTCGCATTAAATTATTTGCCATTTGCCTCTCGTTTTCCTCTCCCCCACTTCACCCTTGCCGTTTTATTTGCCCTCTCTTTTAGGTTTACCCTCCTTTTCCTCCTTGCTTTTGTCTGCCGTTATGTCTGAAATTGGGGAGATTATCGTCGATATGGAAAATAATGATAACATGGAAAATTCTGATGCTCCTGCTGAAGAACCCCCTATCTTGCATACTAAATTTTTTCAAATTGGTAGTGGTAATATTATTGGAAAATGGGTTATACAAGATTTCTTTAGTTGTGCCGGTGCTTTACCTTCTATGGGTAGTTCTATCTTGCATAGAACCAGTAGTCTTGCGCATGCTATCGCCATGCTTATAGTTGAACTTGAAAGACAGTTTATGCACATGCATCCTTGCATACAAAGAATTTTCCGAGAATTTTCTAATATTGAGCATTCTTCTGTTAAGCGCGCAACTACTATCGTTTTGGCACATGAGTTTAGATTTATAATAAAAAAAGCCAAATAAATTTTTGTGCACTATTGGGTGGACGCCGGGCGTCCTCCCATAGAGGCGATCCTCTTCGATCAAGAGGAAATTATGTGTTTCCAATCTTTGGACTATATTGCTTTTAATGAAAACCTTAGAAAAAAGGTTTCTACCACTGTTCTAATTGATAAAATTTCTGAACTCAATAACGGTTTTGCTATTCGAAATAATGAGCTAGGATATTCTCTTGAGTGTAGACTCAAGAGGTTCTGTCAAAAGAATGTTTATAATGATGAATTGGTTGTGCAATACGAAGGGCCAAAGGAGGAACCCATACCTCCTGAGATTGATCTTGGGGACTTTTGTCCCATTAAATTTAGCCCTTTTGATTACTTTTATTTGCCTCAAAGAAAACTGCTGCTGAACATAGAGAATATGAGATGAGTTTTCGTGATCTATCTTATTATTATGGCACTACTTAGATCTATCCTCGCTTTTATGCCTAGCTTGGGGCGTTAAACAATAGCGCTAGTTGGGAGGCAACCCAATTTAATTTTTGTTTTTTGTTTTTGCTTCTGTTTAGTAATAAATATTTCATCTACCTTCTGTTTAGATGTGTTTTGATGTTTTAATTAGTGTTTGTGCCAAGTAGAACCTATAGGATAACCTATGGTGATAGTTAATTTGATTCTGCTGAAAAACAGAAACTTAGCACGCACGAAAATAATTTTACGAATACACAGAGACATGTTTTTGTGTTGATTCTTTTTTATGTAGATCAATAGACAAATTTCCCAGGACTTCCTATTTTGTTATGATTTTTAAAGTTCCAAAAGTATTCGAGAGTTACAGATTACTACAGACTGTTCTGTTTTTAACAGATTCTGTTTTTCGTGTGTTGTTTGCTTATTTTGATGCATCTATGGCTAGTATCAGGGGGTATGAACCATAGATAAGTTGGAATACAGTAGGTTTAATACCAATATAAATAAATAATGAGTTCATTATAGTACCTTATGTGGTGGTTTTTCTTTCTTGCACTAACGGAGCTTATGAGATTTCCTGTTGAGTTTTGTGTTGTGAAGTTTTCAAGTGTTGGGTAAAGATTTGATGGACTATGGAATAACGAGTGGCAAGAGCCTAAGCTTGGGGATGCCCATGGAACCCCAAGATATTCAAGGATAACCAAAAGACTAAGCTTGGGGATGCCCCGGAAGGCATCCCCTCTTTCGTCTTCGTCTATCGGTAACTTTACTTGGAGCTATATTTTTATTCGCCACATGATATGTGTTTTGTTTGGAGCATCTTGTATGATATTAGTATTTTCCTTTTAGTTTAACACCATCATCCTTGCTGTACACACCTTTTGGGAGAATCCCACTTGATTAGAATTTATTAGAATACTCTATGTGCTTCACTTATATCTTTTGAGCTAGATAATTTTTGCTCTAGTGCTTCACTTATATCTTTTAGAGCACGGCGGTGGCTTAATTTTGAAGAAATTGTTGATCTCTCATGCTTCACTTATATTATTTTGAGAGCCTTTTAGAACAGCATGGTATTTGCTATGGTTATAAAATTGGTCCTAGAATGATGGGCATCCAAGTTGGGTATAATAAAAACTATCATAGAAAGTGAATTTGATGCTATGATCAATTTGATACTTGATAATTGTTTTGATATATAGAGGTGGTAATATTAGAGTCATGCTAGTTGGGTGATTATGAATTTAAATAATACTTGTGTTGAAGTTTGTGATTCCCGTAGCATGCACGTATGGTGAACCGCTTTGTGATGAAGTTGGAGCACAATTTTATTTATTGATTGTCTTCCTTATGAGTGGCGGTCGGGGACGAGCGATGGTCTTTTCCTACCAATCTATCCCCCTAGGATCATGCGTGTAGTGCTTTGTTTTCAATGACTTGTAGATTTTTGCAATAAGTATATGAGTTCTTTATGACTAATGTGGAGTCCATGGATTATACGCACTCTCACCTTCCACCATTGCTAGCCTCTCTTGTGCCGCGCAACTTTCGCTGGTACCATACACCCACCATATACCTTCCTCAAAACAGCCACCATACCTACCTATTATGGCATTTCCATAGCCATTCCGAGAAATATTGCCATGCAACTTTCCACCGTTCCGTTTATACGACACGCATCATCATTGTCATATTGCTTTTTGTGTGATCATGTAGTTGACATCGTATTTGTGGCAAGGCCACCTTCATAATTTTCATACATGTCACTCTTGATTCATTGCATATCCTGGTACACCGCCGGAGGCATTCATATAGAGTCATATCTTGTTCTAAGTATTGAGTTGTAATCTCGAGTTGCAAGTAAATAAAAGTGTGATGATCTTCATTATTAGAGCATTGTCCCAGTGAGGAAAGGATGATGGAGACTATGATTCCCCCACAAGTTGGGATGAGACTTCAGACTTATATATATAAAGAGAAAGGCCAAATAAAAAAAGGCCAACTAAAAATGAGAGAAAATGAGAGAAGGGACAATGCTACTATCCTTTTTACCACACTTGTGCTTCAAAGTAGCACCATGATCTTCATGATAGAGAGTCTCCTATGCTGTCACTTTCATATACTAGTGGTAATTTTTTATTATAGAACTTGGCTTGTATATTCCAATGATGGGCTTCCTCAAAATTCCCTAGGTCTTCATGAGCAAGCGAGTTGGATGCACACCCACTTAGTTTCTTTTATTGAGCTTTCATACACTTATAGCTCTAGTGCATCTGTTGCATGGCAATCCCTACTCACTCACATTGATATCTATTAATGGGCATCTCCATAGCCCGTTGATATGCCTAGTTGACGTGAGACTATCTTCTCCTTTTTTGTCTTCTCCACAACCACCATTCTATTCCACATATAGTGCTATGTCCATGGCTGACGCTCATGTATTGTGTGAAAGTTGAAAAAGTTTGAGATTACTAAAGTATGAAACAATTGCTTGGCTTGTCATCGGGGTTGTGCATGATTAAATACTTTGTGTGATGAAGATAGAGCAACAGCCAGACTATATGATTTTGTAGGGATAACTTTCTTTAGCCATGTTATTTTGAGAAGACATGATTGCTTTATTAGTATGCTTGAAGTATTATTATTCTTATGTCAATATGAACTTTTATTGTGAATCATTTGGATCTGAACATTCATGCCACAATAAAGAAAATTACATTGAGAATTATGCTAGGTAGCATTCCACATCAAAAATTCTGTTTTTATCATTTACCTACTCGAGGACGAGAAGGAATTAAGCTTGGGGATGCTTGATACGTCTCCAACGTATCTATAATTTTTTATTGTTCCATGCTATTATACTACCCGTTTTGGATGTTTATGGGCTTTACTTTACACTTTTATATCATTTTTGGGACTAACCTACTAATCGGAGGCCCAGCCCGAATTGTTGTTTTTTTTGCCTATTTCAGTGTTTCGAAGAAAAGGAATATCTAACGGAGTCCAAACGCGATGAAACCTTCGGGAGCGATCTTTTTGGAACAGATGCAAACCTGGAGACTTGGAGTGGAAGTCAAGCAACAAGCGAGGCGGCCACGAGGGTGCCCGGCACGCCCCCCCCACCCTCGTGGGCCCCTCGGGTGTCCACCGACCTACTTCTTCCTCCTATATATACCACGTACCACGAGAACATCAGAACAGACCACGAAAACTTGATTCCACCGCCGCAACCTTCTGTATCCGCGAGATCCCATCTTGGAGCCTTCTCCGGCGCTCCGCCGGAGGGGGAATCGATCATGAAGGGCCTCTACATCATCTCCAAGGCCCTTCCGATGAGTTGTGAGTAGTTTACCATAGACCTTCGGGTCCATAGTTATTAGCTAGATGGCTTCTTCTCTCTCTTTGAATCTCAATACAATAGTAACACATTAAGAAAGATGACATGATGTAGAGGGATAAACTCATGCAATATGATATAAACCCCATCTTTTTATCCTCGATGGCAACAATACAATACGTGCCTTGCTACCCCTATTGTCACTGGGTAAGGACACCGCAAGATTGAACCCAAAGCTAAGCACTTCTCCCATTGCAAGAAAGATCAATCTAGTAGGCCAAACCAAACTGATAATTCAAAGAGACTTGCAAAGATAACTCAATCATACATAAAAGAATTCAGAGGAGATTCAAATATTTCTCATATATAAACTTGATCATAAACCCACAATTCATCGGATCTCAACAAACACACCGCAAAAAGAGTTACATCGAATAGATCTCCAAGAAGATCGAGGAGAACATGGTATTGAGATCCAAAAAGAGAGAATAAGCCATCTAGCTAATAACTATGGACCCGAAGGTCTGTGGTAAACTACTCACAACTCATCGGAGGGGCTATGGTGTTGTGAGTAGTTTACCACAAACTCTATGGTAATCTCAGAAGCCCTCCGTGGTCGATTCCCCATCCGGCGGAGCGCCGGCGAAGGCTCCAAGATGGGATCTCGCGGATACAGACGGTTACGGTGGTGGAAATTGTTTTTCGTTGGCTCCCTCGATGTTTTCGGGGTACGTGGGTATATATAGGAGGAAGAAGTAGGTCGGTGGCCGCCCGAGGGGCCCACGAGATAGGGGTGATACGTCTCCGTCGTATCTACTTTTCCAAACACTTTTGCCCTTGTTTTGGACTCTAACTTGTATGATTTGAATGGAACTAACCCGGACTGACGCTGTTTTCAGCAGAATTGCCATGATGTTGTTTTATGTGCAGAAAACAAAAGTTCTCGGAATGACATGAAACTCCACGGAATATCTTAGAATAAATAATAAAAAATCCTAGCCAAATATGAAGACCAGGGGGCCCACACCCTGTCCACGAGGGTGGGGGGGGGGGGGCGCCCCCTCCTGGGCGCGCCCCCCCTACCTCGTGGGCCCCCTGGACACCCTCCGACGCCAACTCCAACTCTATTTATTGGCTTTCGGGGAGAAAAAATTCAGAGAGAAGAAATCATCACGTTTTATGATACGGAGCCGCCGCCAAGCCCTAATCTCTCTCGGGAGGGCTGATCTGGAGTCCGTTCGGGGCTCCGGAGAGGGGGATTCATCGCCGTGGTCATCATCAACCATCCTCCATCACCAATTTCATGATGCTCACCGCCGTGCGTGAGTAATTCCATCGTAGGCTTGCTGGACGGTGATGGGTTGGATGAGATCTATCATGTAATCGAGTTAGTTTTGTTAGGGTTTGATCCCTAGTATCCACTATGTTCTGAGATTGATGTTGCTATGACTTTGCTATGCTTAATGCTTGTCACTAGGGCCCGAGTGCCATGATTTCAGATCTGAACCTATTATGTTTTCATGAATATATGTGAGTTCTTGATCCTAACTTGCAAGTCTATAGTCACCTATTATGTGTTATGATCCGACAACCCCGAAGTGACAATAATCGGGATACTTCTCGATGATGACCATAGTTTGAGGAGTTCATGTATTCACTATGTGCTAATGCTTTGTTCCGGTTCTCTATTAAAAGGAGGCCTTAATATCCCTTAGTTTCCATTAGGACCCCGCTGCCACGGGAGGTAGGACAAAAGATGTCATGCAAGTTCTTTTCCGTAAGCACATATGACTATATTCGGAATACATGCCTACATTACATTGATGAATTGCAGCTAGTTCTGTGTCACCCTATGTTATGACTGTTACATGATGAACCTCATCTGGCATAATTATCCATTACCGATCCAATGCCTACGAGCTTTCCATATACTGGTCTTCGCTTATTTACTTTCCCGTTGCTACTGTTACAATCACTACAAAACACCAAAAATATTGCTTTTGCTTTCATTACTCTTTTGTTACCGTTACCACCACTATCATATTACTTTGCTACTAAACAATTTGCTGCAGATACTAAGTTTCCAGGTGTGGTTGAATTGACAACTCAGTTGCTAATACTTGAGAATATTCTTTGGCTCCCCTTGTGTCGAATCAATAAATTTGGGTTGAATACTCTACCCTCGAAAACTGTTGTGATCCCCTATACTTGTGGGTTATCAAGACCTTTTTATGGCGCCGTTGCAGGGGAGCATAGCTCTATTCTTTGAGTCACTTGGGATTTATATCTGCTGGACACTATGAAGAACTTGAAAGACGCTAAGACAACAATTTATCCCTCAACTACGAGGGGAGGTAAGGAACTGCCATCTAGCTCTGCACTTGATTCACCTTCTGTTATGAGTAAGCTAGCGACACCTAAACCTGCTTCTGCTATTCGTTCCGATATGTCGCATGTTATTGATGATGCCACTTCTGCTATGCA
Source organism: Aegilops sharonensis (assembly GCA_904067115.1). NCBI lineage: Eukaryota > Viridiplantae > Streptophyta > Magnoliopsida > Poales > Poaceae > Aegilops > Aegilops sharonensis. The sequence continues at coordinate 939,084,934 of LR880968.1, forward strand.
TGATACTTATGATGAAACTACTTCTATGCTTGATACTACTGTGCCCCTTGGTGAATTTCTTGATGAACAAATTTCTAGGTCTAGAGAAAGAGAAATTATTGAAACTGATAATATTGATGAAAGTGATGATGAAGATATGCCTGCTATTCCTGAGGGTTATCTTTTTGATGCGGAATCTTCTACAGCTATTTTTGCCTGCCAGGATAGATACGAACTTAAGAGGCTGCTAGTTAAATGGAGTAAAGAATCTCTTAGAGACAGAATGAAACCTGATCCTGCTTTTGCTACTTCACCTATATGTGTTCCCGATAAGGATTATGAATTTTCTGTTGATCCAGATATAATTACTTTGGTTGAATCTGATCCTTTTTATGGCTATGAATCTGAAACTGTTGTGGCACATCTTACTAAGTTAAATGACATAGCCGCCCTGTTTACTAATGATGAGAGATCGCGCTACTTTTATATACTCGAAATATTTCCATTCTCATTAACAGGTGATGCTAAGATATGGTTTAATTCTCTTGATCCTGGTTGTGTGCGTAGTCCCCAGGATATGATTTATTACTTCTCTGCTAAATATTTCCCTGCTCATAAGAAACAAGCTGCTTTGACGGAAATTTACAACTTCGTGCAAATTAAAGAAGAGAGAGTCTCCCTCAAGCTTGGGGGAGGCTTCTCAAGTTACTTAATGCTTTGCCTGATCATCCTCTTAAGAAACCTGAAATACTTGATATCTTTTATAATGGACTAACCGATGCTTCCATAGATTACCTGGATAGTTGTGCTGGTTCTCTTTTCAGGGAAAGAACACCGGATGAAGCTGAAATTCTATTGAATAATATGTTGACAAATGAAAATAATTGGGCACCTCCTGAGCCAACTCCCGAGCCAGCTCCTGAGCCAATTATTGAGCCTATTACTAAACCAACTCCGAAGAAGAGAGGTGTTCTATTTCTCAGTCCTGAAGATATGCAAGAGGCAAAGAAATCTATGAAAGAAAAAGGTATTGAAGCTGAAGATGTTAAGAATTTACCTCCTATTGAAGAAATACATGGTCTTAATTTACCGCCTGTTGAAGAAGTGTATGATCTCAATTCTTTATTCACTAAAGAACCTCCTGATCCCGATAACCCGACACAGGTAGTAAAGGTAAATTATCTTTATAGATTTGATGAAGGTGATATTCCTCACTACAAGTCTGCTAGACAATGCTTGGATGAGTTTGATAATTTTATTGTCAAACAAGAAAATTTTAATGCTTATTTTGGTAGACAGTTGAAATATGATTCCGATATGATTAAACGCTTGGGTGATTATATGGCTAATATTAGAGGTGAACTTAAACTTGTTAGCAAACATGCTTCTATGGTTACCACTCAAGTAGAACAAGTACTTAAAGCTCAGAAAGAATTGCTTGATGAAATGAATAGTAAGAAAAATGATTATGCTATTAGAGTGGCTACTAGAACTGGTAGAATGACTCAGGAACCTTTGTATCCTGAAGGCCACCCTAAGAGAATCGAGCAAGATTCTCAGAGAAATAATATTGATATGCCTAGTTCTTCTAAAAGGAAGAAAAAGAAAAATGATAGGACTTTGCAAACTTCTAGTGAACCTATTGCTGAACCACCTGAGAATCCAAATAATATCTCCATGTCTGATGCTGAAACAGAATCTGGTAATGAACATGAACCTAGTGAAAATGTTATTGATGATGTTCATGATGATGCTCAACCTAGTAATGATAATGATCTAGAAGTTGAACCTGCTGTTGATCTTGATAACCCACAATCAAAGAATCAACGTTATGATAAAAGAGACTTCATTGCTAGGAAACATGGTAAAGAAAGGGAACCATGGGTTCAGAAACCCATGCCTTTTCCTCCGAAACCATCCAAGAAAAAGGATGATGACGATTTTGAGCGCTTTGCTGAAATGATTAGACCTATCTTTTTGCGTATGCAATTGACTGATATGCTCAAAATGAATCCTTATGCTAAGTATATGAAAGATATTGTTACAAATAAAAGAAAGATACCGGAAGCTGAAATTTCCACCATGCTTGCTAATTATACTTTTAAGGGTGGAATACCAAAGAAACTTGGAGATCCTGGAGTACCTACTATACCATGCTCCATTAAGAGAAATTATGTTAAAACTGCTTTATGTGATCTTGGAGCCGGTGTTAGTGTTATGCCTCTCTCTTTATATCGTAGACTTGACTTGAATAAGTTGACATCTACTGAAATATCTTTGCAAATGGCTGATAAATCAACTGCTATACCTGTCGGTATTCGTGAGGATGTGCCTGTTGTGGTTGCAAACGTTACTATTTTAACGGACTTTGTTATTCTTGATATTCCCGAGGATGATAGTATGTCTATTATTCTTGGAAGACCTTTTTCTTAATACTGCAGGGGCTGTTATTGATTGCAACAAAGGCAATGTCACTTTTCATGTTAATGGTAATGAGCGTATGGTACACTTTCCGAGGAAACAACCTCAAGTTCATAGTATCAACTCTATTGAAAAAATTCCATCGATTATATTTGGAGGTTTTGAATTTCCTCTTCCTACTGTCAAGAAGAAATATGATATACTTATTATTGGGGATGTCCATATCCCCGTTGAGGTAACATAGTGTTATTCGAAATTTCTCCGGTTCCATGATTATCGGAATGAGTTTGTTAACAAGACTTGATCAACCTTGTTAGTGGATTCTTTTTGATGAGCATGAGATGGATGAAACTAGAAGCACAACCTTCTGTACCCTCTTTATATTTTCTGTTATTTAGTATAAATAAAGTAAAATAGTATTTTTCTATCTGTCTCCCGACTTATCCGTGCAATATAAAAATATCCCAAAAATAAAAGTCCTCAGAATGCCATGCCAATTTAATATGATTTTTTGGGAATATTGAGGATTTTTAATGCAAAAATTACCGCGGGGGGAGCTGCCACCTGGCCACGAGGATGGAGGGCGCGCCCCCCTGCCTCGTGGGCCCACGGTGGCCCTCCTCCACTTATCCCTGCACCCATCTTCTTCCTCTGCCTCACACAAACCCGAAAAACCAACTCAAGCTCGTGTTCCAGCCACTTTTGTTGTGATTTTCGATCTCCTTGCTCAAAGCACCTCTCGCAAAACTGCTTGGGGAGATTGTTCCTTGGTATGTAACTCCTCCATTGGTCCAATTAGTTTTTTTTCTAGTGCTTTATTCTTTGCAAATTTGTGCTGCATAGGTGACCATGTTCTTGAGCTTGCATGTCAAATTTATATGGTTCCAAGTAGTTCTAATGCTTGATATAGGCTCTAGGCACTTGTAGGAGTAGTTGCTATCAATTTTATTGAAGTTGGTTCACTTTTGTTTGAAGTTACTAAAAATTTCAGAATTTTTTCAGAGAAAAAAATATGTTTAGGAAGATGTTCCAAGGTGGTTCTTCAAGGAAGCAAGGTCCCAGGCTTGCAATGCGTGATGCTGACGAGGAACCACCAAGAGACGCTCCTATGAGGCCCTGTGAATGGCCTTCGGAAAAGTTTATGGATCAAGCGGGAATCAAAGAAGAATTTAACACATATTTGCGTAATGCCGGTCTTGAGGACTTTGAAGCTGACAAATGCCCCCAGTATCATGATCTCACAAGTTCATTTGTGGGGAGGTTTGAGTTTTCATCTTCGCGTAATTCTCCTTCAGTCATGTTTGACCTTTATGACAAATCTTATACCATGGACTTAGAGGATTTCACTTTTGCGTGCAAACTTCCATCTTGGGGTAGTATCAGGGATCCCCCTAAATCTGAATATAGAGACTTTCTTGCTAGAATAACTGTGGGGGAATCTAGGGATATAACGCAAGCCACTATATGGAGCATTCACTTTCCTGCTATACATTATTTTGTTCTCTTCATAGGTGGATGCATAAATGCTAAGGATGAAGCATGTCACATGTGTGCCCCTGATCTCAGCATTCTCAGAAGTGCCGTGTTAGGAGACCAATCTTATCATATGGGAGCCATTGTAGCTCGTAGGTTGCATCATAATAGACATAACAGAGATTTCTTTGGAGGAATTTATGCAACCCGCTTAGCTAATTTTCTTGAGATAGACATTCGTGAGGGTGATATGGAGTTACCCCCCCCACTTATTTAGATTTTGATTCTATGGTTTCCCACCAGTTTGTTGAGAGGACTGAACCACCTCTCCAGTATCGACTAATATTTAACAAACGGCATGTTGTCCATGTTACTCTTCCTGCTCCTGCCTTCTTTGATTTTCAGACAAAAGGGAGATATATTATTACCAGAGAGGAGGCAGATGAGTACGAGAGGAGAGCGGAGGCGTCTCGATGCCACGCTGCAGCTCAGGAGGCGATAGCGGCTGCATCGTAGTACGACCCCAGCTACACCTATGGGTATCCGCCAGGCTATCCCTGGCAATAGACCAACTTAGGCCAAAAGCCTAAGCTTGGGGGAGTACGTATTTCCCACCGACATTACATTCATGTTCACACACACTCATTGCTAGATGTCGGTGCTCATACTTCTTCACTGTAATATCCATGCTAGTTTATTTTCTTTTTCCTGCTTTCTTCTTGTGTGTTTAATAAACCTTAGAAAAACCAAAAAAAATAGTAGTAGTTTATTTTTCCTGCTGTAGTAGTAATAATTAAAAAGAAAACCCAAAAATATTTCCCATTCTTCTTTTGCTTGTTGGGAGCTTTCCCGTGTAAATAGTTTTTATTTCTTTTCTTTTCTTTGGGGGTCAGTAGGAGAAGACCATGACTAAATTGTTGAAGTGGCTTTTATATGCACCATTGTTGATTTAACCAAGAGCCCGTATTGCCTTGTCTTCTCCTGTTTATTGAATGATCGCAGATTCCAGCTTAGTCCAATGCACGTGTACTCTTATTATTATTCACACCGTTCGGTCGTGCAAGTGAAAGGCAATTATGATGACATATATGATGGACTGACTGAGATGGGAAAAGCTGGTATGAACTCGACCTCTTTTGTTTTTGTAAATATGATGAGTTCATCGTTCTTGATTCAACTGATTATGAAGAAACATGTTTGCAATGACAAATAGAGATCATAGTTGCTTGTGCCATGCTTGATTAGCTATGAGTTATAATGGTTTACCTTGCGTGCCAACATGCTATTGAGATGATTATGATGTGGTATGATAGGGTGGTATCCTCCTTTGAATGATTTAGGTGACTTGACTTGGCACATGTTCACGCATGTAGTTGAAACAAATCAACATAGCCTTCACGATATTTATGTTCATGGTGGATTATATCCTACTCATGCTTGTATTCAATGTTTATTAATTTTAATGCATGTTCATGACTGTTGTCGCTCTCTAGTTGGTCGCTTCCCAGTCTTTTGCTAGCCTTCACTTGTACTAAGCGGGAATACTGCTTGTGCATCCAATCCCTTAAACCCCAAAGTTATTCCATATGAGTCTACCATACCTTCCTATATGCGGTATCTACCTGCCGTTCCAAGTAAATTTGTATGTGCCAAACTCTAAACCTTCAAATAAACATTCTGTTTTGCATGCTCGAATAGCTCATATATCAGCTAGGGCTGCCCTTATCTTCCGTGTTAGGCGGTTTATTCTCAAGAGGAGTGGACTCCGCTCCTCACTCACGAGAAAATGGCTGGTCACCGGGATGCCCAGTCCCATGCTTTATGCAAACTAAATCAAAATAATTGCAAACAAAACTCCCCCTGGGACCCGTTGAATGTTGGAGGCACTCGTTGTTTCGAGCAAGCCTTGGATTGATGCTTGTGGAGGAGGGGGAGTATAAACTTTACCATTCCGTTTGGGAACCGCCTATAATTTGTTTAGCATGGAAGATATCGTCATCTCTTAGTTGTTATGTTGACAATGAAAGTATGCCGCTCAAAATATAATTTATCTCTATTTCAAAACCGAGCTCTGGCACCTCTACAAATCCCTGCTTCCCTCTGCGAAGGGCCTATCTATTTACTTTTATGTTGAGTCATCACCCTCTTATTAAAAGCACTAGCTGGAGAGCACAGCTGTCATTTGCATTCATTACTGTTAATTTATATCGGGTATGACTATGATTGGATCTCTTTTACCATGAATTACAATGTATAGTCAGTCCTTGATCTTTGAAGGTGCTCTGCATTTATGTTTTGCGGTCTCAGAAAGGGCTAGTGAGATACCATCTTGTTATATCATATTATGATTATTTTGAGGAAGTGTTGTCATCCGAGATTTATTATTATGGCTTGCTAGCTGATTATGTTATTGATATGAGTAAAAATGAGACCTGAGAGTTATTGCAAATGTGGTTAGTTATGATCTTTGCTGAAAACCTGAATGCTGGCTCGACATAAGTACAACAACAAGAGCAAACCGAGTTTGTAAAAGTTTTTCTTTTTCTCTTTCAGTTTGTCAACTGAATTGCTTGAGGACAAGCAAGGGTTTAAGCTTGGGGGAGTTGATACGTCTCCGTCGTATCTACTTTTCCAAACACTTTTGCCCTTGTTTTGGACTCTAACTTGTATGATTTGAATGGAACTAACCCGGATAACGCTGTTTTCAACTGAATTGCCATGATGTTGTTTTATGTGCAGAAAACAAAAGTTCTCAGAATGACCTGAAACTCCACGGAATATCTTAGAATAAATAATAAAAAATCCTCGCCAAAGATGAAGACCAGGGGGCCCACTGAGGGAGTCCTGGATTAGGGGGTATCCGGACAGCCGGACTGTGTATAACGTCCGGACTATTGAAGCGTGAAGATACAAGACTCAAGACTTCGGCCCGTGTCCGGATGGGACTTTCCTTAGCATGGAAGGCAAGCTTGGCGATCTGGATATTATATTTGCTTCCTTGTAACCGACTCCATGTAAACCCTAGCCCTCTCAGGTGTCTATATAAACCGGAGAGGTTGGTCCTTAGAAGACCGATCACAATTACAATCATACCATCATAGGCTAGCTCTTAGGGTTTAGCCTCTACAATCTCGTGGTAGATCTACTCTTGTACTACCCATATCATCAATATTAATCAAGCAGGAAGTAGGGTTTTACCTCCATCGAGAGGGCCCGAACCTGGGTAAACATCTGTGTCCCTTGCTTCCTGTTACCATTAGCCTTGACGCACAGATCGGGACCCCCTACCCGAGATCCGCTGGTTTTGACACCGACATTGGTGCTTTCATTGAGAGTTCCTCTATGTCGTCGCCATCAGGCTTGATGGCTCCTTCGATCATCATCAACGGCGCTGTCCAGGGCGAGACCTTCCCCCCCGGACAGATCTTCGTGTTTGGCGTCTTCGCATTGCGGGCCAACTCGCTTGGCCATCTGGAGCAGATTGACAGCTACGCCCCTGGCCACCAGGTCAGGTTCGGAAACCTGAACTACACGGCGGACATCCGCGGAGACTTGATCTTCGATGGATTTGGGCCTATGCCAGGAGCACCGGACAGTCTTGACGAGCACGGCTTAGACCTGCCATTGGACGAAGCTCGGGGTATCGCCCCCGTAGTATCTCCGGACCTAGATCCGGAGCAGGCTGCGCTGCCTAAGGACGGAGGGATGGACCCCACCCCCCAGGTCGCGCCCTCATCGGCGGTGGAGCCGAACGTGGGTCTTACCTCTGCGGTGGCCCGTGACTCCGAACCCCCGATTCGTATCCGGACGTTGGTTCCAGTCCACACACTCCCGAGCCCGTTGGGCCAGGATGGGCTCCAGTAATGGAGTTCACCGCTGCGGATATCTTCCAGCACTCGCCCTTTGGCGACATACTGGACTCATTAAAGTCTCTCTCTTTGTCAGGAGGCTCTTCGCCGAACTATGTCCGGTTTGAGTGGGAGGCAGGCGACGAAGGAATTTTTTTCCCACCCACCACCCACTTCATTGCCACGGTCGATGACTTAACCGAGGTACTGAATTTTGACTCCGAAGACATCGACGATATGGACGACGATGCAGGGGAAGAACATGAACCAGCGCTCACTGGGCGGTGGACAACCACCTCTTCTTATGATATATATATGGTGGACACTCCGAAGGAGACAAATGGCGATGAGGCAACGAAGGATAAAACCTCAGGGAAAAAACCAAAGAATGGGCGTCGTCGGCGCCACTCCAAGCCCCACCACACTAATACCAACCCAGGAGACGAAAACAATCCGAATGGTGCCGAAGAAGAATACAACCCTGATCAGCCCGCCTTCGAGCAGCCCGAACAGGAGGATGAGCAGGTCAGCCCAGAAGAACAGGCGACGGACGAATACCCGAAGGAGGACAGCTACATGCTCCCCTCCGAAGACGAGATTAGCCTCGGCGACGACGAGTTCGGCGTGCCTGAGTATCCCGTAGAGCAGGAGCGCTTCAAGCGTTGGCTTATAGCCAATGCGAGGAGCCTGAAAAAGAAACAACAACAACTCCAAGCTGATCAAGATCTGCTCACAGATAGATGGACAGAAGTCCTGGCAGCCGAGGAATACAGACTCGAGCACCATACGGCTGACCGGCCACCTCGTGGCCGGGATAAAACGGCATACCAGTCCGCATACCAGCCAACACCCCCACGCCAACATACTACGGCCCGGGGCAACAAAACGGGACAACCAAGATCGGTCTACGGATCGCGGGGGCGCGCCTCGGTACGCGACGAGGACCGTCACGCCGGACACATCTTTAACAAGTCCGGCCGGGCCGAATATAGCCACCCAAAGCAATTCGACCTGCGTAGCCACATAGCCCGGCACAGAGGCGCCATGCACCCCCTCTGCTTCACTGACGAAGTAATGGATCATGAATTCCCAGAAGGGTTCAAACCCGTAAACATCGAATCATACGATGGCACAACAGACCCCGCAGTATGGATCGAAGATTTTCTTCTCCACATTCACATGGCCCGCGGAGACGATCTACACGCCATCAAGTACCTTCCCCTTAAGCTCAAAGGACCAGCCCGGCACTGGCTAAACAGCCTGCCAGCAAACTCCATTGGCAGCTGGGAAAACCTGGAAGACGCATTCCTCGACAACTTCTAGGGCACATATGTGCGACCACCTGACGCCGACGACTTGAGCCACATCACTCAACAGTCCGGAGAGTCAGCCAGGAAATTCTGGACTCGGTTCCTAACTAAGAAGAACCAAATAGTTGACTGTCCGGACGCCGAAGCCCTGGCGGCTTTCAAGCATAATATCTGTGATGAGTGGCTCGCTCGACACCTCGGCCATGAAAAACCCAAGTCCATGGCAGCTCTCACAACACTAATGACCCGCTTTTGCGCGGGCGAGGACAGTTGGTTGGTCCGCAGCAGCACTACGCCACAGCCTGGCTATTCGGATGGCCGCGACAATAACGGCAAGCCACGGCGTAACAGACATAAGCGACGGAACAACGGTGACAGCACTGAAGACACGACAGTCAACGCCGGATTCAGTGGATCCAAGCCCGGTCAGCGGAAGAAGCCGTTCAAAAGAAATAATTAGGGACCGTCCAGTCTGGACCGCATACTGGAGCGCTCGTGCCAAATTCATGGCACCCCGGACAAGCCAGCCAACCACACAAATAGAGATTGCTGGGTATTCAAACAGGCCGGCAAGATAAACACCAAAGACAAGGACAAGGGGCTGCACAGCGACGATGACGATGAGCCCCGACGTCCGAACACGGGGGGACAGAAGAAATCCCCCCCCC
>LR880968.1:939095106-939114312 GCA_904067115.1 Aegilops sharonensis
GCCGGCAAGATAAACACCAAAGACAAGGACAAGGGGCTGCACAGCGACGATGACGATGAGCCCCGACGTCCGAACACGGGGGGACAGAAGAAATCCCCCCCCCCCCCTAGGTGAAAACGGTCAACATGATCTACGCCACACACATCCCCAAGCGGGAACGGAAGCGGGCACTAAGGGACGTCTACGCGATGGAGCCAGTCGCCCCCAAATTCAACCCTTGGTCAGCTTTACCGATCACCTTTGATCGGAGGGATCACACTACTAGCATCCATCACGGAGGCTAGGCCGCATTGGTCCTAGACCCAATCATTGACGGATTCCACCTCACGCGCGTCCTTATGGACGGTGGCAGCAGCCTGAACCTGCTTTACCAGGATACAGTGTGCAAAATGGGCATTGACCCTTCAAGGATCAAGCCCACTAAAACCACCTTTAAAGGTGTAATTCCTGGAGTAGAGGCCCGCTGTACGGGCTCTATAACATTGGAAGTGGTCTTCGGATCTCCGGATAACTTCCGAAGCGAAGAGTTAATCTTCGATATCGTCCCCTTCCGCAGTGGTTACCATGCACTGCTCGGACGAACCGCATTCGCCAGATTCAATGCGGTACCACATTACGCATATCTCAAGCTCAAGATGCCAGGACCATGCGGGGTCATAACGGTGAACGGAAATATGGACCGCTCCCTGCGAACAGAAGAACATACTGCAGCCCTTGCGGCGGAAGTACAATGCAGCCTTCTCCGAATAACCAATCCGGAGATAACAACTTCGAGCACAGTCAAGCGAGTCTGGAGCACCCCGCAACAGGATCATTAGGCACGCAAAGAGCGCGACTAGCAGTCCGGCCTCGGCTTAAGCCCCATCAAAGCAGCATTCGTGCCACGTGTACACACTTACGCACTTAAAATACCATGGGCATAGGCGGAGGCGCATCAACGACTCAGTCAATAGTGCGGGTAACCGCCAAATACTTTCATACTCTTTCCCTCTTACCTTTCAGGACACCGCGTTGGCGCAACATCCTCAAAAGATCCGAATTGACGGACTTATAGGGAAGAGACATCCAGGGAGGCAATAGACGTTGTGCACAGAAGAAAATACCCAGGTGGAATCTATTTACGATCATTATACCTGCTTTATCTACCTGAACACAGCCTGCCCCTAGATAGGACATGTCAAATAGTCCTATTTTATATTTGCTTAACGCATCCATTGTAAATGTACGCTTAAACGTATTTTTGTCAATGAGAGATTATATATAGCGTCAGCTTATTATTCTCATTTGAGCATTTTTCTCTTGTAAATGTTTATTTGATGTTGCATCCGTACACCTTGGCGCGGCCGGTTCGCCAGGGGCTTCTTATGGCGCCCCGCTATATGGCAACTAAAGTCCGAACACTTTCAACAGTGCGGCACCCCAAACTTATAGCACTATATGCATCAGCTCCGAATCATGTCTTGGGTCTACAGTTGGGATAGCCCGGCTCCCTTGTTTTGGTGCCTTACGTTCCGTTATATCGGCTAAGGTAGCGCAGGGAGAACTACTGCGATTGTGTCCCGGTTCGTCCGGACGAGCACCACGGTAGAGAAAGCCGAAACTGACCGGCATGATATGGTGAGAGCTGGTCGCTGTTCGAGAGGTTTTAAAATCCTTAAAGATTTTCCGCTTTAGGCGATAAATCGGCTTCGTCCGATCTAGGCGTGTATAGCGCCCCAATTCGGCCTTCCGGATTCTAGGGGCTTCGCCGAAATTTAAAATGGTATACTTCTATGGCTAAGTGAAAGTTATAAAGCCGCATAGTCCGATTGCCTTGTTCGCTGCGTCGGACACCTTCTTAAGGGACCAAACATTTGGGTAAAGAGTGTCCAGGTTTTCCACGAACACCCCAGTGCTAGTCACGCGGGGGCGGAAGCCGACGACTGGCCTACTTTCAGGATTTTATAAACAGCCGCACAAAAGGTAATATTTTAAATAACAAAAGCGCTACATAGCGCAAGTAACTTCGTCTTTAATTACAAACATGACAGAAGTGAATTCATTCAAATATGGCGTCCTTGGTACACTCATTGGAGACGAGACGAGCACCCTTCATCATGCCATCGTAGTACATTTCGGGATAGGGATGCGCCTTGCCCTCCGGTGGCCCGTCCTTGACCAGCTTCTCCGCATCCAGCTTGCCCCAATGAACCTTGACGCGGGCAAAAGCTCGGCGAGCACCTTCGATGCAAACAGATCGCTTGATCACTTCAAGCCGCGGGCATGCATCCACCATCCGCTTGATCAGGCCAAAGTAGCTACTGGGCAGTAGCTCACCAGGCCACATCCTGACTATGAAGTCTTTCATAGCCAGTTATGCCGCCCTGTGGAGTTCGACCAACTTCTTCAGTTGGTCGCTCAGAGGCATCGGATGTTCGGCCCAATCATACTGGGACCAGAACCGCTTCTCCTTTGAGCTCCCCTCCCGGGCACGGTAGAACTCCGCGGCGTCTGAGACGCTGCATGGCAGATCTGCAAATGCCCCTGGAGAGCTCCGTATTCGAGTAAGTAAAAGAAACGCCTCCTCCACATGTTTGCTTTGCATAAAGAATTTCTTACCCGCTGCTATCTTTTTGGCCTCCTTGATCTCCTGCTGTGCTTTTTCGGCTTCAGCCTTGGCATCTTTCAAATTCACAAGGGCCTTCACAAGCTCGGCCTCCTTCATCTTCAGATTATGCTCCACGGACTCGCACTTCTTGCCGAGGTCCTGGAGCTCCTGCTGTACCTCGCCCACTCTAGCACTTTGCTTTTGGCGCTCCTTACACTCTAAGGTCGCCTTGTCTTCGGCCTCGGACAGCGCCCTCTTCAGGGACGCCAATTCGGCGGTGGCCCCTGTTACACGGTCACGACACTTAGGTGTTAGACTCGTCAATTCTGCCTATCCTTAAAATGCATAAGAGCGGGAATTACTTACCCTCATTCTCTTCGAGCTGCCTCTTCGTGAGGACGAGCTCTCCCTGCGCCTGCTCCAGGTGCCGCTTCAGTTTGGCAACCTTGGCAGTACGGGCAGCAGCAGCAAGCAGCACAGCTTGCTTATTCACAACAGTACTTATTATTAGTCTCCTGCGGATTATAGTTGACCCTTCGTTTGGCTTTACTTTCAGAACACCAACCAGAGTATCAGGGGCTACTACCTATCGGGTGGTAATTTCATACATTTCTTACTTACCTCAAAGCCCGTCAGAAGGCTTGTGCAGGCTTCGGTTAGTACGCTTTTGGCGGACAGAACCTTTTGAATCACCACACTCATAAGAGTACGGTGCTCTTCTTCCATGGAGGCGCCTCGAAGCGCTTCCACCAGGCTATCCAGTGCTGTTGATGCGCCAGAAGTCCTCGGCACGGGCGGCTCGCCCTTCCTAACAGGGGGCTGCCCGCCCAAGTCAAGAACCGTTGGGGGTTCCGGAGCAGTGTTCGATCGAGAGTTCACCTTGTTGCGGCTCTCATCGACGCGATCCGCGGGGATCTTGAACCCCGCATGCCCGACATCTGGAATCCCGCCGTGGGGCGTCTTCAGAGTCACCTCCCCCTGCTCTGAGAGCCTTCGGGACAACACCTCTGTGTCATCCGCGTGTGGAGGGGTAGTGGCCGTCGGGAGCGAATTTATCGCCGAATCGCTCAGGGACCCGGAGGAGGATTCCTCGGGATGAACCCTGGCCGGACTGCATATATGTTCGGCACTATAAGTATAAAAACTATGAAGCGAAACCATGATAGGATGCGGATACTTACGATCGCACCGGGGGCTTCCCCCGGGGCAGCCACCCCTCCTCGCTATAAGCGGCCGTGGCGGAGTAGTCCGGAAGGGTTACCTTCCCCTTCTTGGACGCCCCAGCCTCCCCCTCCGGGGCGGCTTTTCTCTTCTTCTCCCCCCTAGTGCGGGGAGGTGGAATTTCTTCTTGATTCCCCCCGCCTCCGCGAGAGGAATGTGTCTCCTCATCATCGGACGACAGATGAATAACGGCCTTGCGCCGAGGGCCTTTTCCGGCCCCCTGGCCCACTTCGCCGGACCCCTCATCCTTCCCGGATGGGGAGTCTTCTTCTTCTTCCTCCTCCCCTTCGTGGAAGGAGTCCTCCTCGTCGTCTTCGGACGAGGCTTCGGACGCAACCTTACGCCGGAGACCCTTCCTGGTCCCCGGGGCCTTCTTTTCGGCCTTCTTCTCCGGCACCTTGTACGGTGCCGGGACTAGCATCTCCGTCAGGAGAGCAACCGCCAGATCTTCCGACAACGGAGCCGGACAGTCAATCTGCTCCGCTGTCTTCACATAATCCTGAGGCAAATATATAAAAATACTTAAACTACCCCCATGAATGTATTGGGAAAAAACTAAACCTGGTGGTGGTCCCAAAACTCACTGGATTCGGGGGCCGCGCTGCATGAAGTCTGCGGTCCTCGGATGTGGGAAGAGGTACTTCGGAGGCCTTGAACAACACTTTCCATGCGACTTTGTGCGTCATGCCGTAGAGCTTCCGGAGCGTATGGTGTTCGGCCGGGACGAACTCGCACAGATTTACCGCCCGCCTTTGGCAGGGCAGGATCCGGCGAACGAGCATGACCTGGATCACATTAACAAGCTTGATGTTCTTGTCCTTCATGATTTTGATGCATGTCTGGAGTCCGGCCAGCTCCGTGGAATCACCCCAGGACAGGCCCTTCTTTTCCCAGGAGGTGAGCCACGTAGGGATTCCGAATCGAAACTCGGGGGCCGCTGCCCAGTTGGCGCCGCGCGGCTCGGTGATGTAGAACCACCCCGATTGCCATCCTTTTACGGTCTCGGCGAAGGAGCTGTCCAGCCAGGTGACTTTAGGCATCTTGCCCACCATGGCCCCTCCGCACTCCGCTTGTTGGCCGCGTACAATCTTTGGCTTCACGCAGAAGATTTGCAGCCACATGCCGAAATGAGGCTGGATGCGGAGGAAAGCCTCGCAAACGATGAGGAACGCCGAGATATTGAGGACAAAATTCCGGGCTAGATCATGGAAATCTAGCCCATAGTAGAACATGAGCCCGCGGACGAAGGGATGGAGTGGAAATCCCAGTCCACGGACGAGGTGGGCGACGAAAACACGACTCTGTCGTGGGGTCCTGGGGTCGGAATGATCTGCCCAGCATTCGGTAGTCGGTGCGCTATGTCCGCGGCCAAGTATCCGGCCGCCCGAAGATTTTCTATGTGCTCCTCCCTGACGGTGGAAGCCACCCACTTGCCTCCTGCTCCGGACATGTTTAGCTGTGCGGAGGAGACTTGGGCTTGGGCGCTGGAGCTCGACGGGGCAAGAATGGGCAAAGAAGGAAGAAGGTGTGGGTCAAAATGGGGAAATCTTATCCCTTTATAGAGGCGACGAAAGCGGTGCGCCTCCCCACTTTCCCGTTGGGAATCGCTTGCTTCCCAAGCGCCACGATTAATGATGTGGTGGGGTTACCCGTACCCGTATTGATGAGAATCTCGTGATAAGGGGGCACGATCTCTGCTTTGACAAGACGTGTCAAGGAAACCGCCTCGCAATATGCGCTGTGGCTGGTTATGGAAAGACGGTTCGAGTAATGACCTGACCGTAGTGACACGTCGCGTTGCCGGAAAAGTTGTCAGCAGATTGCATTTGTGAAACATCATTCTCTCTACGGTGGCATCATTTTGTGGATCCGGACACGGTTTGAGTGTTCGATAATTACCTTGGAGTATTCGGAGGAGGAACCCGTCCTGCAATGCCAAAGACAAGACTGCCCGCCGGACTCATCGTCATTGAAGCCTGGTTCAAGGGCTACTGAGGGAGTCCTGGATTAGGGGGTATACGGACAGCCGGACTGTGTACAACGTCCGGACTATTGAAGCGTGAAGATACAAGACTCAAGACTTCGGCCCATGTCCAGATGGGACTTTCCTTGGCGTGGAAGGCAAGCTTGGCGATCCGAATATTATATTTCCTTCCTTGTAACCAACTCCATGTAAACCCTAGCCCTCTCCGGTGTCTATATAAACCGGAGAGGTTGGTCCTTAGAAGACCGATCACAATTACAAGCATACCATCATAGGCTAGCTCTTAGGGTTTAGCCTCTACGATCTCATGGTTGATCTACTCTTTTACTGCCCATATCATCAATATTAATCAAGCAGGAAGTAGGGTTTTACCTCCATCGAAAGGGCCCGAACCTGGGTAAACTTATGTGTCCCTTGCTTCCTGTTACCATGAGCCTTTACGCACAGATCGGGACCCCCTACCCGAGATCTGCCGGTTTTGACACTGACACCCACACCCTATCCACGAGGGTGGGGGCGCCCCTCCCCTCCTGGGCGCGCCCCCCTACCTTGTGGGCCCCCTGGGACACCCTCTGACGCCAACTCCAACTCTATTTATTAGCTTTCGGGGAGAAAAAAATCAGAGAGAAGAAATCATCGCGTTTTACGATACGGAGCCACCGCCAAGCCCTAATCTCTCCCGGGAGGGCTGATCTGGAGTCCGTTCGGGGCTCTGGAGAGGGGGATTCGTCGCCGTTGTCATCATCAACCATCCTCCATCACCAATTTCATGATGCTCACCGCCGTGCGTGAGTAATTCCATCGTAGGCTTGCTGGACGGTGATGGGTTGGATGAGATTTATCATGTAATCGAGTTAGTTTTGTTAGGGTTTGATCCCTAGTATCCACTATGTTCTGAGATTGATGTTGCTATGACTTTGCTATGCTTAATGCTTGTCACTAGGGCCCGAGTGCCATGAATTCAGATCTGAACCTATTATGTTTTCATGAATATATGTGTGTGTTCTTGATCCTATCTTGCAAGTCTATAGTCACCTACTATGTGTTATGATTCTGCAACCCCGAAGTGACAATAATCGGGACCACTCCCGGTGATGACCATAGTTTGAGGAGTTCATGTATTCACTATGTGCTAATGCTTTGTTCCGGCTCTCTATTAAAAGGAGGCCTTAATATCCCTTAGTTTCCAATAGGACCCCGCTGCCACGGGAGGGTAGGACAAAAGATGTCATGCAAGTTCTTTTCCATAAGCACGTATGACTATTTACGGAATACATGCCTACATTATATTGATGAATTGGAGCTAGTTCTGTGTCACCCTATGTTATGACTGTTACATGACGAACCGCATCCGGCATAATTATCCATCACTAATCCGGTGCCTACAAGCTTTCCATATACTAGTTCTCGCTTATTTACTTTTCCGTTGCTACTGTTACAATCACTACAAAAATACCAAAAACATTACTTTTGTTGTCTTTACTTTTGTTACTGTTACCACCACTATCATATTACTTTGCTACTAAACACTTTGCTGCAGATACTAAGTTTCCAGTTGTGGTTGAATTGACAACTCAGCTGCTAATACTTGAGAATATGCTTTGGCTCCCCTTGTGTCGAATCAATAAATTTGGGTTGCATACTCTACCCTCGAAAACTGTTGCGATCCCCTATACTTGTGGGTTATCAGGGGGTGCGCCCTGTAGGGGTGGGCGCACCCTCCACCCTCGTGGCCTCCTCGGCTGCTTCTTGACTTGCACTCCAAGTCCTCTGGATCACGTTCGTTCCAAAAATCATGCTCCCGAAGGTTTCATTCCGTTTGGACTCCTTTGATATTCCTTTTCTTCGAAATACTGAAATAGGCAAAAAACAACAATACGGGCTTGGCCTCCGGTTAGTAGGTAAGTCCCAAAAATGATATAAATGTGTAAAGTAAAGCCCAAAAACATCCAAAACGGGTAATATAATAGCATGGAACAATAAAAAATTATAGATACGTTGGAGACGTATCAATACTCTAGATGCATGCTGGATAGTGGTCGATGTGTGGAGTAATAGTAGTAGATGCAGGCAGGAGTCGATCTACTTGTCACAGACGTGATGCCTATATACATGATCATGCCTAGATAATCTCATAATTATTCGCTTTTCTATCAATTGCTCGACAGTAATTTGTTTACCCACCGTAATACTTATGCTATCTTGAGAGAAGCCACTAGTGAAACCTATGGCCCCGGGTCTATTTTTTATCATATAAGTTTATCATCTACTTTTATTTGCATCTTTACTTTTCCAATCTATATCGTAAAATACCACAAATATATTTATCTTATCATATTATCTCTATCAGATCTCACTTTCGCAAGTGGCCGTGAAGGGATTGACAACCCCTTTATTGCGTTGGTTGTGAGGTTCTTGTTTGTTTGTGTAGGTGTGTGGGACTTTTGAGGAGCCTCCTACTGGATTGATACCTTGGTTCTAAAAAATTGAGGGAAATACTTACGCTACTTTGCTGCATCACCCTTTCCTCTTCAAGGAAAACCAACGCAAGCTCAAGACGTAGCACGCATCTATCTCAAACTGCCAAGTCTTCACTAGTTAACCCAGGGATAGACCTAACGAAATTTCTGAAAATAAACTAGTGTTGGTAACATGTGCGATGCGGAGGGTGGTAACGGAGGAAGTGGGGAACAGGGTCACCGCGACGTCTGCCGGAGAAGGGGTACGAGAACTAGCTCGCGGTGGAAACGAAGAGAAGGAAGGGCCTCTGGCGGCTGGTCCTGGCGCTCGGTGTGCTCGGGCGAAACCCGTCTAGGTCCCGCCGAAGATGCGCCGTTGTCAACGACCACCGCAACAGCAAGCTCCGGTGTGGTGTGGTGTGCTGCACCACACCGATCCGGCCTACCTCCATCGCGCAGGTGGATCCCGATGCGGCCGACCTCTATCGCACAGGTGGGTGCGGATCCGGCGCCACCATCGCTAGAATTGGTGCGCCCCATCCATCCATCCATCCATGGGTGGGCGTGGGTGGGTGGGTGAATCCGTGGAAGAGGGGGTTTCCATGGGTGGATGGACGAGATAAGGAGGGAGGTCGGTAGGCGGCGGGGGTGGGGATGGGGAGAATGGGGAGACGAGGTCGTCGATGGCGGTCGAGATCGACGGCGGTGGCGGTGATTGGAGAGGAATCAGGGGTTGGGGAAGAGGAGCAGTTTGTGGGCAGCTCCATGGGGCTTCACTCGTCGTCGACCTCGTCATGGGCATGGGCTCGATCTTGGGTCAGCCTCGGCCTCGTCTACGGTGGCGGTGGGGGTGGGTTGGGGGCGGCGGCGGATCGAGATCTGAGGGAGAGAGATGGTTGGGGGCGGCGGTTATGAGTGCTGTAAGTGCATCTAGTGCCACCCCTAGTTGATTTTGGAGTATTGACGACAAACCTGGTTGAGGGACTAATGTGTTTGTGAGAATTGCAGGATAACATAGGTAGTAGTCCCTCATTGATTCGGTTTACCTACCGGAGATGACCCCTAAAAATGTGTGAAGACATTGAAGACAATGGTGGTCTGTGAAGCTATTCACATTGAAGACTATGACATGAGAAGACATCGAGTGAAGACTATGGAGCGCGAAGACTTAGTTGTTTCGTTGTTTTCCTTTTCTTCTTTGTTGAGTCATAGGAACCACCGCACAGTTAAGTGGGGTCCAAGTGAACAAAGTCAGAGTGACTGAAGTGATGCTCAACCAAATCCTATGTCTTCGAGCGAAGACAATGAGAGCAAATCTTATCCAGAGTCAGATGAGTCAGCTTTACTTGTAGCCCAAGTCAAGCTGCCTCGTGTGTTTGAAATCTGACCGTTGTGACACGTGTCAGCTCCTTAGTGACCCAGGGTCATTTCGGAAAAATCAGGTCGGGTTCCCCAGTGGCTATAAATAGCCCACCCCCTACACCATAAATTGGTGGCTGCTCAGAGTTAGTACACGGCTTTTGTCGTTTGAGAGCAACCCACCGCCGAAGCTTTCGAGAGAGAATCCTTGCGAGGACAAAGCCCAAACCACCCAGAGCCCAAAGAGTGTTTGGCATCACTGAAGTCTTTCTGTCCGCGTGATCTGAAGACTTGTTACACTTGAGGACTGTGAATCCTCCAGCCGGTTAGGCGTCACGTTTTGAGCATCCAAGAGTCATTGTGGATTGCCGGTGAACGAAGTCTGTGAAGGTTCGGAAGTCTACCTTGAATACTTAACAGAGTGATTGGGCGGGGACTAGGTGTCCTTAGCTCAAGGGGAATAAGGTGAAGACGCGGTCTTCTGAGTTGAATCTCAGCCTCCCTAACCAGACGTACAGTTGTCACAGCAACTGGAACTGGTCGAACAAATCCATGTCCTCCTGAAGCTACTGGTTCTATCTCTTACTTCTCTTTACTTACAGTTTGTCTTCGTGAAGTCAGTGCCTGCTTGCATTATCTATTTGACTTCACTGTGTGACTACCTGTTCAGATTGGCTTCGTACCATCTTCCATCTTGATCTTTACTACCTAGCTGCTAATAGTCTTCGTGCTTTCAATTCATTGAATACTTGATTATGGCTTGTCTAGTGTAGTCTACCTTCCGCTGCATAATAGTGTCGTTTCTATTGTTTGTCTTCGAAACACTCATGTTTTGAAGACTTGCAGGAAAATCGCCTATTCACCCCCCCCCCTCTAGTCGATAACTAGCCCTTTCAATTGGTATCAGAGCAAGGTACTCCCTTGTTTTGTGTGATTCCATTTAACCACCTGGAGTTTTAGCTATGTCGACTGCAGGGATAATCAAAATCTCCGCTGCGTGCCCCATCTTCGATGGCACTGAATATCCCTACTGGAAGAATAGGATGCGCATGCATATTGAAGCCATTGATGTCAATCTGTGGTATGTCGTCAAGAACGGCGTTCCTAAGACTGGTGAAGGTGTCACCCCTACTGATGTCAAGAAGTTCATTCAACTGGACTCTACCGCCAAGAACATCATCTGTGGTCATCTGACCAAAGGACAGTATGGCCGCGTGAGTGCTCTGGAAACGTCGAAGCTAGTCTGGGACTGGCTCTCCAAGGTCAATGAAGGCGTCTCAACTCTGCGAGATCAACGGATCAGTACTCTCCGCAACCTCTTCAACCGCTTCAAGAGACACGACAATGAGAATGTCCAGCTCACATTTGATCGCCTCACTAATATCATAAATGAGCTCCAAGCACTCGGCACCGCTGAGATTACGAAGCACGAAATAGTGAAGACGCTATTGAGATCTCTTGACAGCTCATTTGACACCTTAGCCCTGATGATACAAGAACGCCCTGACTTCAAGACACTCGATCCGTCTGACATACTTGAGAGGCTCAACACACATGAGTACCAGCTATCCGAGAAACGAGATATCTATGGCCCCAACTATGGCCGAACTCGCGCTTTGAAGGCAAAGGCTGCTGCTTCCTCATCTGAAGAAGAATCTGACTTCAGTTCTGGTGATCCTGAAGACATTGGAAATGAGCTTTCTATGCTTGTGAAGAAGTTCCAGAAATTCACCAAGAAGAAAGGCTTCAGAAAGTCTTCACGATCCAGCTCAAGGAATGATGAAGCTTCTGCCTATGACCACAAGAAGAGAACCTTCCACAAGTGCAAGAAACCTGGTCACTACATCTCTGAGTGTCCACAGTGGGACAATGAGAAGAAGAAAAAGAAGAAGAGCAAAGAATATGATTCTGATGACAAGAAGAAGATGAAATCCTCAAAGTCTTCTTCCAAGTCTTCATCACACAAGAAGAGCTCATCTCGCAAGGCTCGTGCTTTTGTTGGCAAGGAAATGGATTCAGAGGAGGAGTCTGTTTCTGAGGAGGCGAAGGTGGAGTCTGAGGAGGATTCTGACTCTGGTGTTGCGAGTCTGGCTCTAGCTACAGCCTACATCGCCAAGTCCATCTTCAACACCGAAGACAATGGCTCCATCACCAACACTGATGATAATGACAAGGACGACTCGCCTCCCACCTACTGCTTCATGGCACGTGGTGCCAAGGTGAAATCACGCGATGCTTAGTTTCAAACATCAAGTGAAGATGACTCTGATGGTAAATCCAAACCTAGTTACAAAACACTTGCTAAAATTGCAACTGAACAACAGATAGCTATGGAACATACTAAAAAACTGTTAGACAAAAGCGATGACCTGTTGGACGCGGAAATGACCAAGTCTCAGTCCTTAATTGAAGATAACAAAAATCTTCATGTTAAGTACCAGGAACTTGAAGGTCGACATGAATCGCTCTCAACTTCTCATGAAAAGCTTTCCTATGATTATCTTCAAAGGAAGCAGGAACTTGAGAAATTGAGATCGGCTCATGAAGATCTTCAAAAGGAGAACGAGTCACTTCGCGCTCAACAGATCAGTCCCGCTTAGGAAGGATTTGAATCACCATGCCTAAAATGCATTGAGCGTGATAAAGCTGCGTCTGTTGCTGAATGTTCTACTGCTGCTACTGTTGTAATATCTTCAACTGCTGATGTGGTAACTAACCCCTCTGCTGAGGATACCACTACTATTGCTGATGA
Source organism: Aegilops sharonensis (assembly GCA_904067115.1). NCBI lineage: Eukaryota > Viridiplantae > Streptophyta > Magnoliopsida > Poales > Poaceae > Aegilops > Aegilops sharonensis. The sequence goes on from LR880968.1 coordinate 939,107,469, forward strand.
GAATGCTAGGTTGAAGACACTGCTTGAGACAGGGATGTACAAAAGTCTCAAAGGGCATCAGACATTATGTGATGTCCTCAAGAAGCAGATTCTGAACCGAAACCCTAGGAAAGAGGGTGTTGGGTTCGAGAGGAAGATGAATGTTGATGGGTCGTACTAGAAGCCTGAGCAGTATCCCAAAAGCACATGGGTTGCTACAAAGGAACCTTCAGTAGATCCATCCACCTTATCTGGTTTCACTTGTGCTAACCCTATTATCATTGATGAATCCTTTGATACAAACTATAAAGTGTTCAAGAATCAGAATGGCAAAGTGTTTGCCGGGTATATTGGTACTAACTGCAGGAATGGGCCACCTATGAAGAAGATATGGGTTCCCAATAGTTGTCTTGAGAATCTTCCAGTGAATGTCATCATGACACCACCTGTGAAGAAGAGAAACCCCATACCAAAGGCTTCATATGGTCAAAAAGCTTCATACAGATCGAGGACTCATCTGAGTCACCCTAACGTTAATGTTTTGTAGGGAAATCATACTCATACCCATGAATATGAGCGTGTTTCCTCAAACTGCTATGTTCTTAGAATAAAGAACTTTTTTGCTTATTCCTATGAGTATTATGCACCTCCTGCAAGGCTATTTACTAGGGCTCCAAAGCCGAAATTCTCAGATGCTGCTCTTAGACTCATTGCTTCTAAGCCACCCCTGAAAATGTGGGTGGTTAAGAAAACTTAACTCTCTTTTGCAGGGAAAGGTCTCCAGCCGGAAATCTAAGGCGTCCAAAACTAATGCTGGGGACCTTAAACATCTTGTGGGGCGCAAGATAAAATGCCCAAATGGTCTAACTATGTACTTCATTCCAGGATTCCTTGACACTCATCCTATCTATCCTAACCAAGATCTGAATTTCCATGTTCCACTTGTTCGTCAAATGTTTATGCTTCACAACTCGCTTGGTGAAGCCTATCCCCCAAACTGCACTGTAGGCTATGACACCTCGTGCTTCAGAATGGATTATGGACAGTGGATGCACTAACCACATGACTAGCGATCGAAGTCTACTGATGGATTCAACGCTACGTCCATCAGACAAGAGTCACATCACATTTACTGACACTGGTAAAAGCAAGGTATTGGGTCTACGTAGAGTTGCAATATCAAGGGAGCATCACATGGATAAAGTGATGCTTGTTGAATCCCTTGGTTTCAACTTAATGTCTATCTCAATGCTTTGTGACTTAAACATGATTGTGCTATTTGGAAAATATCGATGCCTTGTGCTAATGGAATCTGACAAGTTCTAGTCTTTGAAGGGTATCAGAAAGATGATCTGTATATGGTAGATTTCTCAGCAGGACTGATACGTCTCCAACGTATCTATAATTTTTGATTGCTCCATGCTACTTTATCTATTGTTTTGGACTATAATGGGCTTTATTTTCCACTTTTATATTACTTTTGGGACTAACCTATTAACCGGAGGCCCAGCGCAGAATTGCTGTTTTTTTGCCTATTTCAGTGTTTCGAAGAAACGGAATATCAAACAGAGTCCAAACGGAATGAAACCTTCGGGAACGTGATTTTCTCACCGAACGTGATCCAGGAGACTTGGACCCTACTCCAAGAAGTGCCAGAGGCGGTCACGAGGGTGGGGGCGCGCCCCCCTGCCTCGTGGGCCCCCTGACGCTCCACCGACGTACACCTTCCTCCTATATATACCTACGTACCCCCAACAGATCAGGACGGAGCCAAAAACCTAATTCCACTGCCGCAACTTCCTGTATCCACGAGATCCCATCTTGGGGCCTGTTCCGGAGCTCCGCCGGAGGGGGCATCCACCATGGAGGGCTTCTACATCAACACCATAGCCCCTCCAATGAAGTGTGAGTAGTTTACTTCAGACCTTCGGGTCCATAGCTAGTAGCTAGATGGCTTCTTCTCTCTTTTTGGATCTCAATACAATGTTCTTCCCCTCTCTCGCGGAGATCTATTTGATGTAATCTTCTTTTTGCGGTGTGTTTGTTGAGACCGATGAATTGTGGGTTTATGATCCAACTTATCTATGGAAAATATTTGATTCTTCTCTGAATTATTTTATGTATGATTGAGTTATCTTTGCAAGTCTCTTCAAATTATCCGTTTTGTTTGGCCAACTAGATTGGTAGTTCTTGCAATGGGAGAAGTGCTTAGCTTTGGGTTCAATCTTGTGGTGTCCTTACCTAGTGACAGAAGGGGTTGCAAGGCACGTATTGTATTGTTGCCATCGAGGATAACAAGATGGGGTATTTATCATATTGCATGAATTTATTCCTCTACATCATGTCATCTTGCTTAAGGCGTTACTCTGTTTTTAACTTAATACTCTAGATGCATGCTGGATAGCGGTCGATGAGTGGAGTAATAGTAGTAGATGCAGAATCATTTTGGTCTACTTGTCTCGGACGTGATGCCTATATACATGATCATTGCCTAGATATACTCATAACTATGCTCAATTATGTCAATTGCTCAACAGTAATTTGTTCACCCACCGTAGAATATCTATGCTCTTGAGAGAAGCCACTAGTGAAACCTATGGCCCCCGGGTCTATCCTCATCATATCAATCTCCATCACTTTATTTACTTACTTTGCTTTTACTTTTCACTTTGCATCTTTATACCAAAATACCAAAAATATTATCTCTATCAGATCTCACTCTCGTAAGTGACCGTGAAGGGATTGACAACCCCTAATCGCGTTGGTTGTGAGTAGCTATCGTTTTGTGCAGGTACGAGGGACTTGCGCATGGCCTCCTACTGGATTGATACCTTGGTTCTCAAAAACTGAGGGAAATACTTACGCTACTGTGCTGCATCATCCTCTCCTCTTCGGGGAAAACCAACGCAAGCTCAAGACGTAGCAAGAAGGATTTCTGGCGCCGTTGCCGGGGAGGCTTACACAAAAGTCAACATACCAAGTACCCATCCCAATCCCCATCTCTCGCATTACATTATTTGCCATTTTCCTCTCGTTTTCCTCTCCCCCACTTCACCCTTGCCGTTTTATTCGCCCTCTCTTTCCCACTCTCCTCCTCCTTTTTCCTTTGCCTTTTTCCTCGTCCGTTTGTTTGCTCGTGTGTTAGTTTGCTTGTTTGTCGTGATGGCCCAAGATGCTACCAAATTGTGTGACCTCACCAATACCAATAATAATGATTTCCTTAGCACTTCGATTGCTCCTCTTGCCAATACTGAATCTTGTGAAATCAATACTGCTTTGTTGAATCTTGTTATGAAAGATCAATTCGCCGGCCTTCCTAGTGAAGATGCCGCTACTCATCTGAATAGCTTCGTTGATTTATGTGATATGCAAAAGAAAAAAGATGTTGATAATGATGTCGTTAAATTGAAGCTATTTCATTTTTCGCTTAGAGATCTTGCTAAAGCGTGGTTTTCATCTTTGCCTAAAAATAGTATTGATTCTTGGAACAAGTGCAAAGATGCTTTTATCTCTAAGTATTTTCCTCCCGCTAAGATTATCTCTCTTAGGAACGATATTATGAATTTTAAGCAACTTGATCATGAACATGTTACACAAGCTTGGGAGCGAATGAAATTAATGCTACGTAATTGCCCTACTCATGGTTTGAACTTATGGATGATTATACAAAAAAATTATGCTGGATTGAATTTTGCTTCTAGAAATCTTTTAGATTCGGCCGCGGGAGGCACTTTTATGGAAATCACTTTAGGAGATGCTACTAAACTCCTAGATAATATTATGGTTAATTATTCTCAATGGCATACTGAAAGATCTACTAATAAAAAAGTGCATGCTATAGAAGAAATCAGTTCTTTGAGTGGACAGATGGATGAACTTATGAATTTATTTGCTAAGAGTGTTTCTTCTGATCCCAATGATATGCCTTTATCTACTTTGCTTGAGAATAATAATGAATCTATGGATGTGAATTTTGTTGGTAGGAATAATTTTGGTAACAACGCGTATAGAGGGAATTTTAATCCTAGGCCTTATCCTAGTAATCCTTCTAATAATTATGGAAATTACTACAACAACTCTTATGGAAATTTTAATAAGATGCCCTCTGAATTTGAGAGTAGTGTTAAAGAATTTATGAATTCACAAAATAATTTTAATGTTTTGCTTGAAGAGAAATTTCTTAAAGTTGATGATTTGGCTAGGAACGTTGATGGAATTTCTCTCAAGATTGATTCTTTAAAGCTTAGATCTATTCCTCCTAAGCATGATATCAATGAGTCTCTCAAAGCTATGAGAATTTTCATTGATGAGTGCAAAGAAAGAACCGCTAGGATGCGTGCTTCCAAAGATGCCTTTATTAAAGCGTGTTCTTCTAATTCCTATGAAAATCAAGATGAAGATCTAAAAGTTATTGATGTGTCCCCTATTAAATCTTTGTTTTGCAATATGAATCTTGATGAAACTGAATATGATCTTCCTTTACCTAGAAGGCGTTCTAAGAATTCGGAGTTTTTAGATCTTGATGATGAAATTGATAAAAGTGGGATTGAAAGAAATAAAAATCGAGATATTCCTAAACCCACTATTTTTTATCTCAAGGAATTTAATTATGAAAATTTCTCTTTAATTGATTGTATTTCCTTGTTGCAATCCGTGTTAAATTCTCCTCATGCTTATAGTCAAAATAAGGCTTTTACCGAACACATTGTTGATGCCTTGATGCAATCTTATGAAGAAAAGCTTGAGTTGAAAATTTCTATCCCTAGGAAACTCCATGATGAGTGGGAAACTACTATCAAAATTAAAATTAAAAATTATGAGTTTCATGCTTTGTGTGATTTGGGTGCTAGTGTCTCTACTATTCCCAAAACTTTGTGTGATTTGCTAGATTTCCGTGATTTTGATGATTGCTCTCTAAACTTGCATCTTGCGGATTCCACTATTAAAAAGCCTATGGGAAGAATTAATGATGTTCTTATTGTTTCAAATAGGAATTATGTGCCCGTAGATTTTATCGTTCTTGATATAGATTGCAATCTTCATGTCCTATTATTCTTGGTAGACCTTTCCTTAGAACGATTGGTGCAATTATCGATATGAAGGAAGGAACTATTAGATTACAATTCCCTTTAAAGAAGGGCATGGAACAATTTCCTAGAAAGAAAATAAAATTACCATATGAATCTATCATGAGAGCCACTTATGTATTGCCTACCAAAGATGGCAATACCTAGATCTATCCTTGCTTTTATGCCTAGCTAGGGGCGTTAAACGATAGCGCTTGTTGGGAGGCAACCCAATTTTATTTTTGTTTTTTTTGTTTTTGCTTCTGTTTAGGAATAAATAATCCATCTAGACTCTCTTTAGATGTGGTTTTATCTTTTAATTAGTGTTTGTGCCAAGTTGAACCTATTGGATCTTCTTGGATGATAGTTATTTGATCTTGCTGTAATTTCCAGAATCTTTGTGCTCAGTGCCAGAATTGTTAAAAATCACCAGAACGTGATAAAATACTGATTCCAATTGCTGCTGATCAATAAAAAAAATTTCCAGGTCTTGTAATTTTTGTAGAATTGTTTGGGTTCCAGAAGTTAGCGTTAGTTACAGATTACTACAGACTATTCTGTTTTTGACAGATTCTGTTGTGTGTGTGTTGTTTGCTTATTTTGATGAACCTATGGTTAGTAAAATAGTTTACAATCCATAGAGAAGTTGTAATACAGTAGGTTTAACACCAATATAAATAAAGAATGAGTTCATTACAGTACCTTAAAGTAGTATTTTGTTTTCTTTCTCTAACAGAGCTCACGAGATTTCTATTGAGTTTTGTGTTGTGAAGTTTTCAAGTTTTGGGTGAATTCTTTTGATGGATTATGGAACAAGGAGTGGCAAGAGCCTAAGCTTGGGGATGCCCATGGCACACCCAAGATAATCCAAGGACACCAAAAATTCAAAGCTTGGGGATGCCCCGGAAGGCATCCCCTCTTTCGTCCACCTCCATCGGTAATTTACTTGGAGCTATATTTTTATTCACCAACATGATATGTGTTTTTCTTGGAGCGTCTTGTATTATTTGAGTCTTTTCTTGTTAGTTTACCACAATCATCCTTGATGTACACACCTTTTGAGAGAGCCATACATGATTTGAAATTTGATAGAATACTCTATGTGCTTCACTTATATCTTTTGAGCTTGATAGTTTGCTCATAGTGCTTCACTTATATCTTTTTGAGCGTGATAATTTTTGCTCTAGTGCTTCACTTAGATCTTTTAGAGCACGGTGGTGGATTTGTTTTAAAGAAACTTGATCTCTCATGCTTCACTTAGATTATTTTGAGATCGTTAATAGCATGGTAATTTGCTTAATGTTAATATACTTGGTATTCAAGATATGTGAAACTTTCTTTTGAGTGCGTTGAATACTAAGATAAGTTTGATGGTTGATAATTGTTTTGAGATATGGAGGTGATAATATCAAATTCATGCTAGTTAGGTGATTGTGAATTTGAGAAATGCTTGTGTTGAAGTTTGTAAGTCCCGTAGCATGCACGTATGGTTAAAGTTATGTAACAAATTTGAAACATGAAGTGTACCTGGCTTGTGCATCCTTATGAGTGGCGGTCGGGGACGAGCGATGGTCTTTTCCTACCAATCTATCCCCCTAGGAGCATGCGCGTAGTACTTGATTTTTGATGACTTCTAAATTTTTGCAATAAGTATATGAGTTCTTTTGACTAATGTTGAGTCCATGGATTATACGCACTTTTACCTTTCCGCCATTGCTAGCCTCTTCGGTACCGTGCATTGCCCTTTCTCACATTGAGAGTTGGTGCAAACTTCGCCGGTGCATCCAAACCCCGTGATA
>LR880968.1:939171932-939187724 GCA_904067115.1 Aegilops sharonensis
TGGCGGTGCCATGAGATTAGAGAGTTTTCTGTTTTCCCATATCCGAGTATTCAAATCTAATGTGTTTATGTTGATGTGTCAAACTTTTTCGTTGATTTGATTTACTGTGAAGTTGAAATCTTTCATCGACATCATGGTGAAAATATTGTGATCCAACAGCCCCCACTTCTAGGGGATCATCCTCGAACCAAGTACATTAATCGATTGAGGCTTTCCGTCTTTTTGGATGGGCGACTCAAGGCGCTTTCAAAAATCAATATTGATAATGTTTGTGCGGGTGAAAGAGTGACAAACATCATTATTGCAGTCCAATTGCAGCCTCTTTGCCATAGTGTTTTCAGTATTTCTTCTAGCAGAGATAGGTACTGCGAAAGTGTTTCCAAAAGATTTCATTGTAATTCTTAGTCATAGGAATTACTTTGTATTTTTTATCCAAATTAGTGTAACTGTAATTGTTATGAGTATGAATAGAATTACATGTGTTTAGAAAAAAAAAAGCAGCCAGTCGATCGTTATCCCTCAATCAAAAAGGAAAAAAAATCGAGAACCCTCGCGTCGGTTGATAGAATCGATGGTGCTCGCAATGGTGTATCCGTTCTGGATGCCGACTTCACTCGATCTGACGTGGATCTCGAAGCCATTGGACTTCTTCTTCTCTGCATTAGCAAGCTGTACCACCAACAGTCTTCTCAATCTTCCTGCATGTCAACAGCTTCATCTTCCTCCAGCGATGTACATTCGTCATGATCTCCCGCAGCAATCTGCAGGACCCGAGCTCCCGCTTCATGAAAACCGTGAGCATGTGAGGCAAGAGCTTCACGTTGGAAAACATCCGCACCCATCTGGAGGGCTGCACGGTCTTCTTTGTTCTACAAACTTGCTCAATAGCGGTAGCCGGCATTACAAATTTTCTCGGCGGGTTATCGAATGAATTGATGCTATTCTTAGCTATATGCGATGGCTGTACTTTGCAAGCTTCGGGTACCAAAGAGAAACGCGCACTAGCCTCCTTAACCAAGGAGGTCAAAAGTATTCTATTCACTGCTCTAGCTTCAAAGGCACACACTATTTCTTCATAGATTCTTCGGCATGGGTACTTTGAGATCTTGTCATCGTATTCTTGCGCATCATCCTGGAACTTCGATAGCTCCTCAGCTGTAAAAATCTGAAAGAAACACACTCCGTCCGTATTACAACACGAACAACAAGTTGCAAATGATTTACAGGTATTACGATTTACCTCTTCCGGATCACCAACTAGAATTTCTTCTTCGGAGAAACATATAAGCATCAGAGCTGTTGAAAGTTTCAGTAAGCTCCAGCCCTGGGTGTTGATGCCAGACACATCCTTAAGTTGCTCACCGGCACGTCTCAAGGACCGATCATGTTTCTTCTCGATTTCATCGCAATCATACAAGGCACATGCTGACAGAACAATACGTTCATTGACCTGGACACAAATAGCAATTGCTTCGTCACCGAAGAAAAATGTGAAGGAAAATATAGTCTATACAAATATTGCGTCCAAAGCTTTGGTCAGTGCACAAATTATGGGGAAGCAAAACAAGATTACAAAGAAATCATCACTGAAGAGCAGGAAGGGCACTCACTGGGCAACTGGTAAACTCACCATCTCTGGTTTGACCTCAAAGCCTTTACGATTCAGGAACTTTATTAGTCCTTGACTCATGGGGAGGCGTTCCTCCTTAGTCAGCTCTGATTTTTCCATAGGCACCAGACTATGCATGATATGCTGCACGCCCCACATCACCTCCATCACAGTTTCATCGAAAATGCAAGGTACGCCCTGAAAAGAAATCGGGACAAACGGTGATCAAATTTATTCACAACCATAAAACAAACAAGGAGTAAACTAACCATGCTCGCTTCTATGATTGTTTTATACTCAGGTTTCCCAACAACTAACATCTGCCCAGGACGGCGCCACCTCTTGATGAACTTAGACAGCCTTCTGCAAACACCAGTGTCAGACCTAATGGCGCTGGGCTTGTCCTTGAACTTCTTGAATTGTTTGAGCCAAATAATCTGACCAAGAAATAAACAAGGATGACCTTGTCAAGGGGCCAAAAGAAACAAATAATCATGCTATGTTTCTTCAACAGGGGTTAACCACAAAAAACTAATTCGGAAAAGCACAAACGTATAATTCAGAAATCAGAATATGTTCATTTGCTAAGGCAACATGATACACTTGAACATATTGTGATAATCACGAACGATGCAAGATCACTAGTTACTCAAATTAATTTGGAAACGAAGAAGCGACACAAAGAAGAAATCAAGAGAGGGAAGGGAAAGAGTGGGGCACTAACATATCGTGCCATATATTCCGCTCCGAAGTTCGACCAGATATTCTGAAGAAGATGATGAAGAGAGAACAAGGAAAATAAATTAGCGGATGACATGAACAACAAGAGAAGGCGATCGAGCACATCAGGAAGGCAGGTACCTCCTTGGCGCCTGGTAGATAGAGCTGGGCCCCGTCGAAAGATAGAATTGCAAAGCCCGAGGGCGTCTCCAACGTACAGCAGCAGCATCAGCCCGTGGTTCCCCAATTTGTAAGCTGCATGACAAGCTCAGTAACCTTGAGCAGAACAAGAAAAAACCGCACGAAGACCAATCGCCCATTCAGGTACGTACCATCTAATCTAATGAGACGCCAAAACCCTAATTAGCCCACGCCCTGTGGGGTTGAAATCTGTACGACCGAGTATGAATCGATCGATCTATGTGTTTGCCACGCGGCGTGCATATGCTAGTGCTACTACATATAAGGAATCCTGCTACTCAAGATCAAGTTTTCACCGGCCGGCGCCGTGGGTGGATTCAGCGAGGGAGGATGACATCGGCGGCGAACAGGGGGCTCACCTATACTGGTGATCGTCCCCTCCGGAGGGGTACGACCACGCTTGGTCCGTACACCCATAGCCGGAGGACCAGGCCAACGTCGCCTCCTCGACGGCAGAGGCCGTAGCCTCATCGAGGAACAGAGCGGGAGGAGAGAGGAGGGGAGGTTGGCCCAAGTTGCGGCCGCGCGCGTAGTGATGTTACAGAGTCGTGTACGCTTTTGCCTTCGAAAACAAAACTTCCCAACGGGGTCTTGTATCTGCGTTCTAGACATTTTGTCAGGGTTTGGGATATTAGGGTATCTTCAAAATAGACCTTCATATCGCCCGTAAACGTCCGATAGAGCTGTCTGGACGTAATTTGTCACCCAACATGATACATACCCCATCTATTCATGAATCGGTCTGGTTGACCGAATCCCCGCAAACCGGATGCAAACCACTGAGGCTTTGCGGGTGTCCGGACTGCAACCACGTAAGTGTCCCACACCCCGGTCCCATCCAAAACCATCTCCCGCACACACGCGGCCTCCCACATGACCGCGCCTCCGCTCCCAGCCATGCATTCATGCCAGCACAGAGCAGACGCGGCCTCTCACGAAAGACGACATTGAAGCAAAGTGCCACGTCTCGGTCTCCACATCTCTTCAATGCTGGAGCGACGTCACTTGATAGGACTGGCGATGGCTATCTATCACATTCAAATGGCTCCAGTTTGTCCATCTGTCGGCATTAAACAGGTGCGGCGACCAAGAAACCCACTCCTAGCGGAGCAACGTGACAAGATAGGACGGGAGGGCTATCTACTGTAATCAAACCGGCTCCCGTCTGTCTGCTTGCTGGCATTAAACAAGTGCGGCGACCGAGAAATCCACTCCGGTGCCTGCATTGACACAACCCGCTGCTTAGCCTGGTCGGCACCTGCTATTTAAACGCGGCTTCGCCCGGCACGATCCGCACTGCACCACATCCACTTCTGAGCTCCCTACGCGCACGATCTCCACTATTAACATGAGCTCTAGGGCGAGGTGGGAGAGCCTCTCAACAGAGTAGAAGCATGAGGTGGCCAACCTTGCGACCGGATGGCAGAACATTGTGCCTAGTGGATACATGCCGGCTTGCCCGCGATCTCGTCGGAGATGAGAGACGGCGACTCAGACGACAAAGGAAGCGTCTGAGGACGAGCTGATGCCCCTGCCCGTGCCGGTCCATGTCGGCTTCTCCATGGAGCAAGGGTAGGCCACTTTGATGTTGTCATGGCAAATGTACAGATGAGGCCGCCATGGACAAAACGGTATATATTAAACCAACATGGCTAAAAGGGCGCGCCCATACATAGTACTCCCTTCGTTCCTAAATAATTGTCTTTCTAGAGATTTCAACAAGTAATTACATACGGAGCAAAATGAATGAATCTACACTCTAAAACATGTCTACATACATCCGTATATTGTAGTCTATTTGAGATGGCTAGAAAAACAATTATTTGGGAACGGAAAGAGTAGCTCACAGCGAGGCGGAAGACACCCTTGCTCCGCAATATATCTCGCTTATAGTGAGACTAGCATCCGTCTCCTCCGAATTGTTCGCACGTATGGGCCAACCCATTAGCGTTGTAGCTCGCTTACGTATAGTTTTGTCCGGTTTTTACTTCTCTTTTTTTCTTTTTTCTTTTCTTTTATTTTTATATCTTCTGGTTTTGTTTTTATTTTTCATGGAGTTTCTTTTGTTTTCTACTTTTCATCATTTTTTACTGTTTTTACAGTTTTTTTTTCTTTTCTTTCCTTTTTGGTTTGACTGGCTTTTTTGCTTTGCTTTTCTGTTTACTTTGTTTTATTGTGTTTCCTTTTTGTTTTTTAAAGGTTTTCTTTGTTTTCTTTGTACATTTTTGGTATACACCAGGAGCAATTTCTATATACATGTTTGATAGAGGTAATATCATTAGGAGTCATAAAACTTGCGCTCGATGTTCAGTTTGATGCTAAAATTTTAAAAATACGGATTTGTGATCACATAACTTGTCTTGGCGTGCAAATACGGTGCCTCCTCTTGTATATCGCAGTACGGACTGGCCATGTGGCACACCAGCCTGGTGAAGACCCACATGTCAATCCCCAAAACGTCTGCCTGTACTTCGGCTGCGCGCCCACGCATGTGCCTCTCCCGCCCGCGAGCTCGCGCTCTCGCCGCGCCGCATCAGTGCTCGCCGGGGTGCAGCAGCAGTAGCCGAGCTCGCCCGCGCCTACGTACCTGCCCGCCCGCCTACTCGTGCCGCACTTGCCGGCACAGAGGCTGCAATTGCGTCTTCCCGCGCGCTCGACATCCACCGTGCTCGCGAGCTCCGGCCAGGATCCACTATGTAGTCCTCGTCCTTGCTCTGCTCGGAGTCGAACCCACCACCACGCGCCTGTGTTCCCCCGCACGCCGCCGCCAGCCCGGTAGCTGCAGCGCTGCGGCGGAAGGTGCTTTGCCCGGTGGCTAGAACACACACACAGAGAGAGAGAGGTGGGATGGGTGGGTCAATGGCAGGTGGGCTAGAGCGCACATGCAACGGACGCACCTAGACAGCTGCGACGTGAAAAGCGTCCGGTTGGTGTCCTGTTTTGGACACAAATGCAAACTGAATTTGGTCTGAAAATAGGGTCAGATAGACATGAAACGGACGGATTATCCGGATGGGGTGGCGCTTTGGGCCGTCTTATCTACCCGTTCTGACCCAAACAGGAGCTAACCGCTACTAGTCTCCATAAAGAGAAATGCTGAGTTTTATATATTGTCTACGACAACTACTCGTATTCAGGTTCTTTTTCTCTCAGACTTTTGATTTGTTAAACCATATATATTTACACGTTAATTCATTTCGAAATTTTGGGCCAAAAATGGAATTGGCAAGATAAGTTATTCTTCACCCCCTCTTTTCATCACCCAGGGTGCAGAATAAGTTATTCTTCACCCGAGGTAATCTTACGATCATATCATAATTAAATTACATTTGGAATTCAAATAATTACATTCCTATTGATTCACTACGTAGAATTTGATATAAGAAAATAAAAATATAGGTCATAAGACAAGAAAATTTGGAGTTTATGTATATTTTACACTATACTTTTACATTTGTAATTTTACATAACATAAAATATTTTTTATGGCGATTATATATTTTCTTACGGTCTCTTTTTACGTTAGAAATAAGACAAAACTTGCGGAACGTAAAATTACAGTGTATTAGTGGTAAAATAGAGGGGGTGAAGAATAACTATTCCTCACCCAGGGTGACGAATAGTCAATCCCTATATACACACGTTTAACATCTTCGAAATTCATGATTACCATTTCTTAAAAGATACTAGATTTTCCATGTCTACTTTTTCCATACACATTCTACATTTTTATATATATATCGTTAACATTTGTTATATACATGTTTAACATTGTCCATACACATTCTACTTCTTCCATATACATTCTACTTGGTTTATTCTTTTTTATATGCATTGTACATTTGTTGTATACGTTAGACACATTTTGTCTATACATACTTAACATTTTTTAGTGCATGATTAACATTGCTCAAAAAATTATGTAAAGCGATTCTTGTAATAAACATACTCAGAATATTTTGAAACTTAAGAAAAGTAAAAAAAGAAAACAAATGGAAAAAGTGAGAAAAAAGTGCTGAATGTGTGTGTCAGCATTGCGCCTCCCCAATCGGGCGGCTGCCTTTAGCTAGACGTCCTACGATCTCACTTGAAGCGAGACATGTGTCTCCAGAAAAAAAACTTGAAGCGAGACATAGAAGCGCCCCCCTCGCCTGCTCGCAGCTCCTACGGAGTGCCGCAAATGGGCTGGCCCAGGTAGGTTCTCTTTAAGCTGGTCTTTTGTCCTGCTTTTATTTGTTCATTTTATTCTCTTTTATTCTTATTTGGAAAATATTTTATATACTTATATTTAAAAACATAAAATAAAATCATGAATTTGAAAATATATTAAGACAATGTAAAATAATTGTTAGCATAGTTCTGAAAAAATGTTGATAGCATATTAAAAAAATATTCGTGCCATTATAAAAAATATTAATCAAACACACACTCACGTGTTTCAAATGTGCAACTTATAGAAAATAAATGTTTCAAATGTATATGAAAGTTATTGATAGCATAAAACAAATGTTTGTGACATTTTAAAAATGTTCACGTGTTTCAATTTTTTTGCCACATTATAATAAAACGTTAATCTTGTTTTTTTTTTGCTATGCTGACAGGCTTCACGACGCTTTTTTAGTTGTTTTGGTATTTCTTCATTGATCATTCCTGCATACTGCTCACTGTCTTTTCTCCTTCTTTGTTCCTTGGCATCCATGACCAGGGAACGCGACCCCAATTGCTTGTCTACATGAGACTTTTTTTATATTGTATGAATATGTCGTTCATTAAAAAAACAGATTAGATTTTGCATCATAAATAGAACATAGAATCTACTTATAAGTTACATTAAGTATGCTGGACATTAGCATGAGAATATATGTGTTTATATAGTGTCATATTATTCCTAGATCCAATTTAGAAAATAGGAAAATAATATTGAAGAGCACTGATAAACACATGACATTTTTCGTCTAATTTCAGTACAGCAATGTAGATCAGACGTCTATATATAAGCAGTGACAAAGCATATCACACTTGCAGATTAACCTCCTAATTAGTTATTAACATCGGACAATAAAAATAGGAAGATGTAGGTCAGGCGTCTATAAATGGTGACAAAGCATTTCATACTCTCAGATTAACCATCCTAATGAGTTACTACCATCAGACAATAAAAATATTGTACATGCAAGACTTCTGTTGAAATTATTTTACCTTCATGCAATTGTTCTTCCATACAACCTCCAGCATGTCCATCTTCAGAGACATTAAGCATGGTATCTCTCAGGATCCCGATTTCCTTCCTTAATTCTTCCATGTCACCTCGTGTCCTTCTCAAATTAGATTAGAGAATATATCTCTCGGGATTCCAATTTCTTTCCTTATTTCTTTTTTCTACCATGTGTAGTATAGCCCACATCATATATCTCTACTCCTAATGGAGCAGTTGGTAGTCTTCGCCGGTTAATTTTCGTCCCACCTATCATGGTTTTTTTTGTCTCACCTTCGTTGGGTTTTTTTCGTAGATTTTTTTCATCCCTTCCCCTCACTTCATCGGTTTATTTTCGCTTCACCCTCTCACACAACGAAAGAAACTGAACGGAACAGAACTTCCATACTTACGCAAATTATTTAGTAATGTCTATATGT
The DNA here is from genome assembly GCA_904067115.1 of Aegilops sharonensis. NCBI lineage: Eukaryota > Viridiplantae > Streptophyta > Magnoliopsida > Poales > Poaceae > Aegilops > Aegilops sharonensis. The sequence continues at coordinate 939,180,097 of LR880968.1, forward strand.
AAAAGAATCAATCACAATCAATCTTTAAAGATCAAATCTAAATTAATTAATCTTCATAACGTTTGTTCCTTCCAAATCACGTTCATAACTTTCCTTCCTTGTTTGGGCAGAAACTGTTTGGTAACAGAGATTAGGAAGCTTCCTATGAGCGTAGTAATAGGAAGTATTCTTTTTCTTGATGATTCGTTTCCATGCATGATCTCTACTCCTAATGGAGCAGTTGGTAGTCTCCGCCGGTTAATTTTCGTCCCACCTATCATGGTTTTTTTTCGTCTCACCTTCGCTGGGTTTTTTTCATAAATTTTTTTCATCCCTTCCCCCCACTTCATCGGTTTATTTTCGCTTCACCCTCTCACACAACGAAAAAACTGAACGGAACAGAACTTCCATACTTACGCAAATTATTTAGTAATGTCTATATGTAAAAGAATCAATCACAATCAATCTCTAAAGGTCAAATCTAAATTAATTAATCTTCATAACGTTTGTTCCTTCCAAATCACGTTCATAACTTTCCTTCCTTGTTTGGGCAGAAACTGTTTGGTAACAGAGATTAGGAAGCTTCCTATGAGCGTAGTAATAGGAAGTATTCTTTTTCTTGATGATTCGTTTCCATGCATGATGATAGTAAATTAGGCCAACATTCACCACTATTTATCAACATCATCAATCGTATCCATTCCTACCAGTTTTAAGGGAATCCGCTCGCTACGTCTTTTTTAAGGGGATCCGCTCGATACGTCGTCATCGCACGTTATTTTCGCAAGCAATTCCCCTAAAAAAACACAGCGCCCTACCTCGACTTCCCTACCTGGACGCCGCCGCCGCCGCCCACCGATCTTGCCGCCTCCCGGCGATCCCTTCCTCCCTCCTGTAGCTCGAACGACCCACTTTTTTGGCCACAAGCACCGCCTGCCTCTTCGCCCATGCGTCGCCCCTCCTCTTCACCATAGCCACGAGCACCATCCGAGGCGGAGCCGCAGCGCCTCCACAGATGCTGCGGAGACACCATATCCAGTGGAGACGGTGGTGTAAATCTTCTCCCACTCTGCTCCTTCCCCTGGTTACCGGCCTGCTCCACGTCCCCTCTACTTCGTGTGGATCTGCTCATGTGCAGCAGTAAACTTTATTTAGGTATAACTATTCTTCTAGGCCTTTTTTTGTTACTTACAAATTAACTTTTTGAGCCAATGCTTATAGCATGAAGTGTTACCTAGAGTTCCTTAATCAATCTGCTTGTCCATCGTTTCATTTGGTTCAATTACTATCAGCAAGAACGCATTGTGAAACCGTTAGCTTATGAATGTGTGCTCTTCCTGCAATAATAACATTTGCAATGTAAGGGCCGAGGCACACCCATGCATCAGGATGATGTGCACCACGTGGGAAGTAATACTAATATGGCCTAAGTGGATTATGAAATATCCAAAGATACACTTGACTGGATCAATTTTTTTCTCTGGAATTGTTCCTCATGATGCGCAGATGTAGATGTTATATTTTTAAAATTTCAATTCACCTATGCATGCCAATGTGATTCTTATCCTTTTCATTACACAGTGTGTTCCCATCAATCCATCCATGCACCGAACCGATTTTTTTTACTCTGTTCAGGTTGCGCAATTACGAACAAGTAGCATATGTATGCACTGAACTACTTGCATAAGACAGTGAAATACTTCTTACTCGCGTGAGTGGAATTTTGGAATAGAGAAAGAACATACAACAGAGATCACGTAATTAATTGATTACATAATCTGAGATCACGTAAAACAAGTTTGATAGGTCCGTTGCATCGCACGGGCATTTTTGCTATATGTACTAACATGTTTTATTTATTTCCTTTGATCGGTCAATACTCCTATGTCCTATGTAGGTAAGAAGGAAAGAAAACCTAACGGTACAGCCGGCAAAACAGTCAACGGCGAGCTTCATTGCCGCGTACGCGTCGTAGTACCTGGCCATCACCGGCTGGGGCATCGAGGACTTAACGCTGGTGAAGAAGGCGTGGGTATTGGTAGAGCTCCAAGAAGCTGCCCTTCGTCCTGCCTGCCGTCTTCACCATCGGTCCCCGGGTGACCACCCTGGAACTCGGCGACGCTACCAAGGCAACACGGTCCGGGTTGGTTCGGTCCCTCATCGAGCCACCATTTGGACCGGCCAACCACCACCGGCGTCAACATGCTGGGGCAGCGGCGAGGTGGGCTGCGTGTGCAGGTGCTGTGGCGAGGTGGTGGACATGCGGGAGCGCCAGCGATGAGGTCAGTGATGTGCCGCGGCAAGTGCGCGGCTGTTAGCCATGAACCTTCCGTAGCAGTTTTTTTCATGAGCCCATGTTTTTTTTGTTCGGGCCTTGCCATAATTAGCGGATTAACCATGAAAAAAACATGACGTTCAGTTTGTTGTCAAATGGTGCCGTGATTTTCGGATCAAGCCATGTTTCTCTTGTACTTCCTATTTCCTGTTCGACTGAATAGAAGTGCAGAAAGTGAACACACCAACACGACTGAAAGCAGTCATATTCAGTTATAGAGGTATACATTTATACAAGATATACACAGGCAGGTGTGGCCAGTAACCCAACTAACTCCTGAGCTGACCTTGCTAATCCTTCACTCGCGATAAAGACGCAGACGATAAGGAAAGGTTGTTACGGAGAGAGCAATGGGAGAGAGAGAATCACGTGGCGGCAGGTGGACCTGAACATATGCTTCAACAAAGAAAACGGCAGTGTAGGATCATGGTGCGTGATTATAGGCGGAGGCTATTAAATCTCACGCGGAAATCACGGCTGAGCGATTCTCGCACGATCCGAAGTTCACACCCAATCGGCCGTTTTCCCTAGTTGATGGCCTGCATGTGTGCTGTGCTAAAATGGTCGCTACCATGGCAGCGAAACCCGCAGCTAGAACGCTGACAGCGCCAAGTTGAGAACTCGAGATCGCTAGTGGTGCATGCACGACAGCGGCTGCGAGAGGCTATGGTGCATGGGGAGGAGAGAAAAGAAGGAGTGGGGAATCTTGGTGATGAGGAGCGAACCTCGAGACGAGGGTCGATCCATTGTTGGCCCGATCTTTCACGGCACAAAACTCCCTCGCAGCAAGAACTAGTTGCGGGTTTACGAAGATGTTCACAAACCTCGCAAAAACAACACGCCAACCCCTCGATCCGAAGGAATAACGTGGACGAACCGTATAGGTTCAGCTTGTAATCTCCTACACGTCACGTTGCAGGAACTCACACACCAGTAAAGACTTTTGACAAGATTTCTCAAAACTCGATAATGGCCGACGGCTGAAAAACACACACGTGTCTAATTCATCTAAAATAACCTCCTCCCTTACAATAGCTGCCCTTGGTTTATATATAGCCTTGACTTGACGCACGTACAAAATATATCTCAAAAGAAAATAAACTACCGACCCTAACAACTCACGTAACAACTAAGGACTCTTAAATTTAGGCTAATATAATCTCTAACTTTGGCAACCTTCGATGCTTTCGGTGGCCCCCATCCGGCTGAGCACAAGCACATCAAATCCTTTGGTGGACGAGGACTCCGAGCGAGCATATGTATCTCAGGTGGCCGTGACCTTTCAAAGTAGTAGTAGAAGTAGCCATGGACTGCTTGGTTTGCATGCACGTGTACTTGTCTTAAATAAAGAAAACAAATCCCTTTCCAAATTACGTCCGTCCATGGCAAAGTGAGGGGCTCCAACTCCTGATTCCCATGTAAAATACCTACTTGCCCTCAATTCTTGCAGATACACACACGTACATGACACATCAGTTAGCTTCTTCTCAACTTTGTAATTCTTACTATCAGATTTAGCATAACAGAAACATCATCTGCGACTTCAACTGCTCCTTTATTAATGCTGCCAGTTATTGACATGGTCATATCACTTGGGGACATGGTAGTTTACCGGGGGCTGCCGGTCGGCACGCTGAGAACGAATGGCGGCGGCAGTGGCATTTTTTCTCAGTCCTCTTGGTCGGACAGGTTGAAGACCAGACCGGATCGGACCGACAATTTTCCAGGCCGATTTTAGCAGACCATATCGTCCATTTTCTCTAACAAGCCAGGACCGAGCGTGTCAAACACCGATTGAGCCACGAGCGGTACGTCCAACCCTGCCCACCGTCGAAGTGAAGATCCTACTCAACGTGAAGTTGATCACGCTGTTGCACTCGTACGGTAGGAGCCACGGGCACGACATGGTGAAGGGCTAAAGGGCTGATCGAGGGTGAGACCCGGATGCTGGTGGCGCAGCTAACCATGGACGAGATTTTCACCTGCACCAAAAAGTTCAAGCATGAGGTGTTCAGCAGCGTGCAGAAGGAGCTGGACCAATTCGGCCTCTTCATCTACAATGCCATCGTGAAGCAGCTGGTGGACGTGCCGGGGCATGAGTACTTCTCCTACCTCGGCGAGAAGACACAACAGGAGGTAGCGAGCAGGGCCAAGGTGGATGTTTGTGGAGCGGGATGGCCTCACGTGCCAGAACGCCGCCAAGGTGGACGCCGAGAACAAGGTGCTCTCTGTGCGGCAGCAGGGCGAGGCGCTCAAGGAGAAGGCCAAGGCCAAGGCGGAGGTGCGGGTGTTTGAGAACACTAGGAAGGCCGACAACGCCGCCTCAATGACCGACCTCGCCATGAAGGGGAAGGCTGGGACTGGCAGGCCAAGGTCGCCGAGGTTGAGGCCGCCAAGGCTGTCGCCATCCGCGATGCCGAGCTACAGATGGAGGTTAAGACGAAGAACGTGCTCTGCCAAACTGACAAGCTCAAGGTCGAGCAGCTCAGCAAGTCCACAGTACACTACGACACACAGGTTGGTTATGCAATAAGCATGTATAAAAATATAGTACTAGGGACAAGAGAAATTCATACTTATTGACCTCAACATTTTATATTTTGTAGGTTCAAGAATCGAGCACGCTCTTCTACAGCTGGCAGAAGGCGGCGGATACGCATTGTATAAGGAGATGAAGGCGGCGGTGAGGTGAAGTGGCCGAGCAGAAACACATGCATGTCTCGATATGGGAGGAAAGCGAGGGAGATAAGGTGAGGGTTAGCGGTGCAACATGCCATACGAGGAAAGGGGTGAAGAGATGACCTTGAGGAGGGAAGTGAACTCGGTCCATGGCATGGGTCAGAGTAGAGGAAGGTTGATCCATGGTTTGGCCAAAGGGGTGATGAGCGAGGGAGAAGTAGAAGGCCCCCTCTCATATCTTGGTGCGCGAGCAAGTCTGTCGAGGTGGAAGAAGCCTGTCATTTCATGACGGCGTTGGTGACCTTGGCGTGATGTTGTTCGCCGGTTTGTGGGCGGATCAGGCAACCGTCTGGTCTCTCGATCCCCCCCTTCACTAATTTTGGTGAGAAGAGGGGAGGGATGAAAGGGTGGGAGATAAGGTCGCCGATTCTGTTGGTTGTGGGGGCGAGGGCGGAGAGAGGAGAGTGAGCGACGCCGGTGAAGTCTATGGATCTAGAGAGGGAGGGGAACAAGAGAGTGAGTGGTGCGGAGAGGGAGTGGATAGAGTGCGGTCGTGCGGGAGAGGACAACAAGTCGTATAGGAGGGGTATAATGGGAATATCATAAAAATAAAGCTTTATTTATACTTGTACACTATATATATTCAGAATAGCATAAAATATTTTCTCAATAAATTACTTAAAAATATCCAAGAAATTACGGATGACCGACTATCATTATATAAAGAGGAAATTCATTCTTTGCCCGTGGAGAAATGTAACATAGTTTTTTATGGGCAATATACCACATACCCTAAATAGTAGATATTCGTGAGAATAAGCATCAACATGTGATTTAGAGGTGAGTCTAAAATTATTAAAATTGGGATGCCACTCAATCTAGTAGAAACTGCTCATTTCTAGCATTTGTCCAATGAATATATATTTTCCATACCACCATCATAAAAAAGTTTTCTGATCTTTGTTTATATTAGAATACCTTTGTAGGTCATAAAAACTGATGGATTTGATTGTGCTTCGGAGATGTCGACTGACAAAGACCTGATGTAACGATGATGGAGGGGGCTAAGAATTCAACGAGTTTTACACGACCAAAAGTGGTGCATGCAAATAATTGTTCTTCTTTGTATGTATGTTGCACATGATATAATACTCAAAAGGTATCTATATATATTTAATTTTGCAGAATATGAGAGAGATGGAGATGGATTATGTCGGGGTTCAAAAAGAAACCCATTAAGAGGGTTTTTGGGGCGACGTCATTGGAAGGGGACAAAAATTCACCATGTTTTATACAACAAAAAGATGTGCAAGTGATGATATCCCACAACAACGACGCACTCAAAATAAAGCAAACCGGCTGGAATTACGATAAATGTTTATGGCAACATCTATTTCCAACTGGTATTCCGTTGAGTAAGTTCAATGATGTTCACATAACTCAAGGAAAATATTTCAAAAGCCCGTAGCAACACACGGGCATTCTACTAGTAGAAGATTAGTTGCCTCGCTTTCCAGTTAATTAGCCACATTTTCTTCCTTTATTTTCTGTAATGATCTCCTAGATGCTTGCCAGACACCCAAGAAACACAAAAATGTATATATATTGAGCAGATTGGATGTGAGAGAGCGAGGTGGGACTACGTACTATCTCAATGAATCTTAATTTTAACCAACACCGCAGGCCAGCTCAGTTGGCCACTCTGTTATGTGCTAGTCGATAGGTTTTGGGTTTGAGTGTGCTTGCCAGCGAATAGTTTTGCGTCAGGCTGCTAGCTCGCCGGCCCACTCCGACTTCTTGCTCAGGAGACTTATTTTTCTATTGCGGACTAAAAAATCGGACACGTACGTTATTTTAGTACCACCTTGTTGGCGGCCTGTCGGACCAAAATTAATCATGTACGGCCAGACGAAAAATGTATGGAATTACGATGGTAAAAGGCAATAGCCCATTTATTAGTATGTATAGATATAGATATAGCACATTCATGACATTTCTTCTTTTCCACATTCATGACATGTTTAGGGAGGGTTTCCACCATAAAGGTCACGACGGTATTATGGAGGGTTGCCCCATAAAGGTCACCAATGAGGCATATGGCCATCTATAATATGTGAGATGCACGTTGTGTGTACTCGAGAAAAAAAATGAGGCATGGCCATCCGCAACGATTTTTCATGGACGACGAGGGCAATTAGATATGTTTTTGTATAGAAAACTATCAAAGATGACTGTTATATATGTGACGGTGCAGTATAGAAAATGTGGGTTGTGAGTACATCTATTGGCATTGGGTTGTGAGTACATATTGACGATGCGGATGTGGATTTGACAATGTGCAAAAGTTCCTAATTTAATCATCATTTCAAATGCAAAATGCAATACGTTCGCTCAATCTAAAGCCTTTTATCAACCAGTCACTCGATTCCGCCTGTGCCTCTCACAGCGGCATGCCGGCCGTTTGTGTCGTTCAATGGCACTGGAACAGGCAAAACCACAGTCACCTGGAATTCCACATCATCTCAGGCTAGTTAAGTGTCATATGTAGGATAACATGCCCACGTTATATTACATCTTTAAATTTGAGTAACATTTCATATTTAAGCTTGACAATTGAGGAGATTCATAACCATTT
>LR880968.1:939188147-939204175 GCA_904067115.1 Aegilops sharonensis
ATTGCCCCCTTTGGCCCTAGAGAAGCTTCATCCCTGCACGCAGACCAAGTCATTTATGCCCTTTATTTCGTTTTGTACCTCGCACCTCCTTGGAGGATTGTAACTGAACTTTGTCCTTTTCAATGAAAAGGAACACAAAGGTGATGGTCCTAGCTAATTAACCACAACTACTGATGTTCCACAACATCTCGGGCCTCCCAATTTATCACCTGGGTTGACTTCATCCGACCTACTCGAGTACACCCGTCAGGCACGTGGTGTCACTGGATGGGAATGGGCACTCCCGACACCATCTAGGGTGTCGTGGACATGGTACCTAATGGCAACAAAGAGAGGGTGAGGATCATCATCATGCCGGACATCTACATGTAAGACCTAACTTCTCCGGTCCTACTTATCTTTCAAACGAAACGCAATGTTTATTTTATCACCCGTCCGTATGATGCAATGTATTTCAAAAAACAAATTTGCCACATTATAATAAAACGTTAATCTTGTATTTGAAAATGTTAAACATATATTAAATAAATGTTACAAATGTATATGAAAAATGTATAATGTTTATCAAAAATAAACATCAAACATGTATTTGAAATAAATGTTAATCTTGTATTTAAAAATGATTATCATGTAATAAATAATATTAAGCATGTATAATGTTCTTGATGTACAAAAAAATGTAAGCATCAATTTTTTTAAATGATGTATTTTCAAAATGTTTAACATGTATAAAAATAATGTATCACATGTACATGAAAAATGTATATAGAAAACAGAGAAAAAGGTTACCAAAAAAATATAGAAAACAAAAATGACAATCAAAAAGGTTCTAAACCGGAGAAAAAGCTATGAAACCCATAAAGAAAGACACATAAAAAGAAAGAAAGAAAAAGCACAAAGAAAACCTTAGAAAAGCGGTGAAAAGGGAAGAGAAATGTTGAAATACGAAAAAAATCGGTGAAAAACAGTAAACCCCGGGAAGAAACAAAAAATAAAGAAAAAATGAGAAAAACAACATACAAGTGCAAGTGAGCGAGCGGCATAATATTTTGAACATTGAAACAGTAAACGAGAAAAAACGAGAAAAGCAACATAAAGCACAAACAAAAAATTGAAACTTGTTTTGAACATTCAAAACCATTTTTAAAAATGTGTCTTTTATCACGAACATTATTTTGAATTTGTGAACATTCCAATAATAGTTTTTCCGAATTTCTATTATTTTTAAAATGAAATTTATTTTACAAATCTCGAAAAAAATTGGAATTTTTTTGAAAAATCTTGAAAATTTAATTTCGAGAAAATTTGAACGAAAAGATAAATTGAAAGTTCCAAATATTTTTGAAAATGGGAACAAAATTTGAAATTGTAAGATTTAACGAAAATTATTACAAAAAACGAAATTGGGGAAAATAAGAAAATTATGGGAAAAGAAAAATATAACTTGGAAAGGAAAATTGAAAAATAAAAAAATACAGAAGAGACCGAAATGGGCCGGCCTAACATTGGGCGACAGATCGGCCAACGTTGGGTGATAGGTGGGAAGCTCCAACTATATGTCGCTGTGTGTTTGGCTCAAAAAATAACATGTTGCTCTGTGCGACAAATAAGGTTCCCAGCAGCCTGTGCAGGATATGAATGTGTGGCTTTCCTGGGCCTTAACGCGTGCGGCCCAGGTATGAAATTCTGGACAAAACTCTTTTGTTATCTTTTCTAGCAGCTGGACCACAAAAATTTAGTACCACCTTGGATATAAAAAAATAATATTTTTGATGGTGAACGGATGAAAAAATTGGCGAAACGCATCTTGCTTTATTAGTAGGTATATAATAGATATAGATATAGATATAGATATAGAGGTATAGATTCCTTAGCAATTAGTAAAAGAATTGTCAAAATTTCTCTATGTGGACGTGTACGTTGTTGAGCAGTGGTTATGATGAATTGATGATTGATCATTGTACGTCGGTACCAGAGGCCGCTAGTAGCTATAGCTTTCTTCTGTGTTGACTACGCGCCGACACTTCTGCATTCATGGCGAACCTACCATGGGGTTGAGCGCTTTTTTTCAGAAACACGTGAAATTTTGTTCATACTAGTAACAATTAGAGGCACGCTGATATGGGTCTAGGAAAAAAAAATAAATCCTATGACTGAGAATTACGATGAAATCTCTTGCTAACACCTTTTTGTGGTATCAATGCTAAAAGAAATACTCACAAAACTTCGTTAAAGAGGCTGCAATTGGACTGAAGCAATGATGTTATCACTCTTTCACACGCACGAACATTACCAATAAAGCTTTTTTGAAATGCCTTGAGTAGCCCATCCAAAAATATGAGAAGTCTAGATCGATGAACGTACTTGGCTCGGGATGATCCCCTAGAAGTGATGGCCGCCGAATCACAATATCTTCATCACGGTCATCAAAGAGATACCAGCTTTTTGGTGAAAAGATTGACCAGGGCTGGCTGCAAGCCCATGATTGAACCAAATTTCGCCGCCCTAGTACCCGTATCCCGTCGATTGACTATTCGACGGTATTTCCTATTCGCCGCTGGTGAGGTCCTGTAGGACGCTCATGAGCGGCAAACAGCCGCATCTTCGCACAGGTGCGATCCGACAGAGCCGACCCATTTGGGATGCGGTGGAGCACTGTAGCGGGCGACACACTACATGGTCTTCCACTGTAGAACATGGTGTACTGTAGCAACCGTTTTTTGACAGGTTTCTTCTAACATTTCCTTAAAATATGAATATTCTTTGAAAACGCAAACAACTTTGAAATTTCTGAACATGTTTTTGAAAACCTTTTTCTGAAAACGTAAACACATTATGAAATATGTGAACATTGTTTTAAAAATTGTACAGTATGTGTTTTAGAAAAGTTTAGTGTATATTAGAAAATTGTTCACCTCATATTTGTCAATAAACCATGCATGTCCGCTGCATCATCAATTTACCATCCCTCTTACTATTTCTGTCATGCATGCAATCCCTTCACATCAGCAAATCATGTATTACTGCAAATCATCTACCATCTCATCATAATTATCTTTCACAATTACTCATGACTAGTAAATGTGCACGTGCAACGCACGTATTATCATGTAAAAATCATCATTCGTTCTAGAAAACATGAACAAAACTATAATAGTGTGCTAACATAATTAAGAGACGCAATATTTAGTGAACATATCTATCAATCATTAGTAAACTGACAATGTTCGAGCGAAACTTTAAAAAAGTATATCACGATTTTATGGACCAAATCCAACAAACAAGTCATGTGAATATAAATTTTACATTGATATTATGAAATAAAAAAAAAACAGACGAAGGCATGACCATGAAGAAATCAATGCACAACAATATGTATTTTTAAAAGGACACCACAGGTTCACACACATAAATGATATGCATGGTTCAAAAACATAACCCAAAAATGAACATGGGTATAATGAGTAAACATAACCCAGTCACTTTGACCCAACTCGATGTAGCTTTGTCCACTGGATCTTCTCCCCGACAACTTCATTGTAGTTTCTGCACAATAACACATTTTCTGAAGAAATATATTCTGCACACAACCAACGGTTTCTCTGAAGAAATGTATTCTGCACAACAGATTAAAGTTTCTGCATGATAGCTAAAATGAGATGGACATTAACAAGCATGCAAGCGGGCTGAAAGGAGAAACCATGTAATCCAAGTCTGCTCCCTAACCACAGATCTATCAACATATTACACAACACACAGAAGTGTGTTTTTGTGTTTTCTTACAAATAAGATGTTGTGTACCCAAATCATATAGACTGAACCAACCTACGCGACGTAAACACTTGCAACAGATCATGTATCAACATTTTACTCTCCTCTTCCTTTCCCTTGATTCTCGTGGAAATATGATGGCCCAAAACTGGAGCACAAAAAAGTGTTAGCTGATTCTGGACCATGGGCTAATCAGCGAGTGAATAGCGAAAGCCAATAACTATGACCGATTCTTGATGATACTAAGACCACAACATTTTAACTATGGGTGCCCTCCTCTTTGGGTACCTTGGCGCTCAATTTGGCCTGTGCCACTTCCATAAGTTTTTTCTTTTCAGAATCTCTCTCTCTCTCTCCTTTCCACCAAACCTAAAGCGTTCTTGAGGTACACTAACAGCATACTTTTTTTGTGGGTCACTAACAGCATACTGAAGCTAGAGACATCTATTACAATTACAAACGCAAAATAAGATAACAGATGCATGATGTACTAATCATGATCCGAATGTGTTTTCAACTTGCTCAAATAGGTTGTTACATATCTTTGGACCTGAATATCATGAACAAATATTTGAAACTGACCAAAATTTCAATCAAAAATTTGGGCCTTAAACAATATTGACTGATAAGAGTATTTCGTACCTAAATTTACCTGCCAATTCATCACAGCAATATTTAATATCACGATACAGGATATGACAGAATTAAAGGGAGAAGTCATGATTTAAGTTACTGCGAAAAGGATAGTTCAGAGCTCTGGAACATTTGTATACCAATCACACTACATCAAGAAAGGATAACAAGTGGGGAAAGACATACCCTTCCTTCCACTAAATCCTGCGTGCCAATGTTGACAACAGTACATCGAATGGCCTTTGCAGAGTTGAGACACATCATGTGATTTTGATTCCTCTCCCATGGGTTACAAACTCTTTTCTTATTTATTGCTCTCTCATCAATGGTTCCACCTACAGCTACATTGACTAACCTACTGATCAATGAATTAACATCAGCTACGGCTCGCAAACAATTTCAGTTCAAAGAGTAAATGAGCATACACCCTGTAGCTAGCTANCCGAATGTGTTTTCAACTTGCTCAAATAGGTTGTTACATATCTTTGGACCTGAATATCATGAACAAATATTTGAAACTGACCAAAATTTCAATCAAAAATTTGGGCCTTAAACAATATTGACTGATAAGAGTATTTCGTACCTAAATTTACCTGCCAATTCATCACAGCAATATTTAATATCACGATACAGGATATGACAGAATTAAAGGGAGAAGTCATGATTTAAGTTACTGCGAAAAGGATAGTTCAGAGCTCTGGAACATTTGTATACCAATCACACTACATCAAGAAAGGATAACAAGTGGGGAAAGACATACCCTTCCTTCCACTAAATCCCGCGTGCCAATGTTGACAACAGTACATCAAATGGCCTTTGCAGAGTTGAACACATCATGTGATTTTGATTCCTCTCCCATGGGTTACAAACTCTTTTCTTATTTATTGCTCTCGCATCAATGGTTCCACCTATAGCTACATTGACTAACCTACTGATCAATGAATTAACATCAGCTACGGCTCGCAAACAATTTCAGTTCAAAGAGTAAATGAGCATACACCCTGTAGCTAGCTAGAAAGCCATCTCACCAGAGCAGGACACCGTCCCTAATAAGATCAAATAGCCGGGTGCCGGATGAGTCAATTAGCAAGTACAACTATGGGTCTTCACCTTGGTAAGTGTTAATATGCGCCGTATGGGTCAATTAGCAAATACTTCATCAACAATGGGTCTTCACCTCGGTAAGTGTTAATATGCACCGTATAAGACTTCTCCTGGTTCAGATTGTGCAGCTGCATAGTGATGGTGGATCTAAGGGACAATATTAATTATTGCGGCCGCCAGCGGTCAGCCCCGCCACTGTTGCCCGTGGCGGCGTCTCCTTCCTTGGCGCTCACCCTTGCTTTAGATTCAGAAACTCCTGCAGAAATACGACACCAAACTCGACATTCGAACCAAACACCACACTGAACTGCTCATATTTAGTTCAGCATAATCTGGAATAACCATTCAAATGAAATCCCATGAATATTTTGTGACCAAGGGAACAGAAATCAGACCAGTCTTGAGAAGTCATTTACAAAGAAAAGCCTAATTTTTGAAGTTTCCTGTGCAAAACAGAGATGTAATGCATGACATATTATAGAATTGCAAATTTCTGTTAATAAAGGAAATGCATAGGATAATCTATAGTACTTGGGCTTGTTGCCTGCTCATCCTAAACAAGAACACTTTGTTAAATCCATTGTTTTTTATAATCTACTATAATTAATACCTCAGCAGGGCAACCTTGGAGATAATTCCTCCTCGCAAAAATAAGTAAATAGAATCCCTCCAATTTCCACCATCATCAATCACAACATGTACTGATCTAAAAATAATAATCGTTGAATGAATGGAAATTCCAGAGTCTCCAATCGTGTCCTACATACTGCATGAATATTACCATGACAGGCATAAGTACTAATAAGCATATAAGCACTAACAGTCTACATTGTAAGTTACAACTCTGAAGGAAGTAACTGATGGGGCTACTATAGATGTAGGCATGAATATAATTTTGCTAGACCCAAATGATGATAGGATAACTGAAATTGAGACATTGCAGGATCTGCTAGCAGTGAACCCAGAACAGCAGACGCCGAACTTTGTGCATTACTATCTCAACAAACAACATTGAATTTAAAATACGACTTAGATTGACGTGCACAAGCAGCTTCTGTGCCAATCAGATATTTCACACACAGTGAACCAAATATCTTCAATACTTTACCAACTTGATTTCATGAAGTATGCATCATCGTCTAGAATTACCAACAGGTTGGGGGGTGGAGATTGGAGAAAGAAGGGAGGAAAGAGAAGACCCGCCAATTTGGGAAGCACGGGATTCTGCTTCAATGGCACCAGAGAACACATCACAGATCGAGATGGAGATCCGAGGCGACAGACAAGTAGCTGGGGATGGAGTTGTCCAGTGGAAGAACGGCTGCGTCGTCGCCATAGCAGGAGGAGGGCGTGGCGGCGGCCTGGTGCGGAGGAACGTAGGGTGGCGGTCCGGCGCGGAGGAGGGGCGCTGGTGGCGATCGAAAGGGAAGGGGCGCTGGTGGGCATGCTAATCTGGGGCGTGATTTGCGCCCGAGGGGAGGGGCAGGACATAACAGGATGATCTGCCGGCAGAACATTTAATCTGGGACGTTTATTCGTGAGATGAAACCATGATGTAATATAGACTGTTAGATGTGACTTAGTGGGATTAATCGGACGCCCTTGATAATCCTGTGTACATCTTTTGGTGTGGCTATAGGGTAATTTAAGTTTGCTCTTTTAATAGTAGAATAGATATTATATATGTTTTCAGCATATCATCTTTTAGAACTGTCCTGTGTCATCGTGCGGGCTATCTACTAGCATTATAAAATGTTCAGTTTGTATAAAAAAATGTTCATCATATAATTACAAAAACTTTATCGTATATTAAAACATATTGAATATATATTAAAAAATGTGAATGGTGTATTGAAAACTTCAATGTTTATTAGAAAAAATACTCACAGTATATTGCAAAGTTTTGAAAAAATATAACATTTTTTAAAAGGAAAAAGGAGAAAAAACCAGTAGAAAACCAAATTTTAAAAAGAGAGAAAAAAGGAAAAATCAAGCCGAAATAAAACACACACACACACACACACACAACTAAACTGAAAAACAAACAGGCAAAAAAGGCAGCCCACCTGGAGGCACGCTTCAACGAAGTCGCTACTATTTGAGGCCCACTGGTGGCGTAAGGATTTGCCTCGCTGCTCTACGTGAAGAATGTCGGCCGAACAAACGAAACAGGCTAGCCCATTTAGCAGCGAGGATCTGTTACTGTTTATGTTAATTTGCAAAAGTAGAAACGGCCTGCCTCGCTACGAATCGAACCGGCGACCTCTCTCGTCACACTTCGGTCGTATAACCACCGGGCTACAAAGCGGGATATGTTGCGCTTCAATTGTTCCTTTATTTTATTCCTTCCTTCTCTGTATTCTTTTTTTCTCCTTCCAGGTTTCCTCCCTCATAGATTTTCATGTTTTTTATTTTCTTACATGCGTGAACATTTTCCAAATTGATGATGTTTTTTTATATTTTGATGAAATTTTGTTTTTGGAATCAATAAAATTTTTAGTGAACTATTTTAAAAAATTGATGATTCCTTTTTCAAATTCAATGAACTTTTTCCAATTCGATGAACTTTTTTTCAAAATTCGATGAACTTTCTAAAATTTGATGAATTTTTTAACATTGATGAACTTTTTTCAAATTCAATGAACTTATTTTCAATGGACATTTTCTGAAATTCGATGGACTTTTCCTGAAATTCGAAGAACCTCTTTTCAAATCGGTAAACTTAGTTTCAAATTTGTGAACTTTTGTTTCAAATTCGGTGATCTTGTTTGAAAATTGGTGAACTTATTTATAGTTTGGGTGAATATTCTTTAAAACCGATGAACTTTTCCAAATTTAGTGAACTTTTTTTCAAATCCGGTGAAATTTTTTAAATTCGATGAACTTTTTCTGAATTCGATGAGCTGTTTTTAATTCAATGAACTTTTTTCAAATTCAACGAACTTTTTCTCAAATTCTATGACGTTTTTCCACATTTGATGAACTTTTTTCCCCAAACTGTATTATCTTTTTATTCCAAAATCTATGAACTTCTTTCACATTTTGTGAACTTTTATCAAAATCGGTGAATTTTATTCTAATTGATGAACTTTTCTTATCAGAACTTTCCAATACGTGAACTTTTTTCAAAATTCGATAAACTTTGTTTCATAAAAAATATAAAAATGTAAGTTGTATTGGATAATAAATAACATGGCCTCTGTCATTCTTTAGGCGTTCGCGTTGCTTTTTGTCACTGTGGTCTAGTGGCTGTAGTGGTTAGCTGAATCATCTTTCGAAGGAGTGCAGTGATTTTAAGTCCTTGTAGTCACAAGTTTTTGCGCGGTCTTTTTTTCGCGAAACAGTTTCTGCGCTGGTGAATTGGTGGGCCAGCCCACTTGGTGTTTGCTTTGGGCGTCGGTTAACTTGAGCGGCGCTTAAAGCGCTCAATAGGGGCACCCCTTTTTGTTCCCAAGTTTTTCCAACCTTCCGGAAGGTTCTGGACCTATTTTGTTTTTTCGGGTTTTCCTGGTTTATATAATTTTTACTTCTTCAATTTATTTTTAGTTGTTTTCTTAATAAGCATAATAATAAAAATTAATTGTGGTTTTACAAAAAAAATTCGAATTTTTAAAAATGTTAAAATTTTATATAATATTCACAATTTGAAAATGAATGTGTTTTTAAAAAATGTTCCAAATTCAAAGAAAACTATGGAAATTCAGATAATGTAGGTTTTTAAAACATTTCATTTTTTTTAAAAACTGCATTTTCAAAAATGTTTGCAATTTGAAAAAAAATGATTTTATCATAAAATCTTCGTATTTCCTAAAAATGTCAGTTTCCTTGTATTTTCTGAAAAATCAAATGAAAAAAAAGTAAAAAGGCAATTGGTCGCTATAGTTGCCAGCTCGTGGTGCTAGAGGGCCGGTCCAGTCGAGGGTTGCCTAGTGCGATCAGCCGACTGTTTGCTGCATATAGCTGCAAATTGAAGGTCCCCGATGTTACTGCCTGTTTTCTGCACGCGGCTGATGTGCGCGTACACTTGGCCTTGAATACCTCGCCTCAGATGGTCGGTGATGGATGCGGAATAGGAGTCTGGCGGGATCACTACCTGTATTGGAAGATTATATTTTTTCTGAAGGAGGGCCCGAATTTATTATAAAAGTTTCCCAAAACTACAAAGCACCCCCAACATAATTAAAAATACATCAAGGTCCCTATAATACGAAATGACCAATACGGCCACCATTGGGAATCACCAATGTGCCGATGTTGCTTCTTTCCTATGCGATCCGACCTGATATTATTGATGATTTTCGGAAAGTCTTCATGCACGTGTCGCGAAGGGGAGTAGTGTCGTGGAGCTGTGTATCCGTAAAACCCTTGAATCAATCGGAAGTACCCAAAAACTTTTGTCATCGTCGCAAATGGGAGTTAAGGAACCCTAACCTCGACACACCAAGGGTACGAGTGGAATATACAATGGAACTCCGTCGAACCTGTCCTAATGGACGAACTCGAGGAGGATCCGAGCCTGAACGCCGTATCTACGACAAAAATATCAACCTAACCTAAACCACTAGTCTTAGCAAAGGCATCAGGATTCCCCTCCGTGTAACAACTCATCAGAGCAGCAGGCCGAGTTGAGGAGAATCCACGGTTGATCGGCAAAGCCAAAGGGGATTAGATCTGACGTTGTTGCTGCTTGTGCGGTAGCGGAGGGAAAGATTATCCGAGGAGGATTTGATGATTGTATTGGACCATGTGTGGTCGATGATGCCGCTATCAACACATTTACATGAATCGCTAGCTCATTGCAATATTTTTTTTCACAAAACCAAGCCTAGACTCGAAATGCTTTTGGAATCTCGGGTCCAATGAGCTTGGATTTTTTATACAAATCAATAATAATTTTTTTGTATTGTCTAATAATTTGAATGTTCTTGACATGTGTACACATGGTTGTGGTCTATATGCCTATAATTTAATATAATAATATATGGGTACACAAAAAAACAACTATGTGGAATTGTCAATGACAAATAGTGCACACATGATTTGCTGAATATCCAAAATTTTCTTTCTGCAGTTCACATGCTAAACCATCTCTTAATGCAACAATCCACATCCCCACTCCCTGGCACACACAAAAAATGATCAAAGGACCCTTGTTTGTTGTATAATGCGTGGATATCTATTGTGACACTCCAAAAATATTCTTTTGGTTTTATTCAAAAAATTTGTTGGGTTTGAAGAAGGTCTTCTAAACCCTTCCAAAAATCTCTCTCAAAAGCTTTTTCCCTTTAGCAAATATTTTATTTTTGCATCCCCTTCAACTCTGGTGTTTGGTTTTTAAATTTTTCTTCTGATTGCCCTCTTCTCAAAATTTCAAGAAAAATCTTTGGAGTTTATTTTTCTTTCAAAAAGAAACTCTAGGAGTTTTGCCTCCTCTCCAATATTTGAAACCATTCATGATTTTGCCATGCACCACCTGGTAAAATCTTCCCAAAAAAAATTCTCTCCTTCCACTTTGGGCAATCCAAACATTCTGTCTCAACAAGTTCAACCCTTTTCTGAATTTTATTTCATTTAATTCTCCTCCCAAATCTTTTCTGTCCATTATTTTGAGCCTAGGTGATTTGCAAAGCAAGTACCTAAATGCATTTGAGTTTTGACCTCAAACCAACTCCCCTGGATAGTCCTTGGTACCCACAACCTAGAACAATCAAGATCCACTCCTCTTCTGTTCAAAGATTTCAAATTATAGTCTCTGCAAGTTTGGACCAGATTTGTCAAATTTGGTGAAATTCATATCTGCTCTGCTCCAAAAATTCCACAAAAATTCAGGCAGCCTCTAGATGCAATGAGAGGCCCCTCCACCAAAAACCAGCTCAAGGAAAAATCCCTACATGCCTAAATCATTCTGTCGAACACCTTGCATGCACTATTACTGTTCATCTTCAGTTAAATTCAGATTTCAGTGTCGTTCTCCGTCAGAGTTTCAGTCACATGCCCACAGTGCACTTGGCACGTTGCTCGCAGCCTAGCCTGCTTGTCCGGAGCTTCACACGCGTGCTTGGCGCGTTCCTAGCGTTGGTGGCACCCTGGCCCGCCTGCGCCGGCGTGTCTTGCGGCGGCAGAACCACCGTAGCGGCCGACAGGGAGCAAAACGGCGGCATAACGCCGTTCGGCGCTGCCCAAACCTCCTGCTAGCTCCGCGTAGCCATTTCCTTGCCAGCGCACGCATGCAGCACCGTCGCCGTGGCACGACAAGCACAGAGCGTGCTCCCTGCCGCCGACGGGCCCGCGCCGCCCCGTTCCGTCGAGCTCGCCCTAAGCAACCAAACCCCGACGCGTTTAGCACCTAAACGGAACCAGGGAACCCCCACGACGACGCTCAACCTTTGAACCTCCCCGTCAAGAAATATAAGATCATTTAGATCACTACCTAGTACTATGGTATAATATTAGACCATATATATAGATAGTTGGTCCCCGTCCGATAGCCTTGTTGGCTTACTCCTCGCATGTTGTATTGTGAGGCCTGCCGATGAATATACTTTGCTAGGTTGGGCATTCATAAACAAATTCTGGACACACAAAGACAAATTACGAACCAAGCGGCTTAATTCAATACAAATTAAAAGACTCTCATAATGTATCCACATGAATACATTTTTAGATGACAAACAACGAACCATGGCAATAAAATAATAAGCAACAACCATATGGCAGGGAAAAGCAACAATCATTCCTTGTACCAAGTCATGGAAGCATGAACTGAGAAATGTGTATGCTACCATATTGATCAATCAAGATCGTCTCTCTGGCCGAATTGGCAAAGAAAAACATAGTTTTTTGCTGGTAAGTGAACCTATTCTAGCTAGCCATGTCTGGGTCTGTTGCTATTCTGTCAAAGCTAATTGGAAGTTGCGTTTTTCAATTTTAGTTCTAATTACGGTTTAACATTGTAATTACAGTATAATTCAAAGCGGGTAGACAGTGAAGAGACGGTTTAACAGTGTAATTCAAAATGAAGTAATCCTGTAGCCGATCATTCTCTACAGTTCTAATTACGGTTTACACGCCTCACTGTCTACTTGTCTAATTCAAAATGAAGTAATCGTGTAGCCGATCACAGGAAGCATTTGCATGTCTAATTGTGTTATACACATCCCCTCTTATAAACGTTGTTGCCCGCAGAAAGAAATAACAGTGTAATTCAAAATGAAGTAATCATTTTAGAGGAATGTGAATAGCTGACGAATGTGATCGTTTCTCATGGGCTAACATACTGGAAGCAACAAAGAAACAGCCGGTGGTGGACTGGTGGCGGCAGCGAGGGTGACAATTGCATGGATCTATGGAGTGAGGGGGCCTGGTACAAGTTTAAGGAAAATAGTTTAGAACGACTACCGAATAGGGGGTTGCAGGTAAAGATGGTTTCAAACACAGGAGACCAAAATTGGAACTACTATTGATGTTAAAATAACACCCCTCCATCCACAAACCCCCATTACTAATATTTTGAACATAAAGGAATTTCTTAGGCCTGGTAGCAGCAAGATCCTTGGTTAATATGCTACAAACATAATTCATGACCATATTAGATGCAACTATAATAATTATATGAAACGGATACCTGATATGAAGAACCACACATGGCATGCTCTATTTCTTGCCTCTGGCTTACCTCCTCTGACACAACAAATAGATGGGCAATCTGCATAGAAAAACATTGAAAATCTATAAGAAAATAACCGACACATCTCTGCTGGTATGAGATCATATGGTTTGAAAATCAAGGAGAGGAAGTGAGCATAAAAACTGGTAGAATAATGATGCAAATGAAAAACTGGTACAATGGTAATCCCAAGATTAGCCAATAGAAATTTAGTAATTTTACTAGCTGGAAAAGCCATTTACTCATTAGGCAGAGTATATAAGAAGCAATTATGCAAGGCAGAGCAGTATCTGCATGATTAAATGACATCACAATTATCATAAACTCAAAATGTAGGGAGGTTTGTACCAACACAACGATCCAGGCAAGCCTTGACGGCTGAACCATATAGAGAACTTTTTAAATTGAAGTAACTAATATATTTAATTATGTGTGTTGAATTAGAGAATGAATGTTTCTAATTCTCCTACTGTCTTTTTGGGAAAGCAAGCCTACACGAATTCCATTATAATTCTCCTGCTGTCTTGTTAGGTAAGCAAAACATACAAATAGTTAAAAATCTGTGATTATTACTATGAGATACTAAAGAAACTCACAGAACATAAAGCTAAATATGAGAAGGTAGGTATATGTATTGCATGACCAAGAACATCAGCAACACCTATAGTACTATAAGAATTTTAGCTCTGTTAAAGGTACTAACTACCACAGTGAAAAAATAATAGGATTTTTAATTAAAACCCGAATTAAAGGTACTAACTTCTAATGTTGTGGACATAGGAATTGCAACTTCAGATCATAATAATGACCTGCCAATAACATTAGGCCTTGATCTATGAATTGCAACTTCAAATGATAAAAAATGAATCTCCATCAGTGTCATGTGGTTGCAAAGAGCATCTAGCACATGATAATTCGATGAATATAGGCATACAAATAGTACAAAGAAATTGAAGAAGGAAGTATCTCAAAAAGGAATCAGCTCACCAGACCTAGGGCATTGATACGTCTCCAACGTATCTATAATTTATGAAGCATTCATGCTATATTATTATGTGTTTTGAATGTTTACGGGCTTTATTATACACTTTTATATTACTTTTGGGACTAACCTATTAACCGGAGGCCCAACCCATATTGCTGTTTTATTGTCTATTTTAGTGTTTCGAAGAAAAGGAATATATCAAACGGAGTCCAAATGGAATGAAACCTTCGGCAGCGTGATTTTTGGAACGAACGTGACCCAGGAAACTTGGAGTGCAAGCCAGGGGAGCATCAAGGAAGCCACGAGATAGGGGGGCGCGCCCTCCCCTCTCGTGGGCCCCTCGAGGCTCCCCCGACCGACTTCTTTCGCCTATATATTCCCATATACCTTAAAACCATCGAATACCAAGATAGATCGGGAGTTCCGCCGCCGCAAGCCTCTGTAGCCACCAAAAACCTCTCGGGAGCCCGTTCCGGCACCCTGCCGGAGGGGGAACCCATCACCAGTGGCCATCTTCATCATCCCGGCGCTCTCCATGACGAGGAGGGAGTAGTTCACCCTCGGGGCTGAGTGTATGTGTTGGGGAACGTAGTAATTTCAAAAAAATTCCTACGCACACGCAAGACCATGGTGATGGCATAGCAACGAGAGGGGAGAGTGTCTGTCCACGTACCCTCGTAGACCGAAAGCGGAAGCGTTATAACAACGCGGTTGATGTAGTCGTACGTCTTCACGATCCGACCGATCCAAGCACCGAACGTACGGCACCTCCGAGTTCTGCACACGTTCAGCTCGATGACGATCCCCGGACTCCGATCCAGCAAAGTGTCAGGGATGAGTTCCGTCAGCACGACGGCGTGGTGACGATGATGATGCTCTACCGGCGCAGGGCTTCGCCTAAACTCTGCGACGATATGACCGAGGTGGAATATGGTGGAAGGGGGCACCGCACACGGCTAAGAGATCCAAGGGATCAATTGTTGTGTCTTTGGTGCTAGCCCTGCCCCTCTATTTATATGTTGAGCCCCGGGGTCGAAACTTGGAGCAAAAACCTCCTCAAAGTCGGTTTTGCCCGAAAGGCAAGAGTCCCACTCGGACTCCAGGACCAAACGCCACAATCCTTGGCGTCTGGCCCAGACGCCATGGGCCTCGGCGTCTGGCCCAGGGCCAGACGCCAGGGTCTCCGGCGTTTGGCCCCCTGGCCTCCGAAAAACTCCTTTTGCACCGACCTAAAGCCTCATGGGCTTGACCCCTTGGCCTAAACATATCATCCAATATATGAATCTTTACGTCTCGACCATTTAGAGACTCCTCGTCATGTCCCCGATCTCATCCGGGACTCCGAACTCCTTCGGTACATCAAAACATGCAAACTCATAATATAACTGTCATCGAAACCTTAAGCGTGCGGACCCTACGGGTTCGAGAACTATGTAGACATGACCTAGAACTATTCTCGGTCAATAACCAATAGCGGAACCTGGATGCCCATATTGGTTCCTACATATTCTACGAAGATCTTTATCGGTCAAACCGCATAACGACATACGTTGTTCCTTTTGTCATCGGTATGTTACTTACCCGAGATTCGATCGTCGGTATCCAATACCTAGTTCAATCTCGTTACTGGTAAGTCTCTTTACTCGTTCCGTAATACATCATCTCACAACTAACTCATTAGTTGTAATGCTTGCAAGGCTTAAGTGATGTGTATTACCGAGAAGGCCCAGAGATACCTCTCCGACAATCGGAGTGACAAAACCTAATCTCGAAATACGCCAACCCAACAAGTACCTTTGGAGACACCTGTAGTACTCCTTTATAATCACCCAGTTACGTTGTGACGTTTGGTAGTACCCAAAGTGTTCC
>LR880968.1:939255929-939284303 GCA_904067115.1 Aegilops sharonensis
ATGCTCCCGATCTGTTTTGTCAAATTACTTGGATCGTCTTATGGAATTGACAGCCATCGTATTTTTCACCTCATGTTATTTCTTAATCCTTGTCCCACTAGGCATCCACTACATGTTTGGTAATGACGTGATGTTGAGGCGGCTAGGAGAAGCTCAGCAGCCAGATCAAGGGCTATCGAGATGGATCTGGGAGCCAAGCAGTAGTTCTTCTGTTAAATTTTGCTTATTATCTTTTCTATTGTTACGATTGTGGGATGGTTGATTTTGACTCGGTGTAACATTTGCATTTGTTTCCCCAGCTTGTTGGCGTAGATGCGTGGCACTGCGGCAACTAATCAAGAGCGAGGGCAGTGCACATCAGAGCTACGCTGAATGTAGTGCGCATAGGTAGGTCAACATATTTTGTAGCTCTTTCAGATGTAAAAGCATATGTTGCATAAGAAATTATTATCTTCCAAGCATACTCACATTTCACTAACAAATAGGGGGAGGTTCAGACTTCAGAGCAATGATAAAAAAGGTATGTTCCTCACTCTTTTGTTGGAATTTTAGTTCCAAGTTAACATGATTTCTTATCCGATTCATAAGTCATGCATTTGCTTAATTAGGTGATAAGTAGAGCAAAAAAAATTGATCATGTTATTGTGGGGTTTGTTTAAACTCCAGCATAAAGAATTCTGGTTTAAGAAAAAAGACTTTTGACTTCTTTAATTACAAATTGATTGCAACATCGTGTTAGTATGTGATTTCTCACATCTTGTTATAATAATTGTGAAGACGCGCATTGCACCTGCACTTGGAAGCAGGCCCGTGGCCCGTGCCGGACGGCGCCGACGCTGACCCGGGCCACCTCCTCCGTGTATTCTTGGAGCTGTGGCTGGCCGATTTACATGAAATTAATTCCCTCAGTTCTGGTGGCAAATATAATACACATAATCCATATTGTTATGCACTAGCGCGTGTGTGTGAAATAGATGGATTATGGTCCCGTACCCAATAAGATGGATATGTGTGTGTGTGTTAGAGAGAGGGAGAGGGGGAGAGAGAGTGAGGAAGAGGGAGGGAGAGTGTGTGTGAGAGGATTTGATGGTAAAAAAGGTCGCCAATATTGTAATGTTTGAACTCTTAAAGTTAATATGACCCCGTTGCAACACACGGGCGTTCTTCTAGTGTGTAATAAACTACTAGTTCATGCATGTAATGCAGGGGGCGTGCTTGAGGCTGGCTTGGTTGCATCGTGCATGCATGTAACGCAGGGATCCCGGGGAGTGGGAAATGCAGAAACCTGTTTCCAGATGCATTGATCCGGCCTTAACAGGGTATAATTACAACACGTATATGGTAGAGTAGAGGATTTTAGTACATAGCTACTTATACATACGGGGTTTTAATCCATTTAATATACTTCCACTAATAGAAAACAGGGCTTTGGTTCAGTCCTGAAAAGGGCATTATTCCCGGTTCTCATACAAACCAGGACCAATGGGACCATTAGTCCCGGTTCGTGAGGCCAAGGGGTCGGCCGGGCCTCGGAGGCCATTAGTCCCAGTTTGTCTGACCCTGTTGGTCCTGGTTCCAGATACGAACCGGGACGAATGGGCCTCGCTCCTGGCCCACAACCTTTAGTCCCGCTTGGTGTCTGAAATCGGGACTAAATAGAGGCCTATATATACCCCCAACCTGTGAGCAGAGCAGTACATTGGTCTGTTTTTTTGTCGTCCGTGGGACAGCTTTGTGGTGCTCTAGCTCACCTCCTATGCACATGAGGTGTTCGATGAAATGCCACAGCCACACTATATAAGCTTTCTCCTCTCGAAGCTCCTTGTCGAATCTCTTTTTTCCTCAAGATTTGTCTAGTTTTGGCGGTCCGTCCTGTCCCATCCCCGTCCTCACCGCCGTCGATCGCCCGTGCCGATCTCGTCGCCGGTAGCACCGTGGTAAGCCTCTTGTTCTTATCATTTTCTAAAAGAAAAAATTCTTACTTGTATGATTTAGATTGCTACTCATATAATTTTCTTACTTTTATTGTAGTTTGTTATTATACAGTGCGATGATTTTGGTATCCGCCCCCGTCGGCCCTCGTCCAGTCTATGATTCGGATGTGGTATATACTATCTTTTATAACTATTTCTTTCATTTAGTGTTTATGACAATTGTGCTGACCAACGTGACATAGATGTTTTATGTAGGAGGTATGTGAACCGGAAATTCCAACTGACCCTCTTATCGAGAGGTTAAATTTAGTTGAAAAAGAAAACGATTACTTGAAGAAAAAATTGAAAAGAATTGAGGAGGAGAAGATGGCATTGGAGTTGCATGTTGCCGATGTCGTCAATGATCACAAGATCAAGATGGATAAAATGCGTTTGAAGATTAGAAAGATTAAAAAATATGCCATTCATACTGAGGCTTTGTATCATTATGCCGTTGGATCAATTGTTACCTTAGTTGCAATTATGATCGCATATGTTGTTGCATTGAAATGTTTTAGATAGTTTCAATGTATAGTTTAATTAGATACTCTAGAGAGCTATATGTTGTTTAATGAGAACTATTTATGAACTTTATGTATTTATTTTTTCAGTAATAACATTTGATCACTACTGTACTTTGGTTTTAATGTCATGATGAAATCCCTTTGTACGTAATAGATGAGTTTTCGTCCGAAACCCTGATACTTCGAAAGAGATTGTCCGTTTTGCACACGAAGTGCATCCAGTTTTTGCCGTAACCCTCTCAACTTTCTAGCACATGCTATGTGGGTGGAATGATGATACCATGCCAACTTTCAACCCTTTCAGAGTTCATTTGTAGTGCTTTTCAGTTTCAGGGTCATTTAGCTCAAGAAAATCAGTAAATGCATGAAAAATAGCAAATAAAGTCAGAAAGGGTTGAAAATTAATGATGTGGCTTTGAATGGTGCATTTTGAACACACAAAAAGGTTGGAGTTCAAATAAGTTCAAAAAATAAAATCCCTTTATAACAGATGAGTTTTCATCCGAAACACTAATACTTCGAAAGAGATTGTCCATTTTGCACATGAAGTGCATCCAGTTTTTGCCATAACCCTCACAACTTTTTAGCACATGCTATGTGGGAGAAATATATTCATTAGTATAGTGTTTAAAAATGTGGCCATTGCATCTATATTGTAAGTTATGGGACCTTTGATAAAATATATTACAACAAGTATATATATAGATGGGGTTTTTTTTTGAGGGCAAAACAAATGCTTTATAACTTAACGGTGCTCTGGTAAATCACCCAGAACACAATCAGCCACATGGGCTGGTACATCCGACTCCCATTCTACAAGTCTATTTGGTTCGCATGAGCGTCCCAAGGTAGCCAGCTCGTGAGCGACAGAGTTGGCATTGCGCCTACAAACGGAGATTACAAATTTTGAAAACCACATCTTCAGGTGAAACTTAGTGTCCTCAATAACTGCGGAATAAGCCGACGAGTCCACCTTATGCACATCCAACGCTTCCTGTAATAGCTGAGAGTCAGTCTCGAAAATCATCCGAGTCACACCCATGTCCGCCGCCATAGCAACAGCTTGTGTCATAGCAAACGCCTCGGCAGCAAACGGGTCAGCTACGTGGTCCTGTCGACCTGCTCGAGCACACACCAGCTCCCCCTGGTGTGTTCTTGCCACCACGCCCCAACCTGCAGCTTCTGTTCCAGGCACAAAGGAGCCGTCAAAGTTGAATTTCAGCATCCCCTCATCTGGTGGTCTCCAGCGGGCATCATTGGCATCTTTGGGAGCTTTGTTATAAACCTGCATATACTCGAGCACATTGGCCCGCGTACGTCTCGCAAGTTCGATGGAGTCAACTGGTTTGTCTCCCTCCCTAAGCTTGTTACGGTTACTCCACCAAAGCCACCAGAAGGTCAGCACCTGCAGCCTCTTGTTTAGCTCCAGCCCCCACAGATAGTCCATCATGGCGTGCACAGATGTTATAGCTTCCAGCTCCCTTCTTTCCTTCTCCATAGCCAGCTCCCTCCATACAACCTTTACGAATTTGCACTTGATGAAGAGGTGGGCACCATCCTCCGCTCCCCTATTACAGAAAAGACAGTTTGTGTCCTCGATCGGGATGCCCCTTCTCTCCACGTTGGTTCTGAGAGCGAGAGATTCGTGCTTGAGCCTCCATGCAAACATTTGTATATTTCTTGGGCATGGCAGTTTCCACAGTCTCTTCCAAGACTCATCATCCACTCTATCTAGGCGGTTTGCAACATTCGTACTGCTCCCGTGTCCTCCATTCTTCTTCTGATCATGTATCTGTACATGGAGTTTGTAAGCACTCTTCACTGTGTGGACTCCTTTGCCATCAAATTGCCATGCAATAAAGTCTGGCACTCCCGCTCTCAAAGGGATCTGAAGGATGAGCCTCGCATCGTCTACCCAGAAGGTGTCTCGCACAAGCCTTTCGTCCCAGCCTCCAGATATGGGATCAATAAGATCACTGACCCACTCGAGCAGGTTACCGCTCCTAGGAGTAATGACCTTGCGCGCCCATGGCCGCGGTATCCATGGATCCGACCATATTCTGACCCCAGTTCCATCTCCAATCCTCCACACGTACCCTTCCTGGATGAGTTCCTTTCCCCGCAGGAGGCTGCGCCATGCGTAGGAAATCCCATGTCTTGGCTCAGCTCTAAAAACATCTCCATGGGGAAAATACCGGGCTCGCAGAATTCTAGCACAGAGAGTTTCAGGGTTTTGAATAAGCCTCCAAATCTGTCTAGAGAGCATTGCGATATTAAAGCTGTGCATATCACGGAAACCAAGCCCTCCTCGCGCCTTCGGCATAGTAAGTTTTTTCCAACTAATCCAATGCGTTGTATTCTCTTTATCTTGCTGGCTCCACCAGTAAGTACCTATGAGTGAGCTGATCTCATTGCAGAAAGACTTGGTGAGATCGAAACAAGACATCGCAAAGGTGGGAATAGCCTGTGCCACTGCCTTCACTAGTGTTTCTTTTTCCACCTTTGCTATGAGTTTTTCTTTCCACCCATAAATTCTGCCGGCAATGCCTCCCTTGACATAAGCGAAAGCTTTCCTTCTGGACTTGCCGACATGCACTGGGAGGCTAAGATATTTGTCATTCCATGACTCACTTGAAATCTGTAATGCCGCCTTCACTGTGTTCCTGCTCTCCACAGTTGTATTCGGACTGAACATGATGGCAGATTTCTCAAGGTTGATACACTGGCCCGAGCAATTCTCATATAAATCCAGGACCCTTCTGAGCTCGGTGGCCTCCTCGTGATTCGCTTTAAGCAACAGGACCGAGTCGTCAGCAAAGAGGAGATGGGAAACAGCCGGTGCTGCTTGACAGATTTTTACTCCGGTTAACGTTTTTGCCCTCTCTGCATCATGAAGAAGTGCGGATAATCCTTCTGCACAAATAACAAAAAGGTAGGGCGATACAGGATCGCCTTGGCGGAGGCCCCTAGAAGGGCTGAATTGTTGTGTTAGAACTCCATTGACCTTAATTTGGTACCGTACCGAAGTAACACATTTCATGATGAGGTCGACCCAGTGATTCCCGAAGCCCAACTTGCACAACATGGCTCTTAGGAACTCCCATTCGACACGGTCATAAGCCTTACTCATGTCCGCTTTAACTACAGCAATGCCCTCTTTACCCTGTTTCTTGTTCAATAGATAATGTGACAGCTCGTATGCAATCAGCACATTGTCAGTGATGAGCCTCCCAGGGATGAAGGCACTTTGGTTTCCAGAAATGATGTCCGGCAAGACAAGCTTTAGGCGGTTTGCAATAACCTTTGAAACCAACTTATATATAACATTACAAAGGCTTATAGGCCGCAAATCCTTAATTCTGCTGGGCTCTTTAACCTTTGGAATCAGAACCACTACCGTGTCATTCCACCCCTCAGGAATACTATTGCCGTTCAACACCTTGAGCACCTCCTCAACAACCTTATCGCCCATGAAATGCCAGTGTTTCTTGTATACAACGGAGGGCATCCCGTCCGGTCCGGGAGCTTTAAGGTCTCCTATGTGATCAAGCGCAGCCTTCACCTCCTCTCGAGTGAATTCAGCATCCATAACAGCTCTCATTGCATCCGTAACACGTGGCTGGACCTTGTCTATTAGTTCGGCCACCCTGTCCCCGGCTGAAGAAGTGAAGAGATCCTGAAAGAAAGAGCAAACGTAGTTATTAAGATCCTCTCCCTCCCCCACCACCGAGCCATCATCCTTGCTTAGCTTCTTAATCCTATTCGCCTTCCTTCTCGCTGAAGCAACCGCTTTAAAGTAGCCAGTGTTTCTATTTCCGCCCCGAAGCCATGAGACATGAGCTCTTTGCTTCGCCTTGGTGTTTCTGTTATCTTCAATCTTCTCAACTAAGCATCGCAAACGAGCTTCCTCCCTGATCTTCTCCTCAGACACCGGTGCTCTCATACATCTCTCCAGATCACTCCTAGCTTTCCTCAACCTGCCTTCCAGCTCCCCCGCCACTTCTTCCCCCCATGTCTTCATTCTTCCCGCCACACACCGTAACGCTTGGGCTACATCCCCCTCTCCTGTCCGCCTTCCCTCTTCCCAGGCAGCCTGAACTTCTGCACTACACCCCTCTTCTTGAAGCCACCATGCCTCAAACCTGAATGTACTGTCTCCCTTGCTCCTACAGCGGTCCCCACCTTGTGTAGTCACAATTACGGGTCTGTGGTCTGAGTGGCGAGGTGCACCATTAAAAACAGAGAATTCTGGGAACATTTCACACCACTTAGCATTGGCCGTGGCTCGGTCCAGCCGTTCGCAAATATAGTACTCAATCTCCTTGCTATGGTTCCTCCATGTAAATTTGTCCCCCTCGAATCCAATGTCACATAACTCGCAATGCACCAAGGCCTCCCGAAAATTATCCATCAGCTGTTGTGGTCGTGCTATACCGCCTATCTTCTCATCAGCTGTCAAGATCTCATTAAAGTCACCTAGGCAAAGCCAAGGCCTGTCAACCTGGTGTTGTTGCCCTAAGATCTTGAGGGTACGCCATGTTTCTTTTTTACGATCTGCCGCTGCTTCACCATATACTCCGGTTAGCCTCCACACCACTCCACTCTCCTCCGTCACATCCACATCCACATGCCTTCGACCAAACGATCTCAACGCAACATCCACCCCACGCCTCCAAAATAAAGCAACGCCCCTACTCCTCCCCTCCGGGTTCCACGCAGTCATGTGTGGTAGACGCAGCATCCACCTGAACCTCTCAAGCTCTTTCGCAGTCAGTTTTGTTTCCGCCAGAAATAACACATCGGGATCCTCCGTCCTCCCCAAATCAAGGAGGCTTCGAACTGCCGGGCCATTCCCGAGACCCCGGCAGTTCCATCCTATAAGTTTCATTGCTCCCGGCGGGGCTGTTCGGACAGCCCGGCCGATATCTTATCATCATTGTTATTTTTAGCTGCTACCTCATTGCCTGCACCCGTCTCCACTCCCTTTGCCACCACCTTCCCCCTCTTTGCATCGTCCTCTACCCCTGACCCCTCCACCTCAAGGCTTCTCTTCTTCCCCAGAACAGGCTCGTTATTTTGGCCAGCCCCCCTCTTCCTGTCCTCCTTCCTTGGGATCCGATGGAAAGTACCCCCCTTCTTAGGGTTTTGGTTTCCACCAGCCCCATCCTTCCCTTCAGCAGACGCCCGTTGCTGCACAGCCTGGCCCTTCTCCTTTGTAACTACTTTCTCCGTAGAGGGCGTCACCAAGGCCAACATCTTCTCCTGGGACGTGTTATCACATGTGACTGAGGGCTGTGCATCAGCTTCGTTCATATTCAGCTTCCTCGGCTTCCCAGCAGATGCAGAGTTATGTATCAACACCTTTGCAGGACTCGTGACTTCCTCCTCACCCTCAGCTCTACCTCCCTTCCCATCCGCTTCCCGAACTCCATCTTTTCTCCAGCTTAAGCTATCACTTCCATTCCCACTCCCCGATCGCCTTCCGGAGCGACTAAATCCATATATTACAACAAGTATATATATAGATGGGATTTAAAACACCTATTGGAGTGGAGAGGAACACATATGCGGAATCTTTGTAGGGGAGGGAATTAAATATATATCACATGCACTGGAGGTGCTTCAAGCATGCACCACTGACTCCAATAATCCAAGTCCTTGCATCCCTCTTGCATTGTCCCTAGCTCCTGTCACTGCATACGGTTCCTTTATTTGTTGTCACTCGGTAAGGTTGTTGCATGCCTTCTCTTGCAAGAGAAAGTCTTCCACTATGATCGATCTTAACTAGGAGATGGTGGCAACCAAACGCTCATGGTGAGGATGTGTCGAAGTTGTTGAAGACAAAAGCAGACGAGCCACTGAGGAGGAGGTGTATAATGACCGTGTCTAGAGAATTCTGATAAGAATTAGCTGACAATGCGAGAGAAGGAGGAGGGCTTGGCTGCCTTTGAGGAGAATGAATAGCAAGGGATGGACTAGGAAGAGTATATGTCGGTGTCATAGCTGACCAGGGCCATGAACATTGCCAGTGACGTGCAAACCTATTCATGTTGTACAAATAGGCTATGGTACAAATAGCACGTGTATGAATTGAACAGAGCGGGTGTACCTGCGATCTGTCCTATCATGGACAAAATAATTGGTGATCTACTGATCTGAAGCAGTAGTACTAGTAGTATTATTTTGTACCGTTACGGAGTCCGAAAAAGAAGTGCACCGATGCTAGAGCTGGGCGCGTCGTGGGTGTACATGATCACGCATGCACCGAATCTAGAGAACCGATTGCCTTCAAAAAATATCTGCCCGTAGAATTAATTTGCACTACCGATGCTAGAGCTTGGAGAGATGGGTGGATCGTGCTCGCGGACGCATGTGATGCATGGAGCGAGAGATCGATTGATTTGCATAGTAATAGTGTCGTCTGCGTCGTGTAGCATTTCATGTGGGAACACCTTTGCGTTAAAGTTGCGTGAGTCCCATGCATGTCTTCCGCATGATTGAGAGGGCGACGGTCGGCCAGATTGCCGCATGTCCCAAGTTTTGCTGGATGGACGCCACGGCCACGCCGGCGGTGCGAATCCAAGATTGTTCGGCGTATACTACGTTGTTTGCAGCGGGGGCAAGAGCGCGTGCTAAAAGCAAACCTGTGATAAACTACTGGTAATGATCATGCATGTAATGCAGGGGGCGTGCTTGAGGCTGGCTTGGTTGCATCGTGCGTGCATGTAACGCAGGGATCCCGTCCGTAGCTCATGCATGTATGATTCATTGGATGGGAGAAGCGGCCAAGCCACTGCTCCGCCTATGCACTTTTGGTGCAGTGGAAAATGTATGTCAAAACCCGTATCTAATCCAGCCTTTGGGGGGTATATACAGAGTACATGATAGAGTAGAGGATTAAACTACATAACAAGTCATGCTATTCATCACCTAGGGTGCAGAATAAGTTAATTTGCACCCGATGTATACTTACTACCATTTCATCAAAAAATTATGTTTGTTATACAGATAGTTACATTCATAATGATTCACTATGAAAAATTAAAATATACTGTAAGTCATAATACCAAAAATACATTTTATGTCTATTATGTACTATGCTTTTATGTTTGTAATTTTACATAACATAAAATACCTTTTACAGCCGACTTTATTTTCCACCTTCTCATTTGACTTCCGACGTAAGACAAAATTTGCGGGATGTAAAAATACGATGTAGTGATGTTAAAATAGTAGGGGTGAGACCCCACAAAAAAAATAGTAGGGGTGAAGAATACCCAGGGTGACAAATAGCGCAACCCTAGGTGTCGACCCATTTCTTATCTTGAATTCGAACCCAATAATAAGTTTGGCATTCACTTCTGACGTAGTGGGAGCAAAATAGGCGATTGCGATTAATTTGAAATCTCGTGTTTTTGTCATCTTTTTGCTTCGTCGTCTTTAAATATGTCTCTGATGGGTTGACAACTAGGACACTGGCTGCGTCCCCTTTTCGTGCCTTCACGGCAGGCATGTCGTGGACGCTAGTAACGATCCAAATGTTGTAGGTTGTAGTTGTTGCCGATGAGAAGATGTATACCTAGCCTTAGATGAAGATGTCAAGGTAGTAGATCATGGTGAAATACCGGCCCATATCGAGGTAGTCATGGTCGACGGTGTACTAGTTGCATCGGTGTAGCCACACAAAGCCGGAGACGCAAAATTGTGTTATACTATAGATGATACGGAAGCAGTCATGGATAATGCACCTTGCAGATGTCAGAGGATGTTGTCTGCAATGAGGTTGTTGGTTTTGCCAGGTCCAGAGGAAACCCATCAAACACACGTTGATTTTTTTCAGAACTGTGTGGCCGTTCAGGGAGTCATCACAATAGAGAGGTCGTGTCCATGTAGTCGTGTCATCGTAGATGACACATTCAATGTTCGTTGTCATGGCACGGTCCTCGTTGTAAATGGCATGTTTCGCAGCATAGTTTGTCAGAGAACGCTAGAGGTGTTCATCTTATGGATGAGGCAGTCGCTGTGTGTGCCAAAGAAGTTCACGAAGAGCACTTGATGAAGACTTTGGTAACAAAGTGTCAGTGACAGCGTAGTGTCAGACGTGTCGCTTGAAAAATATCCCTTGTGGCCACGATATCCTTCCATGTCGGAGAAGTCGATGAAGACCACATCACGTTGCACACCGGCATTTCGTCTGGATGGTGCACGTTGATTGCATGCGTGCGCTTGACGAGGACTTTGGTTTGGCCTGTCACCGACGTCGGGGCTCAGAGTAGATGGCGCAGCTCGCCGATCGTTTTTCCCTTTCGCCACCACACATTCCAGGTCGAGGTGAGAAACTCACGCGGCTCCAGCGCCGGCTCACACGCAGGGACTCTCTCGCGATCACACGTGCTCCAGCTGCATGCATGGAAGGGATGTCACCACGTAGTCCCGGCATGCAATGTGTATGAACATATCGTATTACACACAGCAAGAAAGTGGGCACGCATGGTGCACGAAGCGGCACGTCCTCTCGTCCAGAACCAGCTGACCTTCTCCGCGATCTGATCGATCGAGCCGCCCAGCTGCCTCGAAGTATATTAATAACCACGGGCGGCTCGTGCACGCAATAAACTAATGGATTGCCTTGCGGGGAGCGAGAGATATCGATTGCTTTGCAGTTTAATTCACCATTTTTCTTCTTCTTAAGATAATCAGGTTGGGTGCTCGGAGCCCATCACACCGGTTCCATTAGACGAGACCAGCAAAGATGGGCAGATTCACCCTGACACCCTGAGCTGCGTGCATGCTCGTGGTTGAAGCTGGCTTGGTTGACGTCGTGCATGATGGGGATCCTGCCCATATCTCCCCTGCATGTACTCCGTATGATTGACTGGGTGTGAGATGCCCATGCGCCGCTGGCCGGATCTTCCAATAAGATCTGTGGGTGCCCTACCTCAACCATCCTGGCCGCCCGTGTTCCTCGGGATCGTCACAAGTCGCCGGGTGGTGAAACCAAGACCAATTCGCCCTAAAGCCTGTTTTTCAGTGTAACAATCAGCACTACGTACGACTGTGCCCAGGGTGCCAAATAATTGGAGCACAGTTAACCAGCATGCATACTGGACAGAGGGAAGGACAAAGGCCATTTTTCGGGTCCCTCCGCCGACGCGCGCATCTTTCGTGTTCGCCACCCCAAAAAAGCCAAAAACTACGCGGCCAATAGACTGCCGGTACTATTGTTAATTTGCGTGGCCGGCCAGACTGACTGAAATGACTTCAGTAAATCGCAGTTTCAATGGGCCAACGCGGATCTCCAGGCTCCCTCGCCGGTGTGAAGCGGCGACCACGATAGTGCGGCGGGCAGGTACGCGTAGGCGCGCAAAATCCGCATCATATCTCATACCCGCGTGCCATCTCATGGAGTAAGTATGACACCAACCAGCCGGCAGGGTAGCTAGAGACGAACGACAAACTGCAAACCTCCCAGAGCCAAGCCATTACTATATATACACATCCGCCTGGGGACGATAACAGTCAAGGACGGCAGAACCCACACTCTCACGAGCTCCTCGCCGCGCTTGCTAGCTAGCTAAGCCGAGCCTCTTGTCCTACGACGGCGAGCATGGGCGGCGGGGACGAGCATAGCGCGTCGGCTCGGCTGGAGAGCATCCTGACGGACTCCTCGGCGCCGCGGGCGGAGCGCGTGTGGGCGGCGGGGGCGATCGAGCTTGGGATGCTCCTGCGGCTGGCCGTGCCGGCGGTGATCATGTACATGATCAACTTCCTCATGTCCATGTCCACGCAGGTCTTCTCCGGTCACCTCGGGAGCCTGGAGCTCGCCGCCGCCTCCCTCGGCAACACAGGCGTCCAGATGTTCGCCTACGGCCTCATGGTACGCACTCACGCACGCTCACCTCCATTTCATCTCCAAAACAATCGTGTACACGTGTAATATCTGCGTAACCAAAGCACTCATTGATGGTATTCTCCATTTCGGTTCATAGATAGTACTTTCTTTCTTTTTCTGGGTTTATTGATCTCATGTATTTTGGGTCACACGTTGGCTATATATTTTATTAAGAAAATATAAACTGTATATGTCACAATAACATACTGTGGAAAACCTATTTTAAAATCATTTGTAAAATCAAGAAATATTTGTGGAACCGAATAACTCCTTCATGCATTCTCTATTTTCAGCCTAGATAGTACTCGGTCTGTAAACAAATATAAGACTTTTTAGTAGTAGTATTTCTTTACAGAGGGAGCACTTCCTCTGACGGGTTCGGGGTTTATTATTCTTTGGTAACATCTCCATTTTGGTTTAGATAGTATTTTCTCCATCATGGTTTATTGATCACCATATTTTTGGGCAATACTTTGCCGACAAATTAACTAGTAAAGTGCAAACCAAATGTCATAAAAATTATACCGTGGGAAAGCTCTTTAAAATCATTTGTGTATGTGTAATATTCGCGTAACCGGGCCACTCCTTGATGACATTCTACATTTCGGTTTACATAGCAGGCGCGCGCAATGCTAGTTCGAGTACATCGAAATGTTCAAATTGATCCATCATTAGTGGGCGTTCATTTGACCAAAAGGGCTCTTTCACTTGCTGCTTAGATCCAATATGGTACCCACTACACCGGGTGCATTCGGTGTTGTAGGCACTGCAGGGCGAAAGACGCGCGGGGAAAGCTCCAGGGAATATTTGGAGCCGTGGGAAATAGCCGATCGCCGCGTCTTTTTCTCCCACTTATCCAAAATCAGACAACTAATCCCGTGTTTAGTGCTGTGATGGTCGCTAAAGCATGCAATCATTGCACGTCCCACGATCCGCTCGGCACGTGCATGCATTGACGGTTCAATTAACCTGTCATTAATGGGCGTTGATTTGACCAAAGAGTACCAGTTGACGTTTTTTTAATGCATGGTGTTCATTTCTTTAATGAATGGTGAGTGGTTGATGGGCTGCAACGGCGATCGACTTGAGACAAATTTGACTGGTTGAGTAGTTGGCACGTCCTAGAGAGAGAAGTTTTCACGTGATTGGGATATGGATGTGTTTGCTCTAGCTACTACATGCTCATGTGTTATGCATGCGTACATATTTTCATGGAGAAAAGATTTGTGATGTGATGTGGAAAAAAATGTGCTCAAAAAACATGTACCAAAGCTACTTTTTTTTAGCACAGGACATGTGCTGTAAGCTATACAAACTAGACTAGAGTGCAATTTATAACAGTAACAAGACAACACGTTTTTGCAGCTGGGCATGGGTAGTGCAGTGGAGACCCTCTGCGGACAAGCCTACGGTGGACACAAGTACGACATGCTCGGAACCTACCTACAACGCTCCGCCGTTATCCTCTGCTGCACCGGCATACCTCTCGCCGTGATCTACGCCTTCTCGGAGCCACTCCTCCTCCTGCTGGGGCAATCACCGGAGATAGCCCGCGCCGCGTCCATCTTTGTGTACGGCCTCATCCCTCAGATCTTCGCCTACGCTATCAACTTCCCAATCCAGAAGTTCCTGCAGGCACAGAGCATCGTCCTCCCCAGCGCTTACATCTCCACGGCGACGCTCGTGTTGCACCTGCTGCTCAGCTGGGTGGTCGTCTACAAGGTTGGTCTCGGGCTGCTCGGCGCGTCGCTGGTGCTGAGCCTGAGCTGGTGGATCATTGTGATGGCGCAGTTCGCGTACATCATCATGAGCCCGACGTGCCGGCGGACGTGGACAGGGTTCACTATCAAGGCCTTCTCCGGGTTGCCGGAATTTCTGAAGCTCTCCGCCGCTTCCGCTGTGATGTTGTGCCTCGAGACATGGTACTACCAGGTCATGGTGCTCATCGCTGGCTTGCTCCCCAACCCCGAGCTTTCCCTGGATTCCCTCTCAGTATGGTGAGTCCCCTTTATCTGCACGTGTTCATTATTTTTGGGTTGTAACTTGTACTTATATACCTAGTAATCAATCTATAGAGTGAGTGCTGATTAACTTGCGACTTGTGCAGCTTGACAATCTCTGCTTGGGTGTTCATGATATCAATAGGTTTCAATGCCGCTGCAAGGTTCGTGACTCTAAAGGGAATGATTTGGAAACAAACTATTAGTTACTTAACTATAGATAAGCTAGCTAATGGAAAATGTTTCACTTCAGTGTTAGAGTGAGCAATGAGCTTGGTGCCGGCAACCCCAAGTCTGCATTTTTCTCGGTTTGGGTCGTGACGGTGCTCTCTGCAATAATCGCCGTCATCCTTGCTGTTGTGATCATGTGCTTCCGCAGCTACATCAGCTACATCTTCACAGAGGGTGAAAGAGTTTCCGACGCCGTGGCGGATCTCTGCCCGCTGCTGGCCATCACCATCATTCTCAATGGCATCCAACCTGTACTGTCAGGTAAATTTTACAAAATTTCTGCATGTCGACATGGTACTATCTTTATTGTTGACTACTAGTGCCAAAACAACGTCCTATATTATGGGACGGAGGGAGTTGTACATTAGCACAATCTTTTAGATAAGTGCTCATGTCAACTGCATTATTCAAGCAACAGAGCAGATTGATTTTGATTCCAATTCTAGTGCTAGGACAATTTTATTGTGTGTGAAACATTGTATCCAAGCTCTATTTTAACATATATACATGGTGATTGAACTTTACTGACGTGCATAGAGATATCAGGTGTTGCTGTTGGGTGTGGGTGGCAACAATTTGTTGCCTACGTCAACGTCGGCTGCTACTACATCGTAGGTGTTCCCCTTGGTGTTGTTCTTGGTTTTGTCTTCAACTTTGGCGTAAAGGTAATGGATTTATCTGTAAATTCTAAGAGTATATAATACTCCTGCATGACGAAATATTCAGTTCTGTATATCTTCTAACTTATATTTCATGGTGGAATCATGTGCCTACTCACAGGGCCTTTGGGGTGGCATGATTGGAGGAACGGCCATGCAGACTGCCATTCTGTTGTGGGTCACCATTAGAACTGATTGGAGCAAAGAGGTAATCCCTGTTACTTAACATATAGAGCAGCAAGCTTAATTTTATAGTTACATGTATTTATTTTGCACAAAATGTTAATGATGAAAACGAAGTTAAACTTCCTGAGGTCCGAAGATTTAGTTGATCACTTGCTTGCTCACCGTTGCTCCTTCTTGACAGCATATGTTGATGTAAATTATCTAAAATATGTGCTAATAAAGATATAGTATGTAATTGCATTTGTGTTTTTATGTTTGTGTAACCTTCAGGTAGAGGAGGCACAAAAAAGATTGAACAAGTGGGATGATACAAAGAAGGAGCCCCTTCTTGTTGGCGTCACAGATGATAACTAGTGGATCGCCGGAGAATCATAATTGCTTTGGGTTTGAGATTTGCTGTCGGCACGAGGCATTGACTTGGAGCGACAGAATTCATGTGACTTGATTCTTCAGTGGATTATCAGAGAGTTTATGTACTAATTTGATTGGCCTGACAGTCATATGCTTCTTAGAATGTAGAGTAGACATAGTTGGCAAGTTAGCTTTTTCTTTCGTTTGACTGTCTTGATGTTATTCATCGTTCTCTCTTACTAGTAATTAAGGCCACTGTCTGGCAATTTTGTAATCAACATTGTAATAAGTTAGGCTATATGCATCTATAATGTAGAGGCGTGGCAATAAAATTTTCTATTATCTAAAAAATCAAGATTTCAAAGTGTGTGTGTGTGTGCGCGCGCGCGCGCGTGTGTGTGTGTGTGATAGAGTGCTAAACTCAAACCTTGTAAATTTTGCATAAAAGGAGTGCAAGATGTAGAATCAGATGGAAGCTTCTATAATCATATTGGCTTAACGAGGTCCAAAGCTAGGTCAGCGGTGGAAGCTTAAATAGCCATTTTCTCATTATTCAAACGTATATATGGTTCAAGTTAGGTGACCTGTTGAAGCCAAACATGACCAACTTGTCAGTATTGCCCTTCCTATATTTGCATTAGGCCGTGCACTAGAATGGAAGGAACGTGCTGCATTGCACATGGGCCGAACAGAACTAAAAATCTCGGTCCGTCTCATTTGGGGAGTTCCCAGGTCTTCTATGGGGCCTCCTCTGGGATGCTGGATATGTCATATAAGAGGGATGTCGCACAAGGGGTTTAAGGATTTTTTTTTTCCTTTTCCTTTCTGTTTTTCTAGTTTTAGTCAGTTTTGTTTCCTTTAAAAATTTAAAGCATGACACTTATTTATTTACATGAAATTTTTCTAAAAAAATGTGTGAACACCTTTATACAATGTATAATTAAAAATACAACGTGAACATTTTTAGAAATTTCTAAACAGTTTTTAAAACAAGTGAACATTTTCAAAAATTAGCTGAAATTCTGTAAAATTATGAAAATTATTAAACTTTGTGAGTATCTATTGAAAATTCTGAATTTTTTTACACAATGCTAATATGTTTATATTTTTTTTCATTTTTTGAAACGCATGAACAATTTTCAAATTTTGTGAATATTTTATAGAAGAAAATAAAAAATGGAACAAAAGGAAACGGAGAGAGAGACTCTGAAGAAACTAGTGAAAACTCCATAGGGAACCCGGAACTTGACTGAAAGAACCACGATGAACCACTTGAGAAATAACCATTTGCAATGAATCGTAGACCATCGTCCAGCTTGCTTCCTAGGCTTGGCCTCTGTGGATCCCCGACAATTTGACGCAATAAGTGTCCAAAAGGGATTTACATCACCTATTATTGCAAATTAGAATTAGAGCTCGCCTACATGCACGTGCTCATGGGCCGTAGCCCATCAAGTGAATTTGTTTTCACTGACTTTGGTCAGTGTTTGATTTCTCCTATACTCATTAAAGATCAGTGTGTTTTTTTCTGATTTTGGTTATAATCATGTATGAGAATGTGTATGAGTGAAATTAAAGTAACATGAACTACAAACTTCTAGATAAGGTTGCCGCTCGAAACTAATGCCGGACTCTTCATTTCTTCACAGCAGTATCTTTTCCTTTTAAAAAGGTAAGGAAAAAAACACTTTCACATCAAGCACATTTGTTTCATATAGCTTTTTAACAAGTTATTATTACTCTTTCGGCCTCTGCCTGTAGAAGATGCACAAATTTGCAATATTGGCCTAGTTCCTTGCACTTAAAATGTGTTCCTTTGTCCAATGTGTGTCCTATGTTAATTTTTTTGGAATATGAGGATTAACCCCTAAGAACATTTTTGTAAAACTCATGAAGATGTAATATATTGGAAATTGTGTTTCCAACTGCAATTCCAAGCTCGTAGAATGAAGATTGTGTGCATCAACAATCTGTGCAAATATGTTATGGACAGTGTGCACCTCATCTATGCATAATCTCCTCGAAATTGTTACCCCCCCCCCCCTCCCCTAACGAAATCATATATTTGGGTGCTCGATATGGCCGGTGCTGGTTTAGTCTGGCTGTCGGCGTGAGATGATCGGTCGAGCTATGTTCAACTGATATGGGTGGTGGTTCAGTAGTAGGATTGAAGCAGCATGAGTGCATTTTGTCATCATGTTCATGTATGTCATAGCGATTGAGCTATGATCACTTCTTTTCTATAAGTTGAGGGCAATAATATATGGTCGTGCGCTAGGGATTAGACCTTCATTTTGAAAAGAAAAACAAAAAAGATATGCCCACCTCATGTCATTATGAAGCATGTCTGAAATTTTGATGAATGGTTCTACAACACGATAATCAAGACACATGAATTCTGCCTTCCCAATTAATTCCACTCATGGTGAATCTCAAAGCCAGCTCGTTTCTCGACTGCTGAAAAAGAAACATAGATCTACACTAGACCACTAATTAGCTGTTATCTGTGGCCGCCGTAAGGAGGGGCTGTTTCTTGGTATCATCCCACTTGTTCAATCTTTTATGCGCCTCCTCAACCTGAAGGTCAAATAAAACATTACACATTTACATAGAGTATCTTTATGAATGCATATTTTTTTAACAATTTGCATCGTCCATATATACTCCTAAGAAGGTTCCGAATCATGCGATAGAAGGCACGGTGGTGCGCAAACAAGAGGTCTGGATGTTAAATTTATGACAACTACAAGCTATGGCGATAGAGGTAGGTAGAGTTAATCTCCGGGCCTCACATAGTTTAACTCCATTTTCATCATTGACACTTTTGTGAAAAATAACGAAAATGTTTAACTCAACTTTCTGCTCTATACGTTTAATGACAGGGGGTACCTCTTTGCTCCAATCGGTTCTGATGGTGACCCACAGTAGAATGGCCGTCTGCATAGTCGTTCCTCCAATCATGCCACCCCAAATGCCCTGCGAGCAGGCATACGATGCCATCAGCAAACACAAGTTAGAACACAGAAGTAAAGATTTTGTCATCACCAAATATATATACTCTGAGGATAAATCTATCACCTTTACGCCGAGGTTGAAGACAAAACCGAGAACAATTCCAAGGGGTACGCCTACGATGTAGTAACAACCAATGTTCACATAAGCAACAAACTGCTGCCATCCACATCCAACAGCAACACCTGATATTTGTATGCATGTTAGTAAAGTTCAATGACATGTTGTTTGAATAATGCGGTTGACATTAACATTTTCTTAAATGTTGTACTAATGGACTAGTCAAGAATCAAGATAGCACATGTTGGTGTGCAGAAACTTTACCTGATAGTACAGGTTGTATGCCATTGAGAATGAGTGTGACGGCGAGCAGCGGGCAGAGATCCGCCACCGCGTCTGAAACTATTTCACTCTCTGTGAACAAGTAGCTGATGTGGTTGCGTAGGCAGAGCATGACAATGGCAAAGACAACAGAGATAGCTGCACAGAGCGAAGTGACGACCCACATTGAGAAAAATGCTGACTTGGGGTTGCCGGCACCAAGCTCATTGCTCACTCTAACACTGAAGTGAAAACATATCCATTAGTTAGTTAGAGTACTTTCCTAGCTATAAGCAAGCTCATTGCTCACTCTTACACTGAAATGAAAACATACCATTATCTACCTAGATGTTACTAGTACACTATTACAATGTTGTCAAATCATTCAATTTAGAGTCGCGAACCTTGCGGCGGCGTTGAAACCTACTGAGATCATGAACACCCAACCAGCGATT
This sequence comes from Aegilops sharonensis, assembly GCA_904067115.1. Classification (NCBI taxonomy): domain Eukaryota; kingdom Viridiplantae; phylum Streptophyta; class Magnoliopsida; order Poales; family Poaceae; genus Aegilops; species Aegilops sharonensis. The sequence continues at coordinate 939,275,534 of LR880968.1, forward strand.
GTCATACTGCACATTACGTAGGTTAATCAGCACAAACTCTGCAGATTGATTACTAGGCAGAGATACAACACATCAGCAAGAATTATAGATGAATGGTACTCACCACACAGAGAGGGAATCCAGGGCGATCTCAGGGTTGGGGAGCAAGCCAGCAATGAGCACCAGGATCTGAAAGTACCATGTCTCAAGGCACAACATGACAGCCGACGCGGCGGAGAGCTTGAGGAAGGCCGGCAAGCCGGAGAAGGCCTGCCAGGTGAACCCGGTCCACGTCTCCCGGCACGTCGGGCTCACGGCGATGTACGCGAACTGCGCCGCGACGATGACCCACCAGCTCAAGCTCAGCACCAGCGAGGCGCCGAGCAGGCCGAGGCCGGCCTTGTAGACGACGACCCAGCTGAGCAGCAAGGTGCCGGTAACAGTTCCCAGAAATGCAAATGCAAATGCAGTCTAATACATGAAACCTGTTATGGTGTCATACAAACTATTGGTCAACTTATCTCAGTAAGGTAGGGCACGAATAGGACTTACACTACAAGGTAGGGCATGAGTAGGTAGTCCTCCTTATTTGCTAGCATGAAATGCAAAAGGTATTTCTTCAAAATATCCCTATGTACGTGCTTCGGTGGAAGGTTGTTCTTGGGCATAATTTAAGGGCGCACTATTATGCCACCCTTAACCTTCATGCGTTGTCATATTCTCGAGAGCCTTATTAATACCTTGTTAATAGGTTCTTCCACCATTTGGTAGACTCCTGCCTTTGCTTTATCTGCAATAATACCGTGAACCAGTTAGAAACAAACTTACCTAAAAAATTACTTAATTAGATCAAATAAAACAAAGTGAGTTGATTACAAGTTCGTCGTGCACAGTATTTGTTTTCCGATCGACCAAGACATGTTGCCCAGTCTTAGGGTCAAATCTCATGCTGCACATGACAAAACCCCTTTCGCACAGGTCCTGGTATCCCGACCAGAGGGTTCTTTACCTCCTACATGTGTTAGAAATATGTGATTTTTTTCCCATTCTTCTGTAGCTCACATAAAAACGTATTTCATTGTGAAACTTCACAGAGAAGTAGGATACATCCAATATGTATATGTGTAATTGTTTTCAGAATTTTTTAAAACTTAAATATTTGAATTTCCATTGGTCATTTCCGGTGACTAGGTCGTGCAGCCAGGCTATTTCGAGGACTACCTAAACGCAGAGCACACAGCACACACATTAGACCGTGCCCTCGTGCGGCTACAAAGCTAACTGAACAAAAACAACAAGGAGAAAATAAATAAAGATAGTTCTCAAAAAGAAGCAAAACATTCAGCCCTTGATCCGGTGGACCAGCATTAACTAAGAGATAATAATCATTAGATTTTCATAACTGTCCTTAAACAGTACTCCATCCGTCCTTGAAAGAATGTACTTCCAACTTTGTTGGAGGGTTCAAATTTTGATGAGGCCCACGTATGTCATTATGAAGCATGTCTGAAATTTTGATGAATGGTTCTACAACACGATAATCAAGACACATGAATTCTGCCTTCCCAATTAATTCCACTCATGGTGAATCTCAAAGCCAGCTCGTTTCTCGACTGCTGAAAAAGAAACATAGATCTACACTAGACCACTAATTAGCTGTTATCTGTGGCCGCCGTAAGGAGGGGCTGTTTCTTGGTATCATCCCACTTGTTCAATCTTTTATGCGCCTCCTCAACCTGAAGGTCAAATAAAACATTACACATTTACATAGAGTATCTTTATGAATGCATATTTTTTTAACAATTTGCATCGTCCATATATACTCCTAAGAAGGTTCCGAATCATGCGATAGAAGGCACGGTGGTGCGCAAACAAGAGGTCTGGATGTTAAATTTATGACAACTACAAGCTATGGCGATAGAGGTAGGTAGAGTTAATCTCCGGGCCTCACATAGTTTAACTCCATTTTCATCATTGACACTTTTGTGAAAAATAACGAAAATGTTTAACTCAACTTTCTGCTCTATACGTTTAATGACAGGGGGTACCTCTTTGCTCCAATCGGTTCTGATGGTGACCCACAGTAGAATGGCCGTCTGCATAGTCGTTCCTCCAATCATGCCACCCCAAATGCCCTGCGAGCAGGCATACGATGCCATCAGCAAACACAAGTTAGAACACAGAAGTAAAGATTTTGTCATCACCAAATATATATACTCTGAGGATAAATCTATCACCTTTACGCCGAGGTTGAAGACAAAACCGAGAACAATTCCAAGGGGTACGCCTACGATGTAGTAACAACCAATGTTCACATAAGCAACAAACTGCTGCCATCCACATCCAACAGCAACACCTGATATTTGTATGCATGTTAGTAAAGTTCAATGACATGTTGTTTGAATAATGCGGTTGACATTAACATTTTCTTAAATGTTGTACTAATGGACTAGTCAAGAATCAAGATAGCACATGTTGGTGTGCAGAAACTTTACCTGATAGTACAGGTTGTATGCCATTGAGAATGAGTGTGACGGCGAGCAGCGGGCAGAGATCCGCCACCGCGTCTGAAACTATTTCACTCTCTGTGAACAAGTAGCTGATGTGGTTGCGTAGGCAGAGCATGACAATGGCAAAGACAACAGAGATAGCTGCACAGAGCGAAGTGACGACCCACATTGAGAAAAATGCTGACTTGGGGTTGCCGGCACCAAGCTCATTGCTCACTCTAACACTGAAGTGAAAACATATCCATTAGTTAGTTAGAGTACTTTCCTAGCTATAAGCAAGCTCATTGCTCACTCTTACACTGAAATGAAAACATACCATTATCTACCTAGATGTTACTAGTACACTATTACAATGTTGTCAAATCATTCAATTTAGAGTCGCGAACCTTGCGGCGGCGTTGAAACCTACTGAGATCATGAACACCCAACCAGCGATTGTCATACTGCACATTACGTAGGTTAATCAGCACAAACTCTGCAGATTGATTACTAGGCAGAGATACAACACATCAGCAAGAATTATAGATGAATGGTACTCACCACACAGAGAGGGAATCCAGGGCGATCTCAGGGTTGGGGAGCAAGCCAGCAATGAGCACCAGGATCTGAAAGTACCATGTCTCAAGGCACAACATGACAGCCGACGCGGCGGAGAGCTTGAGGAAGGCCGGCAAGCCGGAGAAGGCCTGCCAGGTGAACCCGGTCCACGTCTCCCGGCACGTCGGGCTCACGGCGATGTACGCGAACTGCGCCGCGACGATGACCCACCAGCTCAAGCTCAGCACCAGCGAGGCGCCGAGCAGGCCGAGGCCGGCCTTGTAGACGACGACCCAGCTGAGCAGCAAGTGCAGCACGAGCGTGCCCGTGGAGATGTAGGCGCTGGGCAGGACGATGCTCTGCGCCTGCATGAACTTCTGGATCGGGAAGTTGATGGCGTACGCGAAGATCTGAGGGATGAGGCCGTAGACGAAGATCGACGCGGCGTGGGCGATCTCCGGTGACTGCCCCAGTAGCACGAGGAGTGGCTCCGAGAAGGCGTAGATCACGGCGAGCGGTATGCCGGTGCAGCAGAGGAGCACGGCGGAGCGTTGCAGGTAGGTTCCGAGCATGTCGTACTTTTGCGCACCGAAGGCTTGTCCGCACAGGGTCTCCACTGCGCTACCCATGCCCAGCTGCAAGAACGTAATGTCTTGTTACTATGATAAATTGCGATTAAACAGTCAAACATACTCCCTCCGTCACAAAATAAATGACTCAACTTTATAGTAACTTTGTATTAAGAAAAGTACTTTTTAATCAATATTTAATAACTAAAAGTAAAGTAAATAAATAATAGACTCTTAATAATGCAAAGACATTCAAACATTTTAAAAAAAATTATATACTGAAGAAAACCTCTTGAACAAGTGAAAAAAAAACCCCTAGAAAACAAGCGGAAAAAATCCTGAATTTGTTTTTTTTTAGACAACTTATCAGTCTCGGTAAGGTTTTCCTCAACCTTATTAGTCTGAATAGTAAAGGGCCACTATATTATAGTGGTCTTGGCAACGTTAGAGTAGCATCTAGGGGGAATTTTCTTATAAGGTTTTCCTCATTTGAGCGTACCTAATATCTAGACGGCAGGGAGACCAGCACGCGTCGCTTAAGAGGAAGTTTCCAGACACAAGGTGTTAAAAGGAGTGAACGTCTCCATGCAAAAGTATTTATTAAAAGCTAGAATTTTTACAAATTACATGATTTTTAATTTTCCATGATTCTTTTTAAAATGTCACGTCGTGTATGCATTTTGAAACATGTGAAAAGTTTTAAATATTATGAACATTTTTTTGAATTATACAAACTTTTTTTTAAATGCCGAAAATAATCTTCCATACCTCAAACATGTTCGTAATGTGCAATGAACATTTTAGAAACTAAGTAAAGAAATTTTACCATATAGGTATGTATTTAGATGATTTTTGGATTATAAATAAAAGTAAGAAAAGAAAAAAGGAAAAGTTGTGTCAAGCCCGAAAGAAATAACGCTAGAACATTTGAAGTTTCCATTGGGCCGGCCCACTAGAAGCTTCGCTGACGGAAGCGCTTCTATTCTCTTACTAAAAGCGAGATATAGTCGCAGCCTTGTGGAAGCACTTGATGTGGAGAGCTCTTACGTAACCAGTTGGCGTGTGTTGCAATAGAATGTCAGCTAATTGTATAGCAACAGCGCGACTGGGCCGCCCCACTTTGTGCTAATTGTTGTACCAATATATCTTCCTCTGTTTTTTTTTGTTTAACTAGTGTTCACTCGATATCCTATTTTTGTTTCCCAAAACCTATTTTTATGTGAATTTTTCTTTGAAATTTTGAGAAATGTTTTAAATAAAACATGAATACTTAGAAAAATATTAAAATTTTACTTGTGAATTTTTCTAATTGTTTTTTAAATATGAACATATCTAAAATAAATTAACATTTTATAAATTTGAGGAACATTTTTAAAAACCGTGAACATTAAAAAAAAGGAAATAAAAAGAAAAAAGGTAGAGGAAACAATGGAAAAAGAAAATACCAGGCTAAAATCTTGTAGGACCTTCCCAAGTAATTGGGTGGTCCATCTCATGTTGCCAGGTGTGTTTTCTCGACATTTTCGTCGTAGAGAGTGGCAAATAGGAAATACCTTGTGACCAGGACTGCTCCACAGCACTGATGCGCACATAGGCCAATTCAGGTCAAGAGCCATGGAGCCTTTCCTTCTCCCATAGTCTTTTTTTAGTCGCTTCTCCTTGAGTTTTTTTTTTTTTTTTTTTTTTTTTGCCGGGGTTCCCCTTGAGTTGTTTTTCAGACAGTAGAGCTCATTACCTAGTTGGCTAGCTTAGTGTCTCCCTCTCCATCTCAAGTAAAAGTTAGCTAGCTTAGTAACTTTGTGTGTGCTAAGAATCGTCAACTTTTCGACGGTAGAATCGTTGCGGAGGACTACATGGTTTATAGGAAAATAATGAACCTAGAGAGTATGAATTTACATGGCAATATTCATTTTCTGGTGAGGTATGCCATGTTTTAGAGTTTGGGGCATGCCCCTGGTTTTCCTTGCTCGGCCCTGTTTCGATGTAGAGGATTTGCGGGCAAATTGCGCACATGGTCCAGAGTCGAGATTTTCATTTGGTAGCAAATTGATCATGTATGACATCATGCCTAGTGCAACCAAGTGTGATTGAAACAATATTTATAGGAAAAACGAATATTCCAAATCAGATGGGAAGTTTCCTACTAGGTACAAGTGGCCTATAGGAGCCGACGCGACTCAACAAGTCAATTTTGGTATCGAGCCGATCGCCGTTGCAATCCATCGACTATACGCAACCATAAACAAATCAACCCCATGACAGACACACGAGCTTGGTTCTTGTCACCGGTAAACAAACGTGAAATGCAGTGCTCTTTTGGTCACATCAATGCTTCCCAATAGTGACAGGTTCATCGAACATTTCGATCTGGTAGGCTGTGGGTAATTTGTTTTTTTGCGAATGTAAGCTGTGCGTAATTAAGGGCAGCAACAAGTGAAGTAGCTGTACTGTATAGTATAGGGCCAACACCAATCAGCGCCCATTGACGAGAGGTTAATCGAGAGCATCTCGATCTATTCTACTCTGAAGCATCCAAAAATATATAGTAGTCTTTCGGTCCAGCAATGGCAGGTTCATTGAACATTCCGATCTTAGCTGTGGGTCACTCAACATTTTGGATCTAAACCAAAACGCAGAATGTCACATAGAGGAGTGGGTACGCAGATACGTACTAAAAAAACAGCGGGTGGTGAATGATTTGCAGAATAGATGGAGGGGCGCGCGCGTGCGTACCATGAGGCCGTAGGCGAACATCTGGACGCCGGTGTTGCCGAGGGAGGCGGCGGCGAGCTCCAGGCTGCCGAGGTGGCCGGAGAAGATCTGCGTGGACATGGACATGAGGTAGTTGATCATGTACATGACCACCGCCGGCGCCGCCAGCCGCGTCAGCATCCCGAGCTCGATCGCCCCCGCCGCCCACACGCGGCCCGCCAGCGGCGCCGACGAGTCCGTCAGGATGCTCTCCAGCCGGCCCGGCGCTTCCCCGTCCGCCATGGGAGCTGTGCGTGTGTGTGTCCCCTGTCGATCGAGCCTCGAGCGAGCTGTGCTCTGCCGGCGTGGACTGAGTCTGAGATGGTAGCTCCGCTCGGCCAAGTCCGCTGGCGTATATGATGGCGCGATCTGTGTGTGCGCTTGCTCCTTGAATCAAATCAATGCGGCAGCTACCGACCGGACCCGTGACCAGTTCGTCTGGTCTGCAGCTGTAGGCTGCTCGCCACAGCTTGGTGTAGTAATGGCTTACTAAATCTCGCCGGCTCGCCACGATATTAACCGTGGCTCCCGCTGACAGTGGGGCCCAGCTAGCCAGCGGCGGACATACCGAGCGCTCCGCACTCGACCGGATTCCAAAATCCACCCCCAAAAAACAGTTTCCAGTACAAACTAGTACAGTACTACCAGTATACCTGGAGATTCCTGACAAGGGAAACCAATACAGTACTAGTATACTACCTGGAGATGCCCACTTTACTATTAAAAAAATACTTTCCAAACTTTGAAGAAAAAGTAGGACCGCGACAAGAAAAAACCATGCAGGTCTAGATCTCCGGCCCGTGTAGCGGTGTAGGGCTACGTGTGTGTTGCATTCCCGATTTTCCCCGATTGGATTTTCATCTGTTTTTTGTTTCAATTGATTTTATATCTATTATTAGAACACGTTAACAATTATAAAAATATTCAGAATTTCTTCGTGAGTTTATAAAATGTTCATAAATTTAAAGAAACGCTCTTGAATTTAAAAATTATTCTTAAATTCAAACATATTTCAAGAATGTGGTTTTTTCATGAAATGTAAAATAGGGTTAAGAATGTTAAATGTGTTCACGAGTTTTAAAAAATCAAGATATTTTTAAATGTTAAATTTTCTAAAATGTTAGTGTGGCCGGAGCGGGAGCCGGCGGTTCTGGGTGCACAACCGGATGGCTGGGCCACAGGAACATGGCACTCGCATAGTGCCACCAACCCAAAATTTCCTCCGTTATGGAGTGAGCATCCGATTGAGCCATCATAGTCCTCGACTCCGGCTTAAGGTCGGAGCCATCGCCCGCACCTCTCAGACCATTGACCTGGCTCGAGGCCGGAGCCATCGTCGTGCCTCTCAAACCTCAGATCCATGACCTGGCCGTTGTAGCTCATAGGAGAATCAGTCTAAATGGGGATCTACCATGAGTGCGGGAGAGAGAGTGTGTGAGGGGGAAACTGTCGCTTCACTTCGATAGGAAAGGAAGGAAGTGGGTTGACTCGTTCGGGAGCATCGGCTTCTAACTCGAACACATCCTGACGTGTCAAAGTGAGATCGCGCGCTTAGATCAACGGTGATGACACCATTCGGTAGTAGAAGCAAAAATCCACACGTCCGAGCAGTTATCTTTTCCGAAATTTTAAGAATTGCTCTTAAATTTTTCAAAATATTTGTATATTCAAAATTGTTCATGAATATGAAAAAAAAGAATCACAAATTCTAATAAAAGTTTCAAGGATGTTAAAAGTGTTCACAAGTACAAGAAAATCGTAATTTTTAAAACATGTTAACAAAATAAAATAATATGTACGTGATTTTAAAAAGTGTTTGTGAATATAAATAATGTCCATACATTTTACATTTTCACATATTATAAAAAAATCACAAATTTAATGTATACTAGTAAATGTGCACGTGCAACACACGTATGACCGCAGGAAAAAAAAATCTTCATACATTCTAGTTAGGATGGAATCAATGGAATAAAATCAACAACAAAGAAGTCCTATAACATTCTGAACATTTTGTCTCCTAGAGCATTCACGTTTTTCTAAATAACCAAAACAAAATTACATTTTAAACATTTATCTCCAATGCTCAACACTGGCCACATCAATCCAAAATGAAAAAACAATGGGAGCCATATCACCTACTTTGTACCAAATTTTACTTATTCCCACCCTTTGGTCTTTGTGCCATGGCACATACATGCCCCTAATATCCTCATGGCCATGCACCAAAAGGATAGTAACTACAAATAACAAGCTTGCAGTACAAGAATGTACACTCTACAAGAATCCCAACTATGCCTAGCTTCTACCACCAGGAACTATGCACTGCTCAATAAGTAAGTTACGTTAGGATGAATACATATATAGGATCCTTGCAACAAAACATGGACACAATTTCCAGATACTATTCTATGTGCAAGAATA
>LR880968.1:939310906-939325994 GCA_904067115.1 Aegilops sharonensis
CTCCTAGGGGGATAGATTGGTAGGAAAAGACCATCGCTCGTCCCCGACCGCCACTCATAAGGAAGACAATCAATAAACACCTCATGCTCCGACTTCGTTACATAACGGTTCACCATACGTGCATGCTACGGGACTTGCAAACCTCAACACAAGTATTTCTCAATTTCACAATTACTCAACTAGCACGACTCTAATATCACCACCTTTATATCGCAAAACTATTGCAAGGAATCAAACATATCATATTCAGCGATCTACAAGTTTATGTAGGATTTTATGACTAACCATGTGAATGACCAGTTCCTGTCATCTCTCTAAATAGATATAAGTGAAGCAAGAGAGTTTAATTATTTCTACAAAAGATGTGCACAAGCTCTAACAAATATAAGTGAAGCAAAAGAGCATTCTACAAATGGTGGTTGTCTATGTAAAGAGAAATAGGCAATCCAAACTTCAAATGATATAAGTGAAGCACATGAAGCATTCTTTAAAGCCATACTCAAAAGATGTAAGTGAAGTGCATAGAGCATTATATAAATCAACCAAGGACCATCTCATACCAGCATGGTGCATAAAATAAAAATAAAAACCTAATTGCAAAAGACGCTCCAAGACTTGCACATATCGCATGAACGAAACGAATCCGAAAACATACCGATATTTGTTGAAGAAAGAGGGGATGCCTTCCCAGCATCCCCAAGCTTAGACGCTTGAGTCTCCTTGAATATTTACTTGGGGTGCCTCGGGCATCCCCAAGCTTGGGCTCTTGCCTCTCTTCCTTCTTCTCACATCGAGACCTTCTCGACCATCGAACACTTCATCCACACAAAACTTCAACAGAAAATTCGGTAAGATCCGTTAGTATAATAAAGCAAATCACTACTCTAAGTACTGTTGCAAACCAATTCATATTTTGTTTTTGCATTGTTTCTACTGTAATATAAATTTTTCATGGCTTAATCCACTGATATAAATTGATAGTTTCATCAAAACAAGCAAATTATGCATCAAAATCAGAATCTGTCTAAAACAGAACAGTCTGTAGCAATCTGAACATTCACCATACTTCTGGTACTTGAAAAATTCTACCAAAATTAGGAAAAATAAACAAGTTGTACAGCAAGATAGTGCAAAAAGAATCAGAACCATTTGACGTTCCAGTAAAAAAATTAAAATTTACGCACTACAGCCAAAGTTTCTGTCCTGCACCGCACAAACCAACAAGCATTGTAAACATCCTAAAGGCAAACCTTGGCACATTATTTTTATAATACAATGGAATTGTACAAAGGGGATAATTATTTTTGATTGAGAAGTTTCTGTAACCAAGATTCACAAAGTTCCCGTGAGCATGAACAAAGTTCAAGGAGCTCTCCCACTTCAACAATGCTTGTCTTCCTCACTTTCACTTCCCGTTTTGAAAAGTTTTTAGGTCCCCCTCTTTATTTTTTTGTTTTTAAACTATATGAAAGCACTCAACATAAATAAATGACTCTCTAAAACTTCCGGGTTGTCTCCCTGGCAGCGCTTTCTTTAAAGCCATTAAGCTAGGCATATAGTGCTCAAGTAGTGAATCCACCCAGATCCCAAGGTATATCAAAGCCAAATTTAATTAACAATGATTTGTAATTTAGTAGTGAGCACAAAGTAACATATATCATGTAATGACGAAGTCTAACTCTCTTCCTATGCATCGGCATGTCATAAAAGAACAATTCATGCACACCTAGTAAAGGCCAATGCATAGTATACACAGTTTCTTGCAATTTTATCGTGTTGGAGACATAGAGAGGTGGAGATATAGCTCCTCTCTCATAATAATTGTAAGTAGGAGCAGCAAGCACGTGCATATTATACTCATCAAAATCATCATGTGCAACGGTAAAAGGCAACCCATCAATATAATCCTTAATAAGTGCAAACTTCTCCGATATAGTGTAGTCGGGAGAATTTAAAAAGATAATAGGACTATCATGCGTGGGTGCAATAACAAAAATTTCATTCAGAACATAAGGAACTATAGCAAGTTCATATCCATAAGCATAATCCATATTGGCATCTTGGCCACAAGCATAGCAAGCATCATCAAAAGGGGATATTTCAAGAGAATCAACGGGATCATAACAATCATCATAGCAATCATTATAGCAATCATCATAGCAATCATCCTTCGGTAAGCACGAAGGGGAATTAAACAATGTATGAGTTGAAGAGTTACTCTCATTAGAAGGTGGGCACGGGTGATCAATCCGCTCTTCCTCCTTTTGTTCTTCGCTCTCCTCATCATCTTTTTCATCCAATGAGCTCACAGTTTCATCAATTTCTTCTTCTATAGGCTCCTGCAAAATATTAGTCTCTTCTTGGACAGCGGAGACTTTCTCAATAAGTGCATTAATTTCGTAATTGTATTCATAATTCTCATAACAATATTTCAGGATAGCTAAAAATTTTCAGATCTATAAACAGCATCATCAAAATCTTCAAACTCTTTACACACAGATTCAATTTCATAAGCACCCATAAAAGCAACAAATTCTTCTATTTGTTCCACATCATAGTAATCATATATACCATTAGCATAAGAAGCTAAGGTTTTATTATCATTAAATTTGCATGAAAAGGGGAGGTGTGGAGCCTTCATCCTAGAGCAACAAGTATAATCATAACTCACGCATAGTTGCCAAGCATACCAATTCAATATATGAATTTGATCCCATAATAGTTTCCCTTTTTGTTTTAAGTGATAATCCCTAAAGTATTCACGTTGATCCAACGTTACTCCCATTACATAATTAAATGGGGTTTTCTCAGGATTATTAAAGTAGTACATAATATCTTTCACATAACCAGCATCGAGGGTTTTAGGAGGTTCCCCATCTCCATGAGTAGCAAGTACACCTAATTTTTTTGGTATTTCGTGTTCCATATCCATAACTAAAGATAAAGAACAACTAAGAACAGCAAATAAAAATTACTTAGTGATAAAGCAAACAAGCACACACGAGAATATTCACCCCACGCTATGACTCCCCGGCAACGGCGCCAGAAAAAGGTCTCGATAACCCACAAGTATAGGGGATCAATTGTAGCCTCTTTCGATAAGTAAGAGTGTCGAACCCAACGAGGAGCTAAAGGTAGAACAAATATTCCCTCAAGTTCTATCGACCACCGATACAACTATACGCACGCTTGACATTCCCTTTACCTAGAACAAGTATGAAACTAGAAGTACTTTGTAGGTGTTTTCGGGTAAGCTTGCAAGAAAATAAAGAGCGAGCAAATAAAAACTAGGGGCTGTTAAGACAAAGAAGCAATAAAGTAAATATAGCGAGTGTGGAAAAGTGGTGGTAGGAGTTGCGAAATTGTCCCTAGGCAACTGACTATGTAACTAGACCGGTAATCACTATTGCAATTCTATTTGAGGGAGAGGCATAAGCTAACATACTTTCTCTACTTGGATCATATGCACTTATGATTGGAACTCTAGCAAGCATCCGCAACTACTACAGATTCATTAAGGTAAACCCAACCATAGCATTAAAGTATCAAGTCCCCTTTATCCCATACGCAAACAACCTACTTACTCGGGTCTGTGCTTCTGTCACTCACGCCACCCACCATAAGCAAATATAAACATATTGCAAACCCTACAGCGGGAATCCCTCACGCTTGCGCGACACGGAGGGCACAATAGGACAGCACCTATAATAAAACATGCAATTCAAACCAATCATAGCAATTCATCAATCACCAATAGGACAACGAAAATCTACTTAGACATCATAGGATGGCAACACATCATCGAAAAATAATATGAAGCATAAAGCACCATGTTCAAGTAGAGGGTACAGCGGGTTGCGGGAGAGTGGACCACTGTAGATAGAGGGGGGAAGGTGATGGAGATGTTGGTGAAGATGACGGTGGTGTTGGTGAAGATCGCGGTGATGATGATGGCTCCCGGCAGCGCTCCGGCGCCACCGGAAGCAAGGGGGAGAGAGGCCCCCTTCTTCCTCTTATTCCTTGACCTCCTCCCTAGATGGGAGAAGGGTTTCCCCTCTGGTCCTTATCTCCCATGGCTTGGGAGGGGCGAGAGCCCCTCCGACATTGGATCTATCTCTCTGTTTCTGCGTTCTGTTCTGGCTCTGTTTCACCGTTTCGCGTATATATGGAGATTCGTAACTCCGATTGGCCTGAAACCTTCGCCGTGATTTTTTTCCCAAATATTAGCTTTCTTGCGGCAAAAGAAGAGCGTCAACCGCCTTACGGTGGGCTCACGAGGGTAGGGAGCGCGCCCCCCTGCCTCGTGACCACCTCAGGCACTGGTTCGTGTTGATTTTCCTTCCAAATTTTCCATATTTTCCAAAAATAAGCTCCGTCCGTTTTTATCCCGTTTGGACTCCGTTTGATATGGATATTCTGCGGAACCAAAAACATGCAACAGACAGGGACTGGCACTGGGCACTGGATCAATATGTTAGTCCCAAAAAATAATATAAAAAGTTGCCAAAAAGTATATGAAAGTTGCATAATATTGGCATGGAACCATCAAAAATTATAGATACGACGGAGACGTATCAATATACTAGTGGGAATTTTTCATTATAGAACTTGGCTTGTATATTCCAACAATGGGCCTCCTCAAGTGCCTTAGGTCTTCATGAGCAAGCAAGTTGGATGCACACCCACTTAGTTTCTTTTGTTGAGCTTTCATACATTTATAGCTCTAGTGCATCCGTTGCATGGCAATCCCTACTCCTTGCATTAACATCAATCGATAGGCATCTTCATAGCCTATTGATTAGCCTCATTGATGTGAGATCTTCTCCTTTTTTGTCATCTCCCCATAACCCCCATCATCATATTCTATTCCACCCATAGTACTATGTCCATGGCTCGCGCTCATGTATTGCGTGAAGATTGAAAAAGTTTTGAGAATGTCAAAAGTATGAAACAATTGCTTGGCTTGTCATCGGGGTTGTGCAAGATTTAAATACTTTGTGTGGTGAAGATAGAGCATTGCCAGACTATATGATTTTGTAGGGATAACTTTCTTTGGCCATGTTATTTTGAAGTATTATTATTTTTAAGACATGATTGCTTAGTTAGTATGCTTGAAGTATTATTATTTTTATGTCAATATGAACTTTTGTCTTGAATCTTTCGGATCTGGATATTCATACTAAAATTAAGAATAATTACATTGAAATTATGCCAAGTAGCACTCCGCATCAAAAATTCTGTTTTTATCATTTACCTACTCGAGGACGAGCAGGAATTAAGCTTGGGGATGCCTGATACGTCTCCAACGTATCTATAATTTTTGATTGCTCCATGCTATATTATCTACTGTTTTGGACCATATTGGGCTTTATTTTCCACTTTTATATTATTTTTGGGACTAACCTATTAACCGGAGGCCCAGCCCAGAATTGCTGTTTTTTCCTATTTCAGTGTTTCGGAGAAACGGAATATCAAACGGAGTCCAAACGGAATGAAACCTTCGGGAACGTGATTTTCTCACCGAATATGACCCAGGAGACTTGGACCCTACGTCAAGAAAGCCACGAGGTGGCACGAGGTAGGGGGCGCGCCCCCACCCTCATGGGCCCCACTAAGCTCCACCGATGTACTTCTTCCTCCTATATATACCTACGTACCCCCAAACGATCAAATACGGAGCCAAAAACCTAATTCCACCGCCGCAACCTTCTGTACCCACGAGATCCTATCTTGGGGCCTGTTCCGGAGCTCCGCCGGAAGGGGAATCCACCATGGAGGGCTTCTACATCATCACCATAGCCCCTCCGATGAAGTGTGAGTAGTTTACCTCAGACCTTCGGGTCCATAGTTAGTAGCTAGATGGCTTCTTCTCTCTTTTTGGATCTCAATACAATGTTCCCCCCCTCTCTCGTGGAGATCTATTCGATGTAATCTTTTTTTTTTGCCGTGTGTTTGTTGAGACTGATGAATTGTGTGGGTTTATGATCAAGATTATCTATGAACAATATTTGAATCTTCTCTGAATTCTTTTATGTATGATTGGTTATTGTTTCAAGTCTCTTCGAATTATCTGTTTGGTTTGGCCTACTAGATTGGTTTTTCCTGCAATGGGAGAAGTGCTTAGCTTTGGGTTCAATCTTGCAGTGTCCTTTCCCAGTGACAGTAGGGGCAGCAAGGCACATATTGTATTGTTCCCATCGAGGATAGCAAGATGGGTTTTTTTATCATATTGCATGAATTTATCCCTCTACATCATGTCATCTTGCTTAAGGCGTTACTCTGCTTTCATTAACTTAATACTCTAGATGCATGCTGGATAGCGGTCGATGAGTGGAGTAATAGTAGTAGATGCAGGCAGGAGTCGGTCTACTTGTCTCGGACGTGATGCCTATATACATGATCATACCTTAGATACTCTCAACAGTAATTTGTTCACCCACCGTAAAATACTTATGCTCTTGAGAGAAGCCACTAGTGAAATCTATGGCCCCCGGGTCTATTCTCATCATATTAATCTTCCATCACTTTATTACTGCTTTGCTTTTTATTTTGCTTTTTATTTTACTTTGAACCTTTATCACAAAAATAACAAAAATATTATTTATCATCTCTATCAGAGCTCACTCTCGTAAGTGACCGTGAAGGGATTGACAACCCCTATTCGCGTTGGTTGCGAGGAGTTATTTGCTTTGTGTAGGTACGAGGGACTCGCGCGTAGCCTCCTACTGGATTGATACCTTGGTTCTAAAAAACTGAGGGAAATACTTATGTTACTTTGCTGCATCATCCTTTCTTCTTCAAGGAAATCCAACGCAGTGCTCAAGAGGTAGCACCTCTTAATCCGTCTGATTCAAATTACCAGGGCACACCTCGCTCATCTTCTGGCGAGTCAACAACCACACAACTTCCACCCCTCAAAACAGTTCCTGGGTGAGTTATGTTTTTAATTTTATCCTTGATATCTTATATTCACCTGATGTATTGACCTTTATGTTTGTTCTCCTCAGTGCCAAGCCTAGACCCAGCAAGAAAGCTTGGCTAAATAAACCATCTGATGACAATATCACTATTGAACCGGAAAAAACTCCAGATTCGGTAGAAACAAATGCTGGCGCTCTGCTTGATGAACCGCCACCACAAGATTATGACTTCATTGTTGAACAAGTAGAAGTTGCCCCATTAGGCTGCTGGTGATAAGGAGGATGACATCATGATTACTGGCTTTGGCCACACTGCTCCTGGCAATCCCGTCGCTTTATCCAAGCATAGTGCCAAGGATGAACTTTCTGCTATGGGCAAAGGCAAGTGGAACACAGACTTGTCAAGCTACGCCCATCTCAACGCCCAAGACATTCACTCTGGCTTCTTGAACCGTCTGTACACAAGCCGCGACTATGAAGCCGGCTTAGTAAACTTGATGAAAGAGCGATATGAGGTAACTAGTGTTTAACTCTGCATAACTGTGTCTCTCTTATATCCAATTCCAAATGTCAACTCCAATAGCCCCCAAGGGCCGGTTTATGATGTTAATCTAAACCGGGACTTTGTAATATCTCAATTTTGCATGTTTAGCCTCCAAGGGCCGGGTTATCTTTTCAAGATGAACCGGTACCTTAGAATTGTAATATTGTATCTTTCGCTGGTTTAATCCCCAAGGGCCGGTTTATCTTTTCAAGATAAACCGGGACTTTAGAAGAAAATCCATAATGTTACTTTGAACAATCATACATTAGCCCCCAAGTGCCAAGAATAATACTTGTATTGTGCTTGGGACTTGTAGAAATTTCTGATAACGAGCAAATAGGCATTAGCCCCCAAGTATCAGGTGCATAACTTGTTATGTGCTTGGTACTTCAAATATGTACTACCAACTCATGATATGTCTGTCTCTTATAGGCTGAGCTGAGCAAAAAGGAAGCTCAAACCACTGATTTGCAAGAGAACATCAAGTCCTAGCAAGCAGAAACCTCCAAAGCAAAAGATGAGCTAACCAGTGCCTTAGCCGCCATGGAAAAGCTGAAGGAAGGCTTCAAGAAGGAGCGGGCGGATTGGAACATAGAAAAAACCGCTTTGCAAAAAAGAGCCAAGGATGCAGAGGCAGCCCTTAAACCGGTGGCGGAAGAACTGACTGGTCTAAAGCTGCAGATCAATGCTATGACCACTGCTGTCTTTGGTAAGTCTCCTTGCTTTAAAGTTTCAACATATCATCCCGTACATTGCCGTTTACTGATGTTTTATAATGATGCAGGGACTCGCATTACCCATCTGGGTTCTGGCATACAGAAGAAGTTGAAGGCTGCTTATACTCTTATAGAACAACTATATACCGGTGCGCAACGGATCATCTGCACTGCTTCTCACAACAAGCCGCCCCCAACCTTAATCAAGGAAACCTTAGAAAGGTTGTCAATGCTACCTGCCCGGGTAGAGGAGCTAAAGCGATCTGCTGCAAGGGCTGGTGCTCTGAGATCACTAACCCAGGAAAAAGCATGGGTGCCTAATCTTGATCCTGTGGACGTGGGCAAAGGCTATCCAAGTTTGAAAGAAGACGGATCAGAATTTGGCAATGATGACCTCCGAGCCATAAACCGGGAAGTACGTCCACTGGCTTGCCAATTGGCTGAAGAAGCTGGTCTTTCACATTATCAGGCGAGTTATGACGTCAACAACAAACGGGTTGCTGCACCAACTCCTGAGATTCAAAATCTTATCCCGCCAATTCGTAAGCATACCTATGCCCCTGACATTGAACCGTCCACCCTTATAAGCGACGAAGCTGTGTTTCAAGCCCTAAATGGGATCGACTGGGCAACTACTGACTTCCAGCCGCTAGGTAGATATGAGGAGGATGAACCGGTGCAAGATGATCCGCAGCCGTCAAGTCAACCTGGTGACGAATCATGATCCGGAGGCCGGGTTATCCTTCTGCGAACCGCAACATTTGCCAAGAAACAATTATTCTTTTGGGCACTGAAACGCCTTGTAATAGGCTAGTTCAAACACTTGGTCTGTTATGCCTTCGTGCATATTTATTTTTCCTGATACCTGTTAATCTGCCATGCTTAAGATATATGACGTTCAGAATCTGTAGGTGCTCCTGCCTACAAGAAGTTGAAAGTGTCCTAGCGGTTTACCGTCGGACGGGTCATGATGCCCAAACACCTAGCCAGGGTTTATAACCAAGGTTGTAAAAAGATAATCAAATATGAAAATAAATGATACCTATGATATTGAATCACATCGTTGGTTGACCAACTTTTGTAGTAAGGGCGATAACCCCAAGCATGAGTGCTGATAACTCCTTCCATATTGTGCCGGTTTATAATAAAACCATACCGGGTTATGATAAACACCGGATTATCCATATTCAATACTGGTGACTTATCGTCGAAACCAAACCGGGTTGATAAACTCCGGATTATAACTGATCATGTACTGACAACTTTGTAGCTGAAAACTGAACCGGGTTGATGAACGCCGGTTTATCAAAAACATCATAAATCTCATCAAAGGAGAAAAAACTTGGCAAATAAAAGCATATGAAAACTTGTAGTCGAGGCTTTTCACGGGCTGCCAGGCCCCAAATTCGAGGCTTTTCATGGGCTGCCAGGCCGCTGAGTTAAACCATTTTACAAAGCCTTTTAAGATGGACCTCAATCTTTAACCAATCGCCGTTTTAACTTTGACAAGTTTATGGTCTATGAGATTGACTTGTCAAATGTTCGGCGGGTCATACCAGGTTTACCTGGACGGAGTGGCTTACTTAAAAAGGAATGCTAACCCGGGGTTTTAGGTGTATACACCAAGCTTCCAAGTCGTGGCTTGATAGCCTATTACAAGTGTAATTCTTTGTTCATTGCGAAGCAAAGAATCCCCAAGCAATATTTTGAGCTGTGCTCAGTGGGTGCCTATGTTTGAGTTGTTCTTTTGCAACACTCTCTTTGGCCCCTAAGTAATTTTCTTTTTGGCTTTGAGTCGATCAAGAGGTGTACCTATGGTTCGAATACGACCAAGCCCCCAAGTGATTTTTCTGGTGGCCTTGCGGCGATCAAGAGGTGTAGCTATGATTCGAATACGACCAAGCCCCCAAGTCATTTATATCAAGGGGTAAACCAGACTCTGCTTTAAAAACAGAAGCCCCCATGTAACCACACATGATGTAAGAAAAACAATAGATACCCCACTTTAGCTGAGGCTCCGATTTATTATATTGATCATAATATATACATTGTCATAACTATGTACATGAGTAGAGCCTGTGGCTCAAGTATAGTAAGGCCGAAGATGAGCGATATTCCATGGCCGGTGGATCTCCTCCTCTGATTTACGTGAGTCTTTGTGCTCTCGAACATCTATAAGGTAGTATGACCCATTATGTAGATTCTTGGTAACCACAAAGGGTCCTTCCCAAGGCGGGGATAACTTGTGCATATCAGTCTGATCCTGTATGAGTCGGAGCACCAGATCGCCTTCTTGAAAAGTTCTGGTTCTAACCCGGCGGCTGTGATAACAATGCAAATCTTGCTGATAAATCGCCGGACGGGCTGCTGCAATGTCACGCTCCTCATCTAACAGGTCAAGTGCTTCCTGTCGTGCCTTCTCGTTGTCAGCTTCGACATACGCCGCCACACGAGGCGAGTCATGACGGATGTCACTAGGGAGAACCGCCTCCGCTCCATAAACCATGAAAAAAGGCGTGTAACCCGTGGATCTGTTGGGCGTGGTATTGATGCTCCACAACACAGAAGGTAACTCCTCCACCCAACAACCCGGCGTCCATTGCAAAGGAACCATAAGCCAGGTTTTGATGCCTCTCAAGATCTCTTGATTGGCTCGCTCCGCTTGACCATTAGACTGGGGGTGAGCCACTGATGACACATCAAGCCGGATGTGCTCACGTTCACAGAACTCCTTCATAGCACCTTTGGATATATTGGTAACATTATCAGTTAAAATGTTGTGTGGAAAACCAAACCGGAAAATCACCTTCTTGAAGAATTGAACCGCCATAGCTGCATCACACTTACTGACTGGCTCTGCCTCCACCCACTTAGTGAACTTATCAACTGCCACCAAAAGGTGGGTCTTCTTGTCCTTGGATCTCTTAAAGGGGCCAACCATATCCAGCCCCCAAGTTGCAAACGGCCAAGTGATTGGAATCATCCTCAATTCCTAGGCCGGAACATGGGCTCGGCGTGAAAATTTCTGACAACCATCGCACTTTTTCACCAAGTCTTCCGCATCAGCATGAGTCGCCAGCCAATAGAATCCATGACGAAAGGCTTTAGATACCAGGGACTTTGAACCGGCATGGTGACCACAATCTCCTTCGTGGATCTCACGCAAAATCTCATGGCCTTCTTCAGGAGACATGCAACGCTGAAACGCTCCTGTTACACTGCAATGATGTAACTCGCCATTGACAATAGTCATGGACCTGGACCGCCGGATTATCTGCCTGGCCAAGGTTTCATCCTCAGGTAACTCGCCCCGGTTCATATACGCCAAATATGGGACCGTCCAATCTGGGATGACATGAAGCGCCACCACCAACTGAGCCTTCGGACCAGGAACAGCCAAATCCTCTTCTGCTGGGAGCTTCACCGATGGATTATGTAGCACATCCAGAAAGACGTTGGGTGGAACCGGTTTACGTTGGGAACCCAAGCAACTTAAAGCGTCCGCCGCTTCGTTCTTCTGCCGTCCACATGATCGATCTGATTGAAGGAAATATGCCCTAAAGGCAATAATAAAGTTATTATTTATTTCCTCATATCATGATAAATGTTTATTATTCATGCTAGAATTGTATTACCCGGAATACATAGACAAACATAATGTAACTAGTGTGCCTCTACTTGACTAGCTCATTAATCAAAGATGGTTATGTTTCCTAACCATAGACATGTGTTGTCATTTGATTAACGAGATCAAGTCATTAGGAGAATGATGTGATTGACTTGACCCATTCCGTTAGCCTAGCACTTGATCGTTTAGTATGTTGCTATTGCTTTCTTCATGACTTATACAAAGTTCCTACAACTATGAGATTATGCAACTCACGTTTACCGGAGGAACACTTTGTGTGCTACCAAACGTCACAACGTAACTGGGTGATT
The DNA here is from genome assembly GCA_904067115.1 of Aegilops sharonensis. Taxonomy (NCBI): domain Eukaryota; kingdom Viridiplantae; phylum Streptophyta; class Magnoliopsida; order Poales; family Poaceae; genus Aegilops; species Aegilops sharonensis. The sequence goes on from LR880968.1 coordinate 939,323,026, forward strand.
ATAAAGGAGCTCCACAGGTGTCTCCAAAGGTACATGTGAGTTGGCGTATTTTGAGATTAGGATTTGTCACTCCGATTGTCGGAGAGGTATCTCTGGGTCCTCTCGGTAATGCACATCACCATAAGCCTTGCAAGCAATGTAGCTAATGAGTTAGTTACAGAATGATGCATTATGTAACGAGTAAAGAGACTTGCCGGTAACGAGATTGAACTAGGTATCGGATACCAACGATCGAATCTCGGGCAAGTAACATACCGATGACAAAGGGAACAACGTATGTTGTTATGCTGTTTGACCGATAAAGATCTTCGTAGAATATGTAGGAGCCAATATGAGCATCCAGGTTCCGCTATTGGTTATTGACCGGAAACAGTTCTAGGTCATGTCTACATAGTTCTCGAACCCGTAGGGTCCGCACGCTTAATGTTACAATGATAGTTTTATTATGAGTTTAAAAGTTTTGATGTACCGAAGGTTGTTCGGAGTCCCGAATGTGATCACGGACATGAAGAGGAGTCTCGAAATGGTCGAGACATAAAGATTGATATATTGGACGACTATATTCGGACACCGGAAGTGTTCCGGGTGATTTCGGAGAAAACCGGAGTGCCGGAGGGGTTACCGGAACCCCCCGGGGAAGTATTGGGCCTTAGTGGGCCTGAGGGGAGAGAGAGGGCAGCAGCCCAGGAGGTGGCGCGCCCCCTCCCATGGGGAGTCCGAATTGGACTAGGGGAGGGGGCGCGGCCCCTCTTTCCCTCTCCCTCTCCCTCTCTTTCCTTCCCCCTTCCTCCTTCCTAGTTGGACTAGGAAAGGGGAGTCCTACTCCCACTAGGAGGAGGACTCCCCCCTCCTTGGCGCGCCCCTAGGGCCGGCCGGCCTCCCCCCCCCCCCTTGCTCCTTTATATACGGGGGCAGGGGGGCACCTCTAGACACACAAGTTGATCTTCGTGATCGTTCCTTAGCCATGTGCGATGCCCCCCTCCACCATATTCCACCTCGGTCATATCGTTGCGGTGCTTAGGCGAAGGCCTGCGTCGGTAGAACATCATCATCCTCACCACGCCGTCATGCTGACGGAACTCATCCCCGACACCCTGCTGGATCGGAGTCCGGGGATCGTCATCGAGCTGAACGTGTGCTGAACTCGGAGGTGCCGTACGTTCGGTACTTGGATCGGTCGGATCGTGAAGACGTACGACTACATCAACCACGTTGTCATAACGCTTCCGCTTACGGTCTACGAGGGTACGTGGACAACACTCTCCCCTCTCGTTGCTATGCATCACCTTGATCTTGTGTGTGCGTAGGAATTTTTTTGAAATTACTACGTTCCCCAACAATGGCATCCGAGCCTGGTTTTATGCGTAGATGTTATATGCACGAGTAGAACACAAGTGAGTTGTGGGCGATACAAGTCATACTGCTTACCAGCATGTCATACTTTGGTTTGGCGGTATTGTTGGATGAAGCGGCCCGGATCGACATTACGCGTACGCTTACGCGAGACTGGTTCTCTCGACGTGCTTTGCACAGAGGTGGCTGGCGGGTGTCAGTTTCTCCAACTTTAGTTGAACCGAGTGTGGCTATGCCCGGTCCTTGTGAAGGTTAAAACAGCACTAACTTGACAAACTATCGTTGTGGTTTTGATGCGTAGGTAAGAACTGTTCTTGCTAAGCCCGTAGCAGCCACGTAAAACTTGCAACAACAAAGTAGAGGACGTCTAACTTGTTTTTGCAGGGCATGTTGTGATGTGATATGGTCAAGACGTGATGCTATATTTTATTGTATGAGATGATCATGTTTTGTAACCGAGTTATCGGCAACTGGCAGGAACCATATGGTTGTCGCTTTATTGTATGCAATGCAATCGCCCTGTAATGCTTTACTTTATCACTAAGCGGTAGCGATAGTCGTAGAAGCATAAGTTTGGCGAGACGACAACGATGCTACGATGGAGATCAAGGTGTCGCGCCGGTGACAATGGTGATCACGACGGTGCTTCGTGTTGGGGAACGTAGTAATTTCAAAAAAATTCCTACGCACACGCAAGATCATGGTGATGACATAGCAACGAGAGGGGAGAGTGTATGTCCACGTACCCTCGTAGACCGTAAGCGGAAGCGTTATGACAACGCGGTTGATGTAGTCGTACGTCTTCACGATCCGACCGATCCAAGTACCGAACGCACGGCACCTCCGAGTTCAGCACACGTTCAGCTCGATGACGATCCCCGGACTCCGATCCAGCAAAGTGTCGGGGATGAGTTCCGTCAGCACGACGGCGTGGTGACGATGATGATGCTCTACCGGCGCAGGGCTTCGCCTAAACTCCGCGACGATACGACCGAGGTGGAATATGGTGGAGGGGGGCACCGCACACGGCTAAGGAGCGATCCGTAGATCAACTTGTGTGTCATGGGGTGCCCCCCTGCCCCCGTATATAAAGGAGCAAGGGGGAGGGGGCGGCCGGCCTAGGAGGAGGCGCGCCAAGGGGAGTCCTACTCCCACCGGGAGTAGGACTCCCTCCTTCCTTGTTGGAGGGGGAAAGAGGGGGAGAGGAGGAAGGAAAAGGGGGCCGCACCCCTTGTCCAATTCGGACCAGAGGGGGGCTGCGCGCCTCCTTCCTTTCGGCCTTTCTCCTCTATTCCCGTATGGCCCAATAAGGCCCATATACTCCCCGGCGAATTCCCGTGACTCTCCGGTACTCCGAAAAATACCCGAATCACTCGGAACCTTTCCGAACTCCAAATATAGTCGTCCAATATATCGATCTTTACGTCTCGACCATTTCGAGACTCCTCGTCATGTCCCCGATCTCATCCGGGACTCCGAACTCCTTCGGTACATCAAAACTCATAAACTCATAATATAACTGTCATCGAAACCTTAAGCGTGCGGACCCTATGGGTTCGAGAACTATGTAGACATGACCTAGAACTATTCTTGGTCAATAACCAATAGCGGAACCT
>LR880968.1:939339593-939350199 GCA_904067115.1 Aegilops sharonensis
GCTCCTACATATTCTACGAAGATCTTTATCGGTCAAACCGCATAACAACATACTTTGTTCCCTTTGTCATCGGTATGTTACTTGCCCGAGATTCGATCGTCGGTATCCAATACCTAGTTCAATCTCGTTACCGGCAAGTCTCTTTACTCGTTACGTAATGCATCATTCCGTAACTAACTCATTAGCTACATTGCTTGCAAGGCTTATAGTGATGTGCATTACCGAGAGGGCCCAGAGATACCTCTCCGACAATCGGAGTGACAAAACCTAATCTCGAAATACGCCAACCCAACATGTACCTTTGGAGACACCTGTAGTACTCCTTTATAATCACCCAGTTACGTTGTGATGTTTGGTAGCACCCAAAGTGTTCCTCTGGTAAACGGGAGTTGCATAATCTCATAGTTACAGGAACATGTATAAGTCATGAAGAAAGCAATAGCAACATACTAAACGATCAAGTGCTAGGCTAACGGAATGGGTCGTGTCAATCACATCATTCTCCTAATGATGTGATCCCATTAATCAAATGACAACTCATGTCTATGGTTAGGAAACATAACCATCTTCGATTAACGAGCTAGTCAAGTAGAGGCATACTAGTGACACTCTGTTTGTCTATGTATTCACACATGTATTATGTTTCCGGTTAATACAATTCTTAGCATGAATAATAAACATTTATCATGATATAAGGAAATAAATAATAACTTTATTATTGCCTCTAGGGCATATTTCCTTCACTTCGGAGATGGAGATCACAAGCACAAGATGATGATGGCCATATCATATCACTTATATTGATTGCATGTGATGTTTATCCTTTATGCATCTTATCTTGCTTTGATTGACGGTAGCATTTTAAGATGATCTCTCACTAATTATCAAGAAGTGTTCTCCCTGAGTATGCACCGTTGCAAAAGTTCTTCGTGCTGAGACACCACGTGATGATCGGGTGAGATAGGCTCTACGTTCAAATACAACGGGTGCAAAACAGTTGCACACGCGGAATACTCAGGTTAAACTTGAGGGGCCTAGCATATACAGTTATAGCCTCGGAACACGGAGACCGAAAGGTCGAGCGTGAATCATATAGAAGATATGATCAACATAGTGATGTTCACCATTGAAACTACTCCATCTCACGTGATGATCGGACATGGTTTAGTTGATTTGGATCACGTGATCACTTAGATGACTAGAGAGATGTCTGTCTAAGTGGGAGTTCTTAAGTAATATGATTAATTGAACTTAAATTTATCATGAACTTAGTACCTGATAGTATTTTGCTTGTCTATGTTTGTTGTAGATAGATGGCTCGTGCTGTTGTTCCGTTGAATTTTAATGCGTTCCTTGAGAAAGCTAAGTTGAAAGGTGATGATAGCAATTACACGGTCTGGGTCCGTAACCTGAGGATTATCCTCATTGCTGCACAGAAGAATTACGTCCTGGAAGCACCGCTGGGTGCCAGGCCTGCTGCAGATGCAACTGACGACGTTAAGAACGTCTGGCAGAGCAAAGTTGATGACTACTCGATAGTTCAGTGTGCCATGCTTTACGGTTTAGAACCGGGTCTTCAACAACGTTTTGAACGTCATGGAGCATATGAGATGTTCCAAGAGTTGAAGTTAATATTTCAAGCAAATGCCCAGATTGAGAGATATGAAGTCTCCAATAAGTTCTATAGCTGTAAGATGGAGGAGAATAGTTCTGTCAGTGAACATATACTCAAAATGTCTGGGTATGATAATCACTTGATTCAACTGGGAGTTAATCTTCCTGATGATAGTGTCATTGACAAAATTCTTCAATCACTGCCACCAAGCTACAAGAGCTTCGTGATGAACTATAATATGCAAGGAATGGACAAGACTATTCCTGAGCTCTTCGCAATGCTAAAGGCTGCGGAGGTAGAAATCAAGAAGGAGCATCAAGTGTTGATGGTCAATAAGACCACCAGTTTCAAGAAGAAGGGCAAAGGGAAGAAGAAGGGGAACTTCAAGAAGAACAGCAAGCAAGTTGCTGCTCAGGAGAAGAAACCCAAGTCTGGACCTAAGCCTGAAACTGAGTGCTTCTACTGCAAGCAGACTGGACACTGGAAGCGGAACTGACCCAAGTATTTGGCGGATAAGAAGGATGGCAAGGTGAACAAAGGTATATGTGATATACATGTTATTGATGTGTACCTTACTAATGCTCGCAGTAGCACCTGGGTATTTGATACTGGTTCTGTTGCTAATATTTGCAACTCGGAACAGGGACTACGGATTAAGCAAAGATTGGCTAAGGACGAGGTGACAATGCGCGTGGGAAATGGTTCCAAAGTCGATGTGATCGCGGTCGGCACGCTACCTCTACATCTACCATCGGGATTAGTTTTAGACCTAAATAATTGTTATTTGGTGCCAGCGTTGAGCATGAACATTATATCTGGATCTTGTTTGATGCGAGACGGTTATTCATTTAAATCTGAGAATATTGGTTGTTCTATTTATACGAGTAATATCTTTTATGGTCATGCACCCTTGAAGAGTGGTCTATTTTTATTGAATCTCGATAGTAGTGATACACATATTCATAATGTTGAAGCCAAAAGATGCAGAGTTGATAATGATAGTGCAACTTATTTGTGGCACTGCCGTTTAGGTCATATCGGTGTAAAGAGCATGAAGAAACTCCATTCTGATGGACTTTTGGAATCACTTGATTATGAATCACTTGGTACTTGCGAACCGTGCCTCATGGGCAAGATGACTAAAACGCCGTTCTCCGAAACTATGGAGCGAGCAACTGACTTATTGGAAATCATACATACTGATGTATGTGGTCCAATGAATATTGAGGCTCGCGGCGGGTATAGTTATTTTCTCACCTTCACAGATGATTTGAGCAGATATGGGTATATCTACTTGATGAAACACAAGTCTGAAACATTTGAAAAGTTCAAAGAATTTCAGAGTGAAGTGGAAAATCATCGTAACAAGAAAATAAAATTTCTACGATCTGATCGTGGAGGAGAATATTTGAGTTACGAGTTTGGTTTACATTTGAAACAATGCGGAATAGTTTCGCAACTCACGCCACCCGGAACACCACAACGAAATGGTGTGTCCGAACGTCGTAATCGTACTTTACTAGATATGGTGCGATCTATGATGTCTCTTACTGATTTACCGCTATCGTTTTGGGGTTATGCTTTAGAGACGGCTGCATTCACGTTAAATAGGGCACCATCAAAATCCGTTGAGACGACGCCTTATGAACTGTGGTTTGGCAAGAAACCAAAGTTGTCGTATCTTAAAGTTTGGGGCTGCAATGCTTATGTGAAGAAACTTCAACCAGATAAGCTCGAACCCAAATCGGAGAAATGTGTCTTCATAGGATACCCAAAAGAGACTATTGGGTACACCTTCTATCACAGATCTGAGGGCAAGATTTTCGTTGCTAAATTCGGATCCTTTCTAGAGAAGGAGTTTCTCTCGAAAGAAGTGAGTGGGAGGAAAGTAGAGCTTGATGAGGTAACTGTACCTGCTCCCTTATTGGAAAGAAGTTCATCACAAGAACAGGTTCCTGTGACAACTACACCAATCAGTGAGGAAGCTAATGATACTGATCATGAAACTTCATATCAAGTTACTACCGAACTTCGTAGGTCTACCAGAGTAAGACTCGCACCAGAGTGGTATGGTAATCCTATTCTGGAAGTCATGTTACTTGACCATGGCGAACCTACGAACTATGAGGAAGCGATGATGAGCCCAGATTCCGCAAAATGGCTTGAGGCCATGAAATCTGAGATGGGATCCATGTGTGAGAACAAAGTATGGACTTTGGTTGACTTGCCCGATGATCGGCAAGCCATAGAAAATAAATGGATCTTCAAGAAGAAGACTGACGCTGATGGTAATGTAACTGTCTACAAAGCTCGACTTGTTGCGAAAGGTTTTCGACAAGTTCAAGGGGTTGACTACGATGAGACTTTCTCACCCGTAGCGATGCTTAAGTCTGTCCGAATCATGTTAGCAATTGCCGCATTTTATGATTATGAAATTTGGCAAATGGATGTCAAAACTGCATTCCTGAATGGATTTCTGGAAGAAGAGTTGTATATGATGCAACCAGAAGGTTTTGTCGATCCAAAAGGTGCTAACAAAGTGTGCAAGGTCCAGCGATCCATTTATGGACTGGTGCAAGCCTCTAGGAGTCGGAATAAACGCTTTGATAGTGTGATCAAAGCATATGGTTTTATACAGACTTTTGGAGAAGCCTGTATTTACAAGAAAGTGAGTGGGAGCTCTATGGCATTTCTGATATTATATGTAGATGACATATTGTTAATTGGAAATGATATGTATGGATAGCATAAAGGGATACTTGAATAAATTTTTTTCAATGAAAGACCTCGGTGAAGCTGCTTATATATTAGGCATCAAGATCTATAGAGATAGATCAAAACGCTTAATTGGACTTTCACAAAGCACATACCTTGATAAAGTTTTGAAAAAGTTCAAAATGGATCAGGCAAAGAAAGGGTTCTTGCCTGTATTACAAGGTGTGAAGTTGAGTCAGACTCAATGCCCGACCACAGCAGAAGATAAGAGAGAAAATGAAAGATGTTCCCTGTGCTTCAGCCATAGGCTCTATCATGTATGCAATGATGTGTACCAGACCTGACGTATGCTTAGCAATAAGCTTGGCAGGTAGGTACCAAAGTAATCCAGGAGTGGATCACTGGACAGCGGTCAAGAACATCCTGAAATACCTGAAAAGGACTAAGGATATGTTTCTCGTATATGGAGGTGACAAAGAGCTAGTCGTAAATGGTTACATCGATGCAAGCTTTGACACTGATCCGGACGATTCTAAATCGCAAACCGGATACGTGTTTATATTGAACGGTGGAGTTGTAAGTTGGTGCAGTTCTAAACAAAGCGTCGTGGCGGGATCTACATGCGAAGCAGAGTACATAGCTGCTTCGGAAGCAGCAAATGAAGGAGTCTGGATGAAGGAGTTCATTTCCGATCTAGGTGTCATACCTAGTGCATCGGGACCAATGAAGATCTTCTGTGACAATACTGGTGCAATTGCCTTGGCAAGGGAATCCAGATTTCACAAGAGGACCAAGCACATCAAGAGACGCTTCAATTCCATCCGGGACCAAGTCCAGGTGGGAGACATAGAGATCTGCAAGATACATACGGATCTGAATGTTGCAGACCCGTTGACTAAGCCTCTTCCACGAGCAAAACATGATCAGCACCAAGACTCCATGGGTGTTAGAATCATTACAGTGTAATCTAGATTATTGACTCTAGTGCAAGTGGGAGACTGAAGGAAATATGCCCTAGAGGCAATAATAAAGTTGTTATTTATTTCCTTATATCATGATAAATGTTTATTATTCATGCTAGAATTGTATTACCCGGAAACATGATACATGTGTGAATACATAGACAAACATAATGTCACTAGTGTGCCTCTACTTGACTAGCTCATTAATCAAAGATGGTTATGTTTCCTAACCATAGACATGTGTTGTCATTTGATTAACGAGATCACATCATTAGGAGAATGATGTGATTGACTTGACCCATTCCGTTAGCCTAGCACTTGATCGTTTAGTATGTTGTTATTGCTTTCTTCATGACTTATACAAAGTTCCTACAACTATGAGATTATGCAACTCGCGTTTATCGGAGGAACACTTTGTGTGCTACCAAACGTCACAACGTAACTGGGTGATTATAAAGGAGCTCTACAGGTGTCTCCGAAGGTACATGTTGAGTTGGCGTATTTCGAGATTAGGATTTGTCACTCCGATTGTCGGAGAGGTATCTCTGGGCCCTCTCGGTAATGCACATCACTATAGCCTTGCAAGCAATGTAGCTAATGAGTTAGTTACGGAATGATGCATTACGTAATGAGTAAAGAGACTTGCCGGTAACGAGATTGAACTAGGTATTGGATACCGACGATCGAATCTCGGGCAAGTAACATACCGATGACAAAGGGAACAACGTATGTTGTTATGCGGTTTGACCGATAAAGATCTTCGTAGAATATGTAGGAGCCAATATGAGCATCCAGGTTCCGCTATTGGTTATTGACCGGAAACAGTTCTAGGTCATGTCTACATAGTTCTCAAACCCGTAGGGTCCGCACGCTTAACGTTACGATGACAGTTTTATTATGAGTTTATAAGTTTTGATGTACCGAAGGTTGTTCGGAGTCCCGGATGTGATCACGGACATGACGAGGAGTCTCGAAATGGTCGAGACATAAAGATTGATATATTGGACGACTATATTCGGACACCGGAAGTGTTCCGGGTGATTTCAGAGAAAACCGGAGTGCCGGAGGGGTTACCGGAACCCCACGGGCAAGTATTGGGCCTTAGTGAGCCTGAGGGGAGAGAGAGGGCAGCAGCCCAGGAGGTGGCGCGCCCCCTCCCATGGGGAGTCCGAATTGGACTAGGGGAGGGGCGCGGCCCCTCTTTCCCTCTCCCTCTCCCTCTCTTTCCTACCCCCTTCCTCCTTCCTAGTTGGACTAGGAAAGGGGAGTCCTACTCCCACTAGGAGGAGGACTCCCCCCTCCTTGGCGCGTCCCTAGGGCCGGCCGGCCTCCTCCCTTGCTCCTTTATATACGGGGGCAGGGGGGCACCTCTAGACACACAAGTTGATCTTCATGATCGTTCCTTAGCCGTGTGCGGTGCCCCCCTCCACCATATTCCACCTCGGTCAGATCGTTGCGGTGCTTAGGCGAAGCCCTGCGTCAGTAGAACATCATCATCGTCACCACGCCGTCGTGCTGACGGAACTCATCCCTGACACCCTACTGGATCAGAGTCCGGGGATCGTCATTGAGCTGAACGTGTGCTGAACACGGAGGTGCCGTACGTTCGGTACTTGGATCGGTCGGATCGTGAAGACGTACGACTACATCAACCACGTTGTCATAACGCTTCCGCTTACGGTCTACGAAGGTACGTGGACAACACTCTCCCCTCTCGTTACTATGCATCACCTTGATCTTGTGTGTGCGTAGGAATTTTTTTTGAAATTACTACGTTCCCCAACACTGATAACCTTTGAAGTGACCTGCAACAATATCCACCTCTCGATGATATGCTGCCATGAGTGGGTCCTTGGAATCCCAAGTACCAGACACTTGTTGAGCCACCAGGTCCGAGTCACCGAAGCACTTAACTCGGCTTAAGTTCATCTCCTTAGCCATCCGAAGACCATGAAGTAAAGCCTCATATTCAGCTGCATTGTTAGTGCAAGGGAACATTAAACGAAGAACATAACAAAACATATCACCTCGTGGGGAAGTTAATACGACTCCAGCCCCCGAGCCCTCCAATTGCGTGGAGCCATCAAAGTGAATAGTCCAATAAGTATGATCCGGCTTCTCTTCTGGCGCCTTTAACTCTGTCCAGTCATTGATGAAATCTACCAACGCTTGGGACTTGATCGCTGTCCGAGGCATATACTTTAATCCGTGAGGCCCAAGCTCAATAGCCCACTTGGCAATCCGGCCAGTCGCTTCCCTGTTCTGGATTATATCCCCCAAAGGAGCAGAGCTGACCACAGTGATTGGATGACCCTGGAAATATTGCTTAAGCTTCCGGCTCGCCATAAAAACTCCATACACCAGCTTCTGCCAATGCGGGTACCTTTGCTTGGACTCAATAAGTACCTCAATGATATAATAAACCGGCCGTTGAACCGGATACTCCTTTCTAGCCTCCTTGCACTCCACCACAATAGCCACGCTAACAGCCCGGGCATTAGCAGCCACATATAACAACAGGGGCTCTTTATCAACAGGAGCAGCAAGGATAGGTGGCTCGGCTAGCTGCCGCTTTAAGTCCTCAAACGCTTGATTGGCAGCGTCACTCCAGACGAAGTTATCTGTCTTTTTCAGCATCTGATACAAAGGGATGGCATTCTCCCCAAGGCGACTGATAAACCGGCTTAAGGATGCAATCCGGCCTGCCAGGCGTTGAACATCATTGATACACTTTGGTTTAGCCAAGGAAGTACTAGCCTTGATTTTCTCCGGATTAGCTTCAATGCCCCCGTTAGACACTAGAAAGCCCAAGAGTTTGCCTGCCGGTACACCAAAGACACACTTGGCCGGATTAAGCATCATCTTATAAACCTGGAGGTTATCAAAGGTCTCCTTCAAGTCATCTATCAATGTCTCCTCCTTTCTGAATTTCACCACAATATCATCCACATAGGCATGAACATTGCAGCCGATCTGATTATGAACACAATTCTGCACACAGCGCTGATAAGTCGCCTGGGCACTTTTGAGCCCAAAAGGCATAGATACATAGCAGAAGGCTCCAAAGGGAGTTATGAAAGTTGTCTACTCCTGGTCCTTAACCGCCATTTTGATCTGATGGTAACTAGAATAAGCATCCAGAAAACTCAAACGCTCGCAACCCGCCGTAGCATCAATGATTTGATCAATACGAGGGAGGGCAAAAGAATCTGCTGGGCAAGCCTTGTTCAAATCTGTGTAGTCCACACACATATGCCAAGTGTCGTTCTTCTTGAGTACCAGCACCGGATTAGCCAACCACTCAGGATGAAACACTTCAATGATAAACCCAGCTGCCAAGAGCCTGGCTACCTCCTCACCAATAGCATTGCGTCTTTCTTCATTGAACCGGCGGAGAAACTGCTTGATCGGTTTAAACTTGGGATCAACATTAAGTGTGTGCTCAGCAAGTTCCCTCGGTATACCTGGCATGTCAGAAGGCTTCCACGCAAAGATGTCCCGGTTCTCACGGATGAACTCGATGAGCGCGCTTTCCTATTTCGGATCCAAGTTAGCGTTGATGCTAAACTGCTTGGATGAATCGCCAGGAACAAAATCAACAAGCTTATTCTCATCAGCCGACTTAAACTTCAAGGCCGGATCATGCTCTGTAGTTGGTTTCTTGAACGAAGTCATATCTGCCGGATCAACATTGTCCTTGTAGAACTTCAACTCTTCTGTTGCACAAACCGACTCAGCATAAGCCGCATCACCTTCTTCACATTCCAAAGCGATCTTGCGGCTCACATGAACCGTGATGGTCCCCTTATGGCCTGGCATCTTGAGCTGCAGATAGACATAACAGGGCCTTGCCATGAACTTAGAATAAGCCGGCCGTCCAAATAGGGCATGATACGGGCTCTTGATTTTCACCACTTCAAAAGTCAATGTCTCTGATCTTGAATCATGCTCATCTCCAAAAGCAACCTCCAGAGCTATCTTACCAACTGGATACGCCGATTTACCAGGTACCACACCATGGAAGACCGTGTTGGATGGTTTAAGATTTTTATATGTTAACCCCATGCGACGGAAGGTTTCATAATAAAGGATATTGATACTAGCCCCCCATCCATGAGTACCTTGGTGAACTTATAACCTCCAACCTGAGGTGCCACCACCAATGCCAGATGACCCGGATTATCAACTCGAGGTGGATGATCCTCTCGACTCCACACAATGGGCTGTTCAGACCAGCGTAAGTAACGGTGCACCGCCGGTTCAACGGAGTTCACTACCCTTTTGTGCAGCTTCTGGTCACGCTTGCACATGCTCATGGTGAAGACATGGTACTGTCCAATATTCAACTGCTTCGGGTTGCTCTAGTAACCCGACTGCTGCTGTTGCTGCTGACTCACCTGATGATTATAACCACCTTGGTTGCCCTGATTGCTTTGATTGCCATGTCCCCTCTGATTACCGTGAAAACCTGAACCGGAACTGCCTCCACCGTAACCCGGCCCATAATATCCGGGGCCTAAGCCGCCGCCCGGTCCATGATCATACCGAAAAAAATCTGAATTTTTGAACTCCTGCATAATATAACAATCCTTCCAGAGGTGCGTGGCCGGCTTATCCCGCGACCCGTGCTTCGGGCAAGGCTGGTTTAATAGGTGAGACAGTCGCTCCGGATTGGGACTTGGTACTCCACCACACGGGTGCGGTTTACCCTTACGACGCTGGCCTTTGTCCTGCGCGTTGGTATTAGCCACAAAATCTAAACGGTTATCCGCTTTACACTTACCGCTGTTTCCATGACCCGCTGGGTTATGCTACTGCCCTTTGGTGCTACCGCTCTTCTTTCCCTTTCCTGTCTTGTCATCGTCAGATTCAGAGTCCTTGGTACTATTAGAGTCAGCATACTTCACCAAGGCTGCCATAAGAGTCCCCATGTCGTTGCGGTCACGTTTGAGCCGTCCCAACTTCAACTCAGAGGTGTAAACCGGCAATTGCCCTCCAACGTTAAAACTGCTGTATCAGCGTTGATGCGGTCTGATGAATGCAAAATTTCCGAAACCCGGCGTACCCAACGGGTTGTTGACTCTCCTTCCTCCTGAAGGAAATATGCCCTAGAGGCAATAATAAAGTTATTATTTATTTCCTTATTTCATGATAAATGTTTATTATTCATGCTAGAATTGTATTAACCGGAAACATAATACATGTGTGAATACATAGACAAACAAAGTGTCACTAGTATGCCTCTACTAGACTAGCTTGTTAATCAAAGATGGTTAAGTTTCCTAACCATAGACAAAGGAGTTGTCATTTGATT
>LR880968.1:939364195-939375801 GCA_904067115.1 Aegilops sharonensis
GATGTGATCACGGACATGACGAGGAGTCTCGAAATGGTCGAGACATAAAGATTGATATATTGGACGGCTATATTCGGACACCGGAAAGGTTCCGGAAGTTTCCGGAGAAAACCGGAGTGCCGGAGGGGTTACCGGAACCCCCCCGGGGAAGTAATGGGCCTTATTGGGCCAAGAGGGGAGAGAGAGGGCCGCACCAGGAGGTGGCGCCCCCCCCCCCATGGGGAGTCCGAATAGGACAAGGAAGGGGGGGCGCGGCCCCCCTTTCCCTCTCCCTCTCCCTCTCTTTCCTTCCCCCTTCCTCCTTCCTAGTTGGACTAGGAAAGGGGAGTCCTACTCCCACTAGGAGGAGGACTCCCCCCTCCCTTGGCGCGCCTCCTAGGGCCGGCCGGCCCTCCCCCTTGCTCCTTTATATACGGGGGGCAGGGGGGCACCTTAGAAAACACAAGTTGATCCTTGAGATCGTTCCTTAGCCGTGTGCGGTGCCCCCCTCCACCATATTCCACCTCGGTCATATCGTAGCGGTGCTTAGGCGAAGCCCTGCGTCGGTAGAACATCAAGATCGTCACCACGCCGTCGTGCTGACGGAACTCTCTCTCCCCGGAGCTTTGCTGGATCGGAGCCTGAGGAGCGTCACCGAGCTGTACGTGTGTCAAGAACTCGGAGGCGCCGGAGTAACGGCGCTGGGATCGGTTGGATCGCGAGGAGAACGTACGACTACTTCCTCTACGTTGTGATTGCTTCCGCTACGGTCTACGAGGTTACGTAGACAACACTCTCCCCTCTCGTTGCCATGCATCACCATGGTCTTGCGTGTGCGTAGGAAATTTTTTGAAATTACTACGTTCCCCTACACCTCCTAGACACAGGCAGCTAAGTCCACAATTGACATGGGCTGCTTGCACGTATCCTTGAAATTCTGGATAAACCGGGCCCTTAACTCGGCCCACGACCCAATGGAGTTAGCCGGCAGGTTTTTCAACCAAGTACGAGCCGTTTCTTCCAACATCATTGTGAAGTACTTAGCGCACGCCGCATCATCCATGTCCAGCATCTCTATCGCCATCTCATAGCTTTCGACCCATGACTCGGGGGATAAATCAGCAGTGTAATTCGGCACCTTACATGGGCCCTTGAAATCCTTGGGCAGCCGTACATTGCGCAGAGCCGGAACAAGACAATGCACTCCCAAAGAACTGGAGGTAACACCTGGCTCCACTGAAGTTGTCGGACGAACCAGGGTGAGCTGGCGGGCCGTGTACTGAGCCGCTAACTCGGCTTCTCGACGCGCCCTTCCTTGGTCCACCACGTTCTGAGCATCAGCGCCACCACCCGCCGGGTTATGGCCACGAGGCGGGTTACGGTCCCACGCACTGCTTGATAAGGCCGGTTCATCAAGGCGCCTGCTGTAACTCCGGCTTGGGCGGGGAGTGGAATGAATCCTCTCACGTCTGTATGAATAAGCCTGCTGCTGAGTCAAGGCCGTCTGAAGGAGCTCCCTAGCCCATCGTATCTCAACTGCTACTGGAGACTCACCTTCAATCGGGAGAGTCGCCAATCGTGAAGCGGCGGCAACGATGTTATCCAACGGGTTAGAGTAATGACCCAGTGGTGTTGGGACGTGCTGTGACAAGATATTGTTCTGACGAGGCAGGTCCGTCGGGCGTGGCTGAACTGGCGCTCCCGTTCCCGGTGCCTCCACCCGGTTTACCACTGGCGGATTACTGGTTCCTGCTCCTGGGGTATTAAAGAGGTTCCTGGCCTCATAAACCGGAGGCAGGTGAAACCGGTACCTTCTCCTCATGACATCGTTTGACGCGCTCTGGTCCAACATAAGCCGGTAAGCATGTGCCTCCAACTCGGCCCGCTCTGCGGCCATCCTGGTATTCTCAGCTGCCAGATCTGCCTTGGCCTGAGTTATCTGATCCTTCACCTTGGCGATTTCCGCATTATGCTCCTCCTGATTCGCCGGATTAACTTATGCTAGCAACGTTGCCAAAGCATCAAACAAATCGGACAACACCTGAGCAGGCGGTTGCACAGGGCCTCCTGCCCCGGCTACTGTCGCTGCTACTGATCCGGAAATCATCGCTGCTACTGTCGAAGAGTGCAGCGCAGGCTGTGTACCGGCCATGAAGATCGCAACCCGGCTCGGTGGATCAAAGGGGTCCGGAATACTGTCGCCATCGGAACAACCCCCAATCCGGCCATCTTGTAACTGGTACAATGACTCGGTCTCTCCGGTCGATGAATCATCACGAGAATAAACGACGGTCTCATCACCAGATGCCGACCTAACCTCAGATTCCGCTCCATGGATGACTCCCACGAAGGCACGCTTTATGGCAGGCCGAATCTGGGCGGGTCTCGCACGCTGAGCCGTTTCGATGATGTCGGTGCAGGTGTCCGCCTCAGGGCCCGGTTCGCCGATCTTGCCAATGAAAACATGGATGCCGCCGAAGGGGACCCGGTACCCGTACTCGATTGAGCCGGCCTCGTGGCCCCAGCCTGCGTCGTCGATGTAGAGCTTGCCGCGACGACTCTTAGTCATCCAGCCCACAGCGTATCCCTTGAGCCCTTCGAAGCTGCCCTCTAAGAACTCGAAACCATCATGCGATTGCCCCACGGTGGGCGCCAACTGTCGTGGGTTTGTCATGACATATGTCCTAGTGAAAAGACTTAGTCGTGAAGCCATCGCGACGGGTTAGCTTAAAGGGGTTAAAGCGGACAAAGGACGCAGAGAGTATATACTGGTTCGGCCCCTTGCGGTGAAGGTAAAGGCCTAATCCAGTTGTTGTGGAATTGCTGGGGTTTCGATGACCAGGGAGCGAATTCGCTATGCCTGGCTCTCGAGTTGTTGTTTCTTGTCCTTAAACCGCCGCCGGGTCGTCCCCTTATATACATGGGTTGACGCCCATCGGTTTACAGGATCCCGAGGCCGGCTCATAACATGTCTGGCCCGGTCTATACTCTTCCTATCTTACAACACAAGTTACATATCACTGTCGGTTTATGTCTACAGGCCTTAATGCACCTTTGGGCCCTGGGCCTTCATAAAGCGGCACCGTCTTCATCTTCATGGGCTTCAAATATAGATAACTTGTTATGGGGATAACCCGGCCTCTTCTGACCGGTTTATACCCAGTAGTAATATCCCCAACACAATCTAAATAGTAGCGCGCCATTTTTAAATTCATGCCATTTGTATTTTTCTTAAAAAAATTATCAATGGCGTGGACATATTTCATACGCCACAAATATTACCTTACTGACAGTGTGTTGCCTAAAATTCACGCCACTAATGATTGAATCAACCTGTCGCAGGCGTGTCGTCTAAAAAAATAGATCAATTACTACTGGGGTGCGCCGGAAGTGGTGTGCCATCGCCACCGCCACTGCCGTGGTAGAATGCGTGGGATCAGGCAAAGTTGGAGTGAGCGGCGTGAAAATACGCCTCGACATACATAAGTGTTCGTAGGCCTGTAGATATGTGGCAGCAGTCTGAAAAATTATGTAAGTTTCCATAATTAATTGGTTTTTTCTCGTGCTAAATTAATGCGTCTTAGAACAATCACCCGCAAAAAAAATTGTCTTAGAACAATGCTAAATCACGGCCACATCTAAAGACACACGAACAAAGACGAACAACGAACAGATCCGAGCAAATCCATCAGAGACAGATCCATCAAAGACACACCTCCGGGATCCACTTCGTCCCCATGACCCTAAGGCCACAATAGACGGGGCGGACCAACGCCGGCGCCGGCGGAAGGCAGAGAAACCCTAGTTTTTTTGAGTGGGCGGCCGCTGGCTAGGCGAGGAAGGCAACTTACGAAAATCAAAGACAAAGCCAAAACTGCTACGGAGGGAGAATCTTGTGTTGACGTGGGACTACGTGGTACAATCTGTGGTCTACGTATGCTGCAACCACACATGCATGTCAACGGTTATATACAAGAGCATGAAAGTTGATGAGTGTTCTTTTAGATGCACTCGGTTTATACTGGTCCATCCATATCAAGTACTCCCTCAGTCCAGAAATACTTATCGGACAAATAAATAAAAACGAATGTATATAAAACTAAAATATATCTAGATACATCCATTTTTTGGATAAGTATTTCCGGACAGAGGGAGTACCTAATAAATAACACTTGGCTTAGATACAAATAATGGGCAATATTTTTCATGTAGTGTCGGTTTGATGTGCACCGGCGGAGCTATAACAAGGCTGGATAGGCAATGGTTTGTGCAGCCTAGAGAAAACACAGTGGGTGCCATGAGCCTAGACTGGGCCAATTTGATGAAAATAGTGGGATTTCTGTGTACCGCCCGCCCATATTTAGCACTGTAGTTCCACCGCTGAGGGTGTACATCTGGGAGGGATGAGGATCCCCTGACATAGGCTATCCTACCACTGGGTCACTGACACGTGGGTCCCATCTGTCAGTGACCGAAAGGCGGGGTAAGAGCATCTATAGCCGGACGCCTCAAACCATCTCTCATATGCCCATGAACGTGTCCGGTCAGTGACCGGACGGGAGAGACAAGGAAAAAGTGACCCAACCGGGCCCCACATATCTTCCCTATATGTCTGGGCTGTCTGCATACCTTCATATGCATTTGAAATATGGAGAGGATATGAGGGCTCGCGGACACGCCCGGTCAATCCGCCACAGAGGACGCGGCCTCATGCCGGACCACATTTTTCTTTTTCTTTATTCATTCTTTTTTTTTCCCCTCTCTTCATCTCCATCAATCACTTGAAAGTGACCGGATATATGAGGAAGAAAATAAGGATTGCGGCTGCGTGAATGAACAAATAGGAGCTCAAAACAGACACGTCTGGTCACTGACCGAGCGTGTCCGCAAATATTTGAAAGGTCGAATTAAAAATACATGGTTGAAGATGCTCTGAGATAGGGATAGCTACGTCACAGTATCCATGTCCATCCGGGAGCTAGAAGAATGGCCAAACCAATATACTACCAACAAGGAAACGAGCACGAAAATTAGTATTCTCTCCGTCTGAAAATACTTGTCATCAAAATAGATAAAAGAAGATGTATCTAGACGTATTTTAGTTTTAGATACTTCTTTTTATTCATTTTGATGACAAGTATTCTCGGACGGAGGGAGTACTACTAACAAAACCACGTACGGCGGTCACGGAGCTGGCACCGGCAACGCGTTGACGACGCGCAGAAGAGTCGTGAACCGACGACATGCAGTGGCGGCGGCGGTGGCGCCATGCCGCGACGACTTCCATGCCGGGCTGGATACCACGACATTCTTTCCCCATCCAATGTGCGTGCCAATTCCGCACCACACACCAATCGCTTGTATAAAAGCACGCTCCGTCGATCCTTCTTGCACCACAGTGCTCCCATACCACATCACAATATTCACAATCGATCAAGTCACAGCCCATGATAATGATGCACCGTGCTACGATCATCGCGCTGATCTGCTGCCTCGTGGCCGGCGGCGGAGCGCGCGCGCAGCCGTTCGACTACCCGGCGGCGAGGCTCGCCACGACCTGGGCCAACACGGACGCCGCCCTGCCGCACCACGTCGTCTACACCGACGGCTCCGTGGCGCGCGCCGCCCTGCTGCGGCTCAACCCGGCGGGCCTCGGCCCCTCCTACGCCTTCGGCTTCTTCTGCACCGCCAGTGAACCACGCGGCAACGGCCCCGCGGCCCCGTGCACGGAGTTCCTGCTCGGCGTCGCCGTCGTGTACTGCAACAGCGGCGCGGGTATGACGTTCGTCACGGCCGGCGTCCCGCAGGTCGTCTGGTCGGCCAACCGCGGCAGCCCCGTCCGGGAGGGCGCAACCGCGGAGCTCACGCCGGAGGGCGACCTGGTTCTGAGGTCGGTCCCTGGCGGAGCGGTCTTGTGGTCCACGGGCACCAAGGGCCGGTCCGTCGCCGGGGCGCGCATCGGCAGCGACGGCAACCTGGTGCTGTTCGACGGGCGCAACGCCACGGTGTGGCAGTCGTTCGACCACCCCACGAACGCGCTCCTCGTCGGGCAGTCGCTGAAGCACGGCGCTCGGCTCACCGCCAACGTGTCGGCCGCGGACTGGCGCGATGGCCGGCTCTACCTCGCCGTCGGCGATGACGGCCTGAGCGCCTACGTCAACGCCGCGCCGCCGCAGCGCTACTACCACCTGGGCCTCAGCGATACCTCACCCGGCGCCTACGCAACATACACCAATGGCAGCCTCACGGTGTCCGCCCGGCCCGGAGCGCCGCCGCTGGCAGCAATCGAGCTGCCCACCGTCGGCACCGGCGCGGTGCAGTACATGCGGCTGGAGCACGACGGCCACCTCCGGATCTACGAGTGGCGCTCGGGCTGGGCGCCGGTGTACGACGTGCTGCGCCTCTTCCCGGACGGCGGCTGCGCATTTCCGACAGCGTGCGGCGCGTACGGCGTGTGCACGGACGACACGCAGTGCAGCTGCCCCGACGCGGCCAACTTCCGGGCGGTGGACTTCCGGAGGCCCAACCGCGGCTGCGTCCCGACCGCGCCGCCTCCGACGTCGTGCCGCCCGTCGCGGCGGCCACGCACGCAGCACCGGCTGGTGTCGCTGCCGGGCACGGCCTACTTCAACGACCACGCCACAAGCATGCGGGCCGTGGAGCGGGTGAGCGAGGAGGCGTGCAAGAAGGCGTGCCTGGACGACTGCGCCTGCGCGGCGGCGCAGTTCTACTACGGCCCGGACGCCGGCGACGGGTCATGCTACCTGCAGTCGGAGGTGTTCTCGATGCGGACGGTGCAGCCGGACGTGGTGCACTACAACTCCACCATGCATATCAAGGTGCAGGCCAAGCCTGCTAGGAACTGATGACTCCTGAACACTATACGCACATAATACAGTAGCATATGGCATTGTCTTAAGTATATTTTTCGTTCTGGAACTCTCCCGAGAGTTTAGAAATCATCCCTCAACTTAAAACCGGATAGTTTTCGTTCCTTAACTATCAAAACCAGATAGTTTTCGTCCCTCAACAAAAAATATACAAGAATAAAGTTCTGGGACATATATATGTACAAATTCCAATATTGAAAAAATGGCATGAATCATCTCTCCATTCTCTACATTGAGCACCTCATGACAAATGCATGGCGACTTTGCTTGTGATTAGCTTGTGCCAAAGCGCAATAATATCTACAGTCTTGCTAAGTCTCAGTCGACTTGATACTTCGTTAAGTCTCAGTCGATGCTATATCCGTGAGATCTTACATTGAGACCAGTACAATTTTTTTTTCTTCAGTTTTTTTTCCTTTTCTTTTTTTGCATGTTATATCACATGATTGAGACAGTCGACTGAGATCTAGCCATACCCCATACAGAATCAACAATAGGAAAATATCTTCATTTAGCAATTAACCATGACATTTCTCTGTGGCTCCTATGCATATAGAAACGGAGGTTCATAGAACCGCGCTCACATTCGAACTAAAAAAACTGGCCATGGAAATGAATACAATGAAGAAAAAGTATTGATATTTTCCATTTCTTTTTCTTACATTTTTGTTTCTTTATTTTTCATCACTTTTTTCTCTGTAAATTTCTTTTCTTTTCTTTTCATATCTGAACATATCATTTTGAATAAGCCAACATTATTTTTCAATACATGAATATTTTCTCACTTCTATTAATTATTTAAACATATATACAAAACATTTTCCCAACATACATACCAGACACATTTTTTGTGTTTGAACATTTTTTCATGTTACACGACAATTTAAATTTGGAAATACTTAGTTAAGGTAACAATGTTTTTTTTCCAGCAATTAAGGTAACATGTGTTAAACCTGATCATTCCTGCACCGGGCCAAATTTTGGGCCGGCCTTGACAAAGCCTAATCTGCAAATCCCAGGCCTAGTCTAGAGGCCCCTCCCTTCAATCCAAAGTTCTACCGAGTTCTAGTCTTCAAAGATCTCAGGGCTACTTGGTTCAGAGGACCATGCAGAGGGCCAGGTGAAGGAAGAGGAGATGTCGATGCTGGTGGTACACGAGGTGGCTGTGGCAGAGGCCGGGCAGGGCGAGGCCGTGGACGTGGATTCACCGGGCAGAACTATACAGATAACACTGCAGAGACGGAGGAAGAGAAGCGCCAGGACACTGCTATGTATGACGCCGATAAGAACAGGAAGAGGGGATCAGTGGAGCCTAGTCCAACTGCCCTAGCAACACCAGGGGCTACCACAAATGTAGCAAACCAGCTGCTGCTGATGCCATCAACATCTAGTCCTTCTGAGGTCTCTCACGGTCCACCACCAAAACAGGAACCGAAGAGGAACAAAACAACTTTTACGAATGATAGAAACAACGGGAAGACTCCGAATGCACCAAAAAACTTTGATGCGTGTGGCGGGCCCCCTAGTGGGGCCGCGCCCAGCGCAATGAGTCTCCTTTTTTGGAACTGTCGCGGAGCTAGCAAACCCGCGACGGTTCGAGAGCTTCGTGATCTCACGAGGCAGTTTGCCCCCTCTATACTATGCATTTTAGAAACCCAAATAGAGGGATCAAGAGTTGAGAATATGGCTAATAATTTAGGTTTCAGCCAGAGAAGTGAAGGTCTTGGAATTTTTTGGAATGATGATAAATGTTGAGGTTGTTGGTTACTCTGAGTACCACATCGATGTTTTGATTGATGGACTAATGGAGTCTCAGATCAGAGTAACTTTTGTATACGGAGAGGCCCAAGTGCCAAAGAGATATAAAACGTGGAATCTGTTAAAGCATAGCAGGGTCCCAACAACTGCCTTGGGCGATCCTAGGGGATTTTAATGAAGTTTTGCATGGTCATGAACATGATGGTGTGGGACCACACAGCCAAGCTCAAATGGATGGTTTTAGAGATGTGGTTGATGTGTGTGGTCTAACAGACATTGGCTATGTGGGAACAAGCTGGACTTTTGAGAAAAAAGTTGCAGGGGGGGTCATATACTAGGGTCAGACTGGATAGATGCTTGGTTAATCCAGCGTGGTCCCTAATTACCCAACCTCAGTTCTGGAACATAAAACAGCGGCCAGCTCCGACCACGTACCGATTCAGCCCTCAAGGGGAACCCGACAGGGGGACCCGATATCTCCATACTTGTTCTTGCTAGCAGCAGAGGGCCTTTCGTGCCTCCTCAAATCAAAAAGTGAGTCATCCAACCTGAGTGGGATACAAGTGGCGTCAACGGCACCATGAGTTAACCACCTCTTATTCGCTGATGACAGCCTGCTGTTTTTTTAAGGCAAATAGGATGGGTGCTACCGAGGTAAACCAGCTGTTGGTGACCTACTGTCAAGCAACGGGCCAACGCATAAATTATGTTAAATCATCTATTTTCTTCAGCAAAGGGGTCCCAAATAGTGTGCGGCAAGAGATCAAAGAACTGCTGAATGTCCCCAATGAAACACTCAATGAAAAATATCTAGGTATGCCTTCCGATATTGGTAGCTCAAAAAATGGTTCTTTTAAATTCTTGAAAGACCGTTTGTGGAGTAAAATCAAGGGCTGGATTGAGAGGACATTGTCCACGGCTGGGAAGGAAGTGTTGGTTTAATTCGTTGCTCAAACTATACCGGTATATTCCATGTCTTGTTTTAAATTACCCAGAGGCCTGTGTGAGCACCTGAATATGTTAATCAGGAAGATTTGGTGGGGCAGCAAGGAAGGCCAGCGCAAGCCCCACTGGGTGTCCTGGAAGGCAATGACCCAACCAAAAAGCATGGGAGGCTTGGGCTTTAAAGATTTTGAGCTTTTCAACTTGGTTATGTTAGCTAAACAAGCCTTGCGGCTGTTAGAATGTCCTGATTCCTTAAGTGCATGACTACTCAAGAGTATTTACTACCCAAACACCACAATTCTACATGCCACTTTGGGCAGCCATCCTAGCCAGATCTGGAGGGCCATCTTGGAGGGAAAGGACGTCCTTAAACAGGTTATCATCAAGCGGATAGGTAATGGGCCGGACACTTTAATCTGGGAGGACAATTGGCTACCAAGAGGGGAAATGATGCGGCCATATGGGTGTCGGGTGCTGAATCCACCAACACATATTTCACAGCTTATAGATGCAACCTCAGCTACATGGAACAAGCAGTTGCTGGATGAGGTATTTCTTCCTTTCGGTATTTAAGTAATCATGAGTATCCCCCTATGCACAATGAACACACCAGATGTGTGGAGCTGGATGTTCGAGAAGAAAGGCCACTTCTCTGTGAGGTCGGCCTACAACATGTTGGTTGCAACTAGGCAAAGAAGAGAGGCCTGGTTGGAAGGGAGGGCCGCGGCTTCAAGGTCAAGTAATGAAGAAGGATCCTGGAAATCCTTGTGGAAAACAGAGGTACCGGGAAAACTGAGAATGTTCTTATGGCGACTCGCCAAACAATCAATCCCCACTGAGGATATCAGGGCGCACAGACACGTGGCCACTTCCAGCTCATGCGGCTTTTGTGGCGTCCCTGACTCGTGGCGCTATTCTCTCCTCGACTGCACGGTCTCCAGGTGCACGTGGGCGCTAGTCGATGAGGAAGTGCGACTTTGGTTGCCAACACAAAAACAAACGCAAGAAACTGGTTGTTTACCCTTATAGAAACTCTCCAACATGAGCAGTTTATCAGAGTTGCAGTCACACTTTGGGCAATTTGGTCGTCGAGACGCAAGGCAATCCATGGAGGGATCTCCCAAACTCCACATGCAATACACAATTTTATCACACACTTCATTGATGAATTGGATGTTGTGAGGGCAGGGGAGCCTAGAAGAAGCGGGCCAGTTCAGATAACAAGTGCCCCGCAGAGACCAAAAGCACCACTAGAGAATTTTGTCAAAATACAAGTTGATGCGGGTGTTAGGGCCTCAAGAGGAGGATCGGCGGTAGCGGTATGCCGTGACGGAAATGGGACTTACCTGGGAAGTTCTGCACTGGTGATTGCTTGAGTGGCGGATCCAGCTACCCTGGAGGCGATTGCTTGCAGAGAGGCTATTGCTTTGGCTCAAGATTTAAATGTGTAGCAAGCTATGATCACTTCAGACCCGAAGCAAGTCATTGGAGATATCCATGGAGGGAACCAAGGAATTTATGGCCCGATTATTACTGAAATAAAAGCTAGAGCCTCTCTTTTGAACTGTACTTTTTCTTTCGAGGGTCGTGCAACCAATATGGATGCACATAGATTAGCTAAGTTTGCTCTATCCTTAGTTCCGGGGCGTCATGTATGGCTTGGCCAGCCTCATTCCCCGACTCGTATCCCACACTCTGTGGTTTTTGATTAATAAAGTTGGCTTTACCCCTTAAAAAACCAAGTTTAAAAGTTCCCTTAAAGAACAAATAAAATGATATAAAAACAGCGATGGATCAAAATAATGAAGTTTCTAAGAAGGAATGAATAAGTGGCATTTGCATTACATTTTAAGAAGAAATAAAATAAAATAAAAGTTGTAAAAAAATAAAAGTAATGAAGTTTTTAAATAATGAATTAGTGGCATTGGTAGTACCCTTCAAGATGAAAATAAATAAAACATAATGGCAAATTTGCACATAATTTACATAGAAATTGCTCTTTTATAATATGCATGAATAAACATATAATAGTAG
>LR880968.1:939379413-939393322 GCA_904067115.1 Aegilops sharonensis
GTGTTGGCGAATTGGGTGACAAGGGGTGGGGGCTCGGGTCGAGGGCTTGGTGGCGGGTGGCGGTGCGGTGGGGGCTCGGGGCGGGGGCTTGGCGGTGACAAATCGGGCGGCGGTGGTGGAGAATAGGGTGGCGACATCGGTGGTGAATCGAGCCTGATTCGAGGCGGGCGGGCGGCGGCGGAGTCGAGGAACCGGCGGCGGGGGTGGTTGGCGGCCGGAACTAGTGCGGGGCGACCGCAGTGTTGTGCGATGGGCGGGCGGGCGGCGGCAGCAGTGCGGCGGGTGGCGGGAGGACGAAGACGCACGGTAGGAGGAAAAGAAATGAACAACGGTTGGCGCGCGATTAGCCGTTTTACATCACCTGGAGGTGGAGATGCAAATTTGCATGTTTAGATGTTCTGTTTTACATCATTTGGGTCAGGTGATGTTAATTTTTTATATCTACGTCAGCTGTTGGAGGTGTCTTTTTGGCCTAGAAGATGCAAAAGTTAGCTATTTTTTATTCTACATCTTTTATTGGAGATGCTCTAAAGGCACAAGGCACAATTTTACTGGTATGGTACGTAGGCAGAACGTTTTTCTTTGGTAAGGCATTTCTTCTGCCCGGTTTATAAATTGACTCATAAGCATAAAATGATATGTTTTTTCTATTTAATCAAGCATTAATTGTAGCATTAAACGTTGCATGCAGTAAATTAAGCTATAAATTATTGACTATGCATCATGTGGTGTAGTGGCTAGGGGCGTTGCAAGGCTGCTGCATGTTGTGCCGTTAATGTCTGGCAAGAAAAAAAAATACACAATGACAAACGGGCCTAGAAATGCCCTCAACAACTCCCGAGCCACCAGAGGCCAGGAAATCATGGGAGCTTAGTACTAGATAGATTGGGTTTGGCACAAGCTAAGTCACCCATCTGTCATGAGGTGATCAATATAGAGAGAATGGAGACAAGATTTATGTCATTTTTTTTCTATAATGGAATTTGTACATACATGTTGCAGAACTTTATTCGTGTCATATTTTTCTAGGACATTGCCATATGCCTTGATGTATGTATGTATGGTGCTCAGGATTCATCAGTTCGTAGCAGACTTGAGCACGTCGTACACCGGCGCCCAGCCCGAGCGCCACTCGTAGATCCGGAGGTGGCCGTCGTGCTCCAGCCGCATGTACTGCACCGTGCCGGCGCCAACGGTGGGCAGCTCGATGGCTGCCAGAGGCGGAGCTCCGGGCCGGGCGGACACCGTGAGGCTGCCATTGGTGTACGTTGCGTATGCGCCGGGTGAGGTCACGCTGAGGCCGAGGTGGTAGTAGCGCTGCGGCGGCGTGGCGTTGACGTAGGCGTTCAGTCCATCGTCGTCGACGGCGAGGTAGAGCCTGCCATCGCGCCAGTCCACGGTCGACGCGTTGGCGATGAGCCGCGCCCCGTGCTTCAGCGACTGCCCGACGAGGAGCGCGTTCGTGGGGTGGTCGAACGACTGCCACACCGTGGCGTTGCGCCCGTCGAACAGCACCAGGTTGCCGTCGCTACCGATGCGCGCCCCGGCGACGGACCGGCCCTTGGTGCCAGCAGACCACAGGACCACGCCGTTACTGGACCTGAGCACCAGGTCGCCCTCCGGCGTGAGCTCCGCGGTGGCGCCCTCCCGGACGGGGCTGCCGCGGTTGGCCGACCAGACGACCTGCGGTACGCCGGCCGTGACGAACGTCATGCCCGCGCCGCTGTTGCAGTACACGACCGCGACGCCGAGGAGGAACTCCGTGCACGGGGCCGCGGGGCCGTTGCCGCGTGGTTCACTGGCGGTGCAGAAGAAGCCGAAGGCGTAGGAGGGGCCCAGGCCGGCCGGGTTGAGCCGCAGCAGGGCGGCGCGCGCCACGGAGCCGTCGGTGTAGACGACGTGGTGCGGCAGGGCGGCGTCCGTGTTGGCCCAGGTCGTGGCGAGCCTCGCCGCCGGGTAGTCGAACGGCTGCGCGCGCGCCCCGCCGCCGGCCACGAGGCGGCAGATAACCGCAACGAGCGCGATGATCGTAGCACGGTGCATCATTATCATGGGCTGTGACTTGATCGATTGTGAATGTCGTGATGTGGTACGGGACTGGATCGACGGAGCGTGCTTTTATGCAAGCGACGCAGAATTGGCACGCACATTGGATGGGAAAGAATGGTGGCGGTGGTATCCAGCTCGAAGTGGAAGTCGTTGCCGGGTGGCGCCGCCGCCGCCGCCACCGCCGTCGGTTCACGACTCGTCTACGCGTCAACGCGTTGCCGGTGGCCAGCTCCGTGCCCGCCGTACGCATGTAGGAGTACCTGGTACGTGGTCTGGTTCCTACTATGTACTGTACTAATCTTCGAACACGTTTCTTTTGCTATATTGGTTGGGTCATACTTCTACTCTTCTAGGTAAGCACAGTGCACGCGTGATGCGTCCACCCTCTCGCGTGCTCGTAAGAATGCGCTCCATACCAGCAGCCGAATACTTCGGTTTTTATGGTATCAAACAAGGCCTTATTTCACAGATTAAAAAAATTGTTACGTCCAGTTTAGATTAAAAAAACTTGGGAAAAAAATACAGAGAATACAAACTGTTCACGTTCGTGTGTATGAAAAACATTCATCACGAATTTAGAAAAAATATTTATCACATATTTAGAAATATTTTCATGTATTTGAAACATATTTGTTATTTATTTTAAAATGTTAATTACTGGTTTAAACTGGCATCCCCTTTCCATTAATTGCTCAACAAGGGTCAAGAATATTATTTGAAATTTTAAAAATGTTGACTTTACCAAACAAATGTTCATTTTTTTTAAAATGTTTGCATTTGTCATAATTTTATCTAAAAATGTACATAGGTTTTAGAAATAGATATTCAAAAAATGCTTCTTGAAAAAAGCAATTTGCAATTATTTTTTGTTTTCAAAAAGACATTCAATATTTTAAAATGCTCCCAATTTCAGTTTTTCTTCGCATGTTAAAAATGCTTGGTAGTTTTTTTTAGATTCTAAAAAATTGTTCAAAATATCCAGAAATGTACCAGTTTGCAAATTTGTTCACAGATTCAAAAAATATTTACGAATTTTAGAAAATGTCAGTGTGTTCAAACAATGGTTCATAATTTTAAATTTTGTCAGCATTTTCCAAAAACCACTGGCAATTTCAAAATTTATTCACATTTAACAAGTGTTCACATTTTTAAAAAAGTGTTTGCGAATTTTAAAAAAAAGGACTTTGAAAAATAAAATTCGTCGCACTGGTACAGCGGCCCATACTCCATTGCATTCTAGATACAGTGAAAGAGTTTTGTTTTTGAACAACCAGTGCAGAGATAATGCATTGCTTTGCTATAGAGTACAGTTTCAAAACTCGTACAATGGCCTGCTCACTACAACGACCACTAATGGGCCGCTCAGTCACGCTCGCCGTATCCATCACGACTCTATTTGATGCAAGGTTGAGTAACTAGCTGGCAGTTACCAGATTCTCAAAGAAAGTTGGCAATGGGGGTATGGGCCGTTGCCAGATTCTCAAAGAATGTTGGCAAGGTTGAGTAACTAGCTGGCAGTTACCTGATCTCCACACAAAATGACGGGCAGAGTCCATCTCAAAGTAGACTGCTGCATAGAACTATAAAATGGGATACTCATAGCAGGCTTTGTTGAACTGCAGAAAAGGAGTCAAGCCCATCTTGTCCAAAACACAGTACACATCAGGATAAAGATCATTATGAGTGCAAATGTACTCCATATCCAAACTGCGATGGGGAACCACGTTGTAACTCTTCGGCATTAGAATCTCCTCGAAGGTGTGATGCTGAAATTCATTATAGAACCTCTAGTTCACACCCTCAAGGCGATCGGACACATGTGGGCCTTTCTCACGAATTTGTCGGTACTCAGACTTTCCAAGCTTGTTCAGATCATCAATGGTCATAGGATCATATGCCACATCCTCTTGCTCTTCTTCTCCTCCTCCTCCTCCTCCTCATCATCATCATCATCTTCATTGCTCACAGACTACTCTTCTTCATCATCGTCACTGCTAGAGGCTTCAATGAAAACCTTGCGAACTATAGTCCGACGAGTACGAGCCGGTGGAACAACCCGAGAATTCTTACCAGAACGAACCTGGCGAACAAACTTGCCTTTGTAAGCATCATCCTTCGTTTTCGAAGTTCAACGAGCACCAACAACCCCTCCAAATTGAACTAAAAAAAAACCTCCAGACGAGTCTAAACAACAAAGACAGTATGATAGAACATAGGTAGTCCATGCGACAAGTATGATAAAAAAACGAAACTTTCAAAATTAGCGATAGTCTCTGAGCAGACCAGGCACCTGGTCGAGGAATGTCCGAGCACCCGGGGGAGGCAAGGTGCATGCCCCAGTGCGAGGCCGGGCACCAGGCCAAAGCAACCGGGCACCTGTGGAATGGGCAGCGCCCAGGCGGGGTCCGGGCACTCGGCTGTAGCCGTTGGACACTCGGAGGAGCGAGAGTGCTCACCTCCAACCCGTAAAGAATGCCCAAAAAAGAGCACCCTCGTTCCTTAGGAGAGGCTAATTCGCATAATATTGAAAGTATCCATTACAAGATAACCTAGTCTATAAGCTCGAGCTAGCAAGGTACGCTGCGATGCGCTGGTACCAGGCACGAGGAGCCTGCTTGAGCCCATACAATGAGCGTGAGAGCAGACACACATGATCGGGACACGCCAGATCAACAAACCCCGTGGGCTGCTGACAGAAGACCTGCTCCTCAAGATGACCATGGAGGAACGCGTTGGAGACGTCCATCTGATGAACCGGCCAGGCACGAGAGACCGCCAACTGTAAAACAGTGTGGATTGTCCCGGGCTTAACAGCCGGAGCGAAGGTGTCGGTGAAGTCCACACCGGCGCGTTGCCGGAAACCACGAACAACCCAACGCGCCTTGTAGCAATCAAGAGTGCCGTCGGGACGAAGCTTGTGTTTGAAGACCCACTTCCCGGTGATCACGTTGGCGTGCCGGGGACGAGGAACAAGCTGCCAAGTCCGGTTCCGCTGTAAAGTGTCGATCTCCTCCTGCATGGCGGCCATCCAAAGGGGGTCGCGGAGAGCGGCCCGAACCGAGGACGGTAGCAGGGAAGGAGCGGACGTCGAGGCGGTGCAGACGTAGTCATCCGCATAGCGGAAGCTCGGGCGGAAGACACCGGTGCGCGAACGGGTGACAGGCCCAGCCGTCGGAGCAACCGCGGGTGGCGGCGAGGCCGTGGCATCCACGGTGTCCACGGGAGAGCCGGGCCGGGCTGGGGTCGAGGCAGCGTCATCGGAAGAGCCAGGCGACGACGAGGCGGCAATCGCGCCAGCAGCCAACCGGGGCGGGGTCGGTGCGGGCGACCGAGGCGAGGCGGGTGACCGAGGCGAGGCGGGCGACCGAGGCGGGGTCGAGGCCGCGCCAGGGGAGGCCGGCTCCGCGGCCCAGCCGGCGGCCCAGCATGCAGCCCAGCATGCATGGCGGGGGATCGGGACGACGTCGACGCGGCACCGGGCGACGATGGCGTCGAGCCAGAGGAGGGAGCCGCGGATGGCGCCGATCCGGAGGAGGGCGCCGCGGGCGGGGGTGCCGGAGCACCCAAGGCCGACAGCGGGCGGCGGCACGGAGGAGAACCCACCGCGGGAGGGGAAGACGGCGCCATCTGTTCCTGTGCAAAGGGAAACACAAGCTCATCAAAGTACACGTGCCATGAGGTGATGACACGGTGAGACACGGGGTCATAGCAGCGATAACCCTTAGTGTTGGCCGGGTAACCAAGGAAAACACACGGAACAGAACGAGGAGCGAGTTTATGAGGGGTGGTGGCGGTGGTGTTGGGGGTAACAACGGCAACCGAAAATTCGGAGACCATAGTAGGTGGGAGGAGTGCCATATAAGAGATGTTGAGGCGCGTAATTCCAGCGCGGACGGCATGGCCGGAGGTTAAGAAGAAGGGTGGCGGTGGCGAGGGCATCTGGCCAAAAGCGAGAGGGCATGTAGGCATGGAAAAGAAGGGTACGCACACACTCATTGAGGGTGCGTAGGATGCGTTCGGCACGGCCATTCTGCTGAGAGGTGTATGGACACGTGAGGCGAAACACGGTGCCGTGGGAGGAAAGAAGATGGCGAATGGTGAGATTGTCTAATTCTTTCCCGTTGTCGGTCTGAAGCGCGAGTATGGGTCGCCCGAACTGTGTGAAGACATAAGCATAAAATGCAATGAGAGTGACGGCGACATTGGATTTCCTACGAAGAGGAAATGTCCACACAAAGTGAGAGTAGTCATCCAGTATGACAAGATAATAAAGATAACCAGAATTACTAGGTACTGGAGATGTCCATACATCTCTGTGAATCAACTCAAACGGGAAAGATGCAACTGTGGAAGAGGAACTAAAAGGTAGGCGAACATGTTTGCCTAACCGGCAGGCTTCACAGGAGTGAGCGGCCGTTTTATTACATGAAAAAGAAAAGCCTCTCATTATTTGACAAAGTGAAGAAGTGCTAGGATGCCCGAGATGAGCATGCCAAAGATCGACGCCGGTGGAAAAAGCTCGAGGACCACCCGAAGATGACAGCGACTGAACTGGGTAGAGGTCGCCGGGACTGTCACAGCGGTGAAGAATCATCCTGGTGCGAGTGTCCTTAACAGAAAAGCCAACTTCGTCAAATTCCACAGTTAGAAAATTGTCATGAGAAAGATTACGAACAGAAACTAAATTCTGAATAAGATGAGGAGAAACAATGACATTATTAAGAGAAAGAGGTCGAGAGTTAGAAGGAAAGGGTGCATAACCGACATGAGAGATGGGAAGACCAACACCGTTACCGATGATGATGCGGGAGGGAGTGGAAGTGGGATGGACGGAGGAGAGGTTACCCGGATGAGCGGACATATGAGAGGTGGCACCGGAGTCCATAATCCAGTCACCGCCACCACCAGAGTAGGGTGGCGGCTGATGAAGTCATGTACCTAGGGTAGGGTCATGAACCTGTCCAAGGTACCCTCCCCAAGGACATCTTTAGAAGAAACGGCCTTCCAGTCGACCTGGTAGGATTTCACTCGACAGACTCAAAGACACTCGACCATGAAGACCCACTCGACCACCGGGAGTTCAAGAACCACTCTGTGTCCAAACGGTCTGTAATTAAGTAGCCTTTATGGTCATGATGACACTTTATGTAAGGCGTTACCAGTAACGCCTGACCTTAATGTACCTTTAACCCTCTGCTACGTGGGCTGGCTGGGGTCCTGGTGCACTCTATATAAGCCACCCCCTCCACAGGTACAAGGGTTCACACCCCTGTAATTCATACGCATATAATCCAGTCGACCGCCTCCGGGCTCCGAGACGTAGGGCTGTTACTTCCTCCGAGAAGGGCCTGAACTCGTAAAACTCGTGCGTATACAACTACTCCATAGCTAGTATCTTACCTCTCCATACCTACCCCCCATTCTACTGTCAGACTTAGAACCACGACAGTTGGCGCCCACCGTGGGGCAGGTGTTCTAGCGATTTGTTGGATAAGTTGGGATTCTTTCGATCTCCTACATCATGGTTTCAGGTGGAGTTTTGGTCGAAGGCCGCGAGATCTGTCTCGGTGCGCTCACGTTCATCACCGACGACTCCGCTTGGCTTCAAGAGGCTCCTCCCGACGTCGACGCGCTCCCCGTCCGCGGGGCAACGCACTTTCGCGCGTGCGTCCGCGGCGTCCTCCTGCGGCAACCGTCGACCCAATATGGGTCGGTTCTTGTGCCGTCCTCACTCCCAGTCTCCCGCCGGCGCAAGCGCTCTGGTCGGTCGAGGCTTCAGCGGTGGGTGAGGCATGCGGTGGCTCACCAGTCGGCCACTTTCCAAGTTGCGGCAATCGAGCCCGACGAATCTCTCTACGCCCTGTTTGATCTGTCGACTGGCTCCGCAGAGACTGCATCCGAGTGCGATAGCAGCGATCCGGCAGCAGAGGTTCTGATGGTCGACGGACCACGCAGTCCTCCTGGATTCCCCCGCACCGACGGAGGCGACGGTGGAGGTGATCCGACGCAAGCTCACGAAGAGTACCAACCCGAGCCCCTCACTTCGCTGCAGAGGGAGGAACTTCGCCGCCGAAACATGGATGCGCTTCACACTCCTATCGTTGGAGAAACCCCCGAGGCTCGTGCCTTGGAGGATGCGCGCTTGGCCAACCTGGCCAAGCGCACTCGACTGGAGAACCTCCAGCGAGTTCTCGACGAGCGCACGCGACCACGGGTTCCAGAATACAGTCGATGTCAGCTCTTTCCACAACCAACTCAGGTATATCGAACTCCGATTTAGAATTTAGCAGCTGCAACCCGTATAGCAGAATCGATTCAGCCTTCCCAGTCGGAGGCGGGTAGAGGTTTGCAACAGATCAGAGATTTACTCCGGGCAGCAGGAGATCAAAATTCAGTCGTATCACAGTCACGGAACAGGATTCACAGCAGATCCGTCGCTGCGAATTCAGTCCAGTCGGCCCATAGTCCAAGATCGCCCCCGAGGCGTGAGGAATGTGGGGGCCGGCGTGATGATCAGTACAAGAACCGCGAGCCGTATGAGCACCGATTCGATCGCAATGATCGACGTCGAGTGCCCACCCCTCCCCCAAGGGGTGGATCATACGCTCCTCGGCAACAAGATGATAGACGCCAGCACAGTGTTGGGCGAAGGGTTCCAGTCGACCCCAGAGAGCCAGGCTTTGATGCGAGATCCATTATCGTTCAAGGCTTGGTCGACAGGAATAGAGCTCACCGAGAAGGCCATGACAGAGATGTTCCCTCCAGCAGCTGAGTTCATGTCTCAGGGCCAGAGTGTTTTAGCAGGGCCATCAGAGCCGCAGTGATTCCTCCCAACTTCAGGTTGGCGACTGGAGTCAGTAAGTTCACCGGTGAGTCCAAGCCTGACATTTGGCTTGAGGACTACCGAGTGGCTGTCCAGATTGGCGGCGGCAACGATGAGGTAGCTATGAAGCATTTGCCCCTTATGTTGGAGGGTTCGGCCAGAGCATGGTTGAATCAGTTAGCACCCAGCAGTATTTACACTTGGGAAGATCTTGCACGAGTGTTTGTCAGGACATTTGAAGGGACTTGCAAGCGACCAGCAGGGTTGACAGAGCTGCAGTCGTGTGTAAAGAAGTCAAATGAAACTTTGAGAGATTACATCCAGAGATGGATTACCTTGCACCACACAGTTGAGAATGTGTCTGATCACCAGGCAGTCTGTGCTTTCAAGGAAGGTGTCAAGAACAGGGAGTTGAGTTTGAAATTCGGTCGGACAGGAGATATGACCCTGAGTCGGATGATGGAGATTGCCACCAAGTATGCTAATGGTGAAGAAGAGGATCGGCTCCGGAGTGGTAAGTACAAGTCAGCTGCTAATGAAGCCGGCGGAGGGAACTCCAGTCGGAAGCAGAAGCGCAAAGCCGAGCCAGCTGCTCCTGGAGAAGCCTTGGCTGTGACCCCAGGGGGAAACCCAAGGGTCCGTGGAACCCCAAGAAGGTGAAAGACCAAGATGGGAATGATGTGTTGGACTTGCCATGTCACATTCACACGAAGAAAGATGAAGAGGGTAAACTCATTTACCCGAAGCATACCACTCGACAGTGTCGGCTTTTGATTCAGCAGTTCCAAGGGAAGCAGCCCAAGGATAAGGAAAAGGAGTCGGACAAAGTTGAGGACAAGGAAGATAGTGATGGTAGATACCCCCAGGTCAATTCCACCCTGATGATTTTTGCTGACGTTGAAAGCAAAAGTCGATTGAAAGTTATCAACCGAGAAGTGAACATGGTCGCTCCGGTGACGCCCAATTATCTGAAATGGTCCCAGACCGCCATCACATTCGACCAGTCCAATCATCCGACACACATTGCCACCCCTGGGAGGCAAGCGTTGGTGGTCGATCCAGTCGTCGAAGGCACTCGACTGACCAAAATTTTGATGGATGGTGGCAGTGGCCTGAACATCTTGTATGCGGAGACGTTGAAAGGGATGGGCATTCCGATGTCCAGACTCAGCACCAGTAACATGAGTTTCCACGGAGTCATTCCTGGAAAGAAGGCTGAGTCACTCGGTCAAATTGCTCTTGATGTGGTTTTTGGTGATTCGAAGAATTTCCGCAAAGAAAAGTTGACCTTTGAGGTCGTGGATTTCCAGAGCGCTTATCACGCTATTCTGGGAAGGCCGGCGTATGCCCGTTTCATGGCTCGACCATGTTATGTGTACCTTAAACTAAAGATGCCCGGCCCCAAGGGTGTGATCACTGTCACTGGCAATCGGAAGAAAGCGGAAGAGTGTTTCCAGAAAGGCTCTAAGATTGCTGATGCTCAGATGGCAGTGGTAGAATTGCAAGAATATCAGAAGACTGCAGATCCGAGTGATTTGTTGCGAGCCAAGAAGCCCGCTACGGAGTCGGCATTTCAGTCGTCCGGTGAGACGAAGGAGGTTCACATTCATCCGACTGATCCCAATGCTGCTCCGACTCACATCTCAACAACACTCGACTCCAAATAGGAAGAAGCGCTCATCCAGTTCCTCTGTGAGAACTGGGACATCTTTGCATGGAAGCCTGCTGACATGCCAGGTGTTCCCAGGGGGGTGGCTGAGCATCGTCTGCGAGTCGACTCAAAAGTCAAACCTGTCAAAGAACATCTTCGACGGTCCGCGGTCCAGAAGAGAAACGCCATAGGCGAGGAGGTGGCTCGGCTCTTAGCAGCAGAGTTTATCCAAGAAATTTACCACTCTGAGTGGCTCGCCAATGTTGTCATGGTCCCTAAGAAGGACAATTCACTGCGCATGTGCATCGACTTCAAACATATCAATCGGGCCTGCCCGAAAGATCATTTTCCTCTCCCCCGCATCGACCAAATATTCGACTCGACTACGGGATGTGAGCGGTTTTCTTTTTTAGACGCATATTCCGGGTACCATCAGATCCGTCTGTATGGACCCGACGAGATCAAAACAGCTTTCATCACTCCATTCGGGTGCTTCTGTTATGTCACCATGCCATTCGGCCTCAAGAATGCCAGAGCCACGTTCATGAGGATGATTCAGAAGTGTTTACTCACTCAAATCAGTCGGAATGTGGAAGCATACATGGATGACATTGTGGTCAAGTCACGGAAAGGTTCCGACCTGTTGACTGACCTTGCTGAAACATTTGCCAATCTCAGGAGGTATGATATCAAGCTTAATCCATCAAAGTGCACATTTGGAGTTCCTGGCGGAAAGTTACTCGGTTTTCTCGTTTCTGAACGATGAATCGATGCTAACCCATAAAAAGTTGGCACTATACTCCGAATGAAACGCCCTGTGCGTGTGCATGATGTCCAGAAGCTTACTGGATGCTTGGCCGCTTTAAGTCGATTCATCTCTCGCCTCGGTGAAAAGGCATTGCCTCTTTACCGACTGATGAAGAAGTCAGACAAGTTCGAGTGGACTCTTGAAGCTGATGCAGCGTTTGCAGAGCTCAAAGCTCTGCTCTCCACCCAGCAGGTGCTTGCTGCCCCAATCAGCAAGGAGCCGTTGCTGCTTTACATTGCAGCCACAGGAAAAGTCGTCAGTACAATACTTACGGTCGAGCGGGAAGAGGAAGGAAAGGCCTTCAAAGTTCAGCGCCCAGTATATTATCTTTCTGAAGTGTTAACCCCGTCAAAGCAAAGATACCCTCATTATCAGAAGCTTGTGTATGGTATATATATGACCGCGAAGAAGGTTGCTCATTACTTCTCTGATCATTCCATTATAGTCGTCAGCGACGCCCAATTATCAGAGATTCTGCACAACAGAGACGCAACTGGTCGAGTGGCGAAATGGGCGATTGAACTTCTTCCCCTTGATATCAAGTTTGAGGCAAAGAAAGCCATCATGTCCCAAGCAATAGCAGATTTCATCGCCGAGTGGATTGAACAACAGTTACCAACTCAAGTTCACTCGGAGCACTGGACTATGTTCTTTGATGGTTCCAAGATGCTGAATGGTTCCGGTGCTGGGGTAGTGTTGGTTTCCCCCCGAGGAGATAAGCTCAGATATGTGCTCCAGATTCACTTTGATTCTTCCAACAATGAAGCAGAATACGAAGCACTGTTGTATGGGTTGTGCCGGTGTCAAAACCGGCGGATCTCGGGTAGGGGGTCCCGAACTGTGCGTCTAGGCGGATGGTAACAGGAGACAAGGGACACGATGTTTTTACCCAGGTTCGGGCCCTCTCGATGGAGGTAATACCCTACTCCTGCTTGATTAATATTGATGATATGGGTAGTACAAGAGTAGATCTACCACGAGATCAAGGAGGCTAAACCCTAGAAGCTTGGTATGATTGTTGTTCGTCCTACGGACTAAAACCCTCCGGTTTATATAGACACCGGATAGGTTAGTGTTACACAGAGTCGGTTACAATGGTAGGAGATCTACATATCCGTATCGCCAAGCTTGCCTTCCACGCCAAGGAAAGTCCCATCCGGGCACGGGACGAAGTCTTCAATCTTGAATCTTCATAGTCCAGGAGTCCGGCCAACGGTGATAGTTCGGCTATCCGGACACCCCCTAGTCCAGGACTCCCTCAGTAGCCCCTGAACCAGGCTTTAATGACGACGAGTCCGGCGCGCATATTGTCTTCGGCATTGCAAGGCGGGTTCCTCCTCCGAATACTTCATAGAAGGTTTTGAACACAAGGATAGTGTCCGGCTCTGCAAAACAAGTTCCACATACCACCGTAGAGAGAATAACTTTTGCACAGATCTGCTGACGTATTCCGCGGCGTGACGTCACACCGCGGCCAGGTCTTTATATGAATTGTTTTTTAGTGTTCCACCTCAGCGCGTTTAGCGAGGCGGTTTCCTTGGCACGTCTTATCAAAGCATAGATCGTGCCCCCTTATTCCGGGATTCCCATCAATGCGGACGTGGGTAACCCAAACGTGCCCGTCGGCACGCCTCCTCTATCAAAGGCGAGTCCTAATCGACCACCGGGTGGGCTCTTGGTATTCAACCTCTTTATAATGAGACCAAGGCCCTCTTCTTTTTACACCCTCCATCGAGTTCGCCTCGCGCTTCGAGTTCTAACACCCAAAGCGTCAGATTTAGGCGCTTCGGACCTTCGAAGATGTCCGGCTCCGACCAACACGGCCGATGGATGTCTTCCTCCGTCACGGAAGAAGATGTGCTAAAGCTGCGAGACGCCAGGTATCTAACCGGCGAGATCTCGCATAGGCTGCCTGCTCCAGGGCAGGTCATTCCCACTCCCGAGCCCGGCGAGAACGTGGTGTTCGTGTCTCACTTCCTTCAGGGTTTAGGCTTCCCGACGGATCCCTTTGTGCGGGGGCTCATGTTTTATTATGGGCTGGATTTCCATGACTTGAATCCGGAGTCCATCCTCCATATCTCGTCATTCATTGTCGTATGTGAGGCCTTCCTCCATATTACCCCTCACTTTGTATTGTGGCTCAAGACTTTCAAGGTGGAGCAAAAGATGATCGGGGGGCAACAAGCAGAGTGCGGAGGGGCGATCATAAGCAAATGTGTTGATGCTCCTTGGCCCGAGGGCTCTTTTCAAGAGGAGCTTGGTTTGTGGCAACGGGAGTGGTTTTATATCACCGCTCCCAGGGGCACCAAATGGGTGGTTGTCACGCCCAATATGCGACCCTATCCAAAAGGAACTCGACGGTCCCACCAAGGATAGACCCGCATATTGAAACGCTTTTGCAAGGTGGATATCATTACATCAACATTACATAAGGCATAGGGATACATACATAAGGCACGAGTGCCACAAGAATACATCAACATCATATACAAGATCAACATCCGACTACGGATGAAACATAAACAGAAGCTCAAACGACATCCACCCTGCTAGCCCAGGCTGCCGACCTGGAACCTAT
>LR880968.1:939415138-939431210 GCA_904067115.1 Aegilops sharonensis
AGGCCTAACTCGAGACGCCGAATACTCCCTAAGGTATTCGGTCTTTATAAAAACGGGCAGAATAATGCCCTAAGCCCCTGGTGTCCAGGTACGCGCAAAAATTCTGGTGCGGCCAATGCCAAAACGCCAGCCTCCTCCTTGGTTATAGTAAGGAACCGGGGGATGTATATCAACAAGAGACAGTAAAAAAGGTTTACACAGGGTCTTAATCTGAAAAGAATCCTTGCAACGGGTCCCTACTGCACGTCTGCGCCTGTGTCTCCGTTGTGCCGTATCCTGGACGGGTGTAGCACGTTGTTCATCTGTAAAAGAGAGGAACTTAGTTTAAAAGAAAAAGGATCGTGCGAAAGATGTACTTTATATTAAATAAATGGAGTACGATTCGAAGAAGTGAATAAAAATTGAGCTTTATTGTCTCTTGTTATACATGCATGCAGCCCCTTGTATGGGGGTATGCCGCTAGTAGGCGCCGGACTCGTCTAGCCGTGTCCGGGGTTTGAATGACCTGTTCAGGTTCTTTGACTAGCGGAGCCGGATAGGTGTGGGGCTGTCAAGGCAGTCTCACGTTCTTCCGTGCTCGAGTAACACTTAATACTTCCTT
The DNA here is from genome assembly GCA_904067115.1 of Aegilops sharonensis. NCBI lineage: Eukaryota > Viridiplantae > Streptophyta > Magnoliopsida > Poales > Poaceae > Aegilops > Aegilops sharonensis. Next base: position 939,415,740 of record LR880968.1, read on the forward strand.
TTAATGAGATGATGCCGCGTGGACCGGGCATTTTAAGTGTTAGCGATGCATAATGCGGTATTGCGTTAAATCGGGCGAAAGCTTCGCGTCCCAATAGTGCTTGATGGCTACTTTTAAATGGGGCGACATGGAAGACTAACTTTTTGCGACGGAAGTTGTCGGATGAACCGAACACAACTTCTAGCAGTAGGGAGCCCGTACAATGGGCATATGGGCCTGGCATTACCCCTTTAAAGGAGGTGTTGCTATGGCGAATTTTGGTTGGGTCTATCCCCATCCTGCGGATTGTGTCCTGATATAACCAGTGTTGGTACTTCGCTAGGGTAGTTTGTGCGGCGCGCATTCTAGTGGGCGCCGCTCTGTTTTTCCCTTTGATCACGTGAAGTGAGTTTACTGTTTTAACCTCTTGTGGGAAATTCTTTTGTTTTCCGGGGCTCTGCTTGTGGTGCTCGTCATCATCTTCACTTGGTGTGTCGAGCCCCTTGTGTTCGGCGTTGAGTCTGCCGGACTGTTTGAAGACCCAACAATCTCTCTGGGTATGGTTTGCAGGCCTCCCGGGAGTACTGCGGATTTGACATATCTTGTCCAAGATTTTGTTTAAGTTGGATAGCTCATCGCTATTGTCCTTAAGGGGCAGTTTTTTATTGTTCTGCGTGAGCTTTTCAATCCGGCGTTGACTGCCGCGCTCTTTGGACCGTTCCTTTTAATCCGGCGCAGGTCCTTGTTGTGCCGTGGTTTCCCATTTCCATCCCTGACTTCAGATGTACTTGGGTCGCTGGTGCCGCATCTTGCTAGCCAGCTATCCTCTCCCGCGCAAAAGCGGGTCATGAGGCTTGTTAATGCGGCCATTGTTCTTGGCTTTTCTTGGCCGAGGTGTCTGGCGAGCCATTCGTCTTGGACGTTGTGTTTGAAGGCTGCTAAGGCTTCGGCGTCCGGACAGTCGACTATTTGGTTCTTTTTAGTAAGGAACCTGTTCCAGAATTTTCGGGCTGACTCTCCGGGCTGTTGAGTTATGTGACTTAGATCGTCTGCATCCGGAGGGCGGACATAGGTCCCCTGAAAATTTGCCCGAAACGCATCCTCGAGCTCTTCCCAGCTTCCAATGGTATTTTCGGGGAGGCTTTTAATCCAATGCCGAGCTGGCCCTTTGAGTTTGAGGGGTAAGTATTTTATGGCGTGGAGATCGTCTCCTCTAGCCATGTGTATGTGGAGGATGTAATCCTCAATCCAGACTCCAGGGTTTGTTGTTCCGTCGTATGCCTCTATGTTTACGGGTTTGAATCCCGCTGGAAATTCATGATCCAGCACCTCATCGGTGAAACATAGGGGATGTGCGGCGCGCCTGTATTTGGGTGTCCCGTGATGTTCGGATATTTGGCGTGTTGCATTGCTTTGAAGAGCTTGCTTTCTCGGCCCATAGACGGACCTAACTGGGCCATCCTTTTGATGTGAATCCTTATGCGGATCGCGTACCGGGTTGTGTACGGCGCCGTTTGCCGCTCTCTTTTTGCCGTGGGGTCGTCCATCCGACCGGGTGGCTTTCTTACTTTTTGATTGTGGGGGCTCTATGGCCTCCTCATCAAATTCGGGCAGTAGCTTTTTCTTTGGGTAGCTCTTTGTTCGGCGACTGTCGCCGTATTTGTCTGCGGTGTTGAATACTTTGCTCCATCTGATTCTGAGTGCATCTTCTGCTGTTTTGAGTTTCCGCTTCTGCTTTTTCAGGCTACACGCAGTGGCGACGAGCCTTTTCTGGAGGTTATTTTGCTCCAACAATTTGTCCGGCGCGAGATCGTCCGGACTGTTGTCTTCGCCGGGGACGGGTTGTTTATCCAAGTTGTCTTGTTCGGACAATTGCTCGATAGCATGTTCGTCGTCCACCGGTTCGCCCTGCTCTATGGCTGGGTCGCTGTTGAGGCGGGACTTGGTTCGGCGTTTACGTTGCCGTTTTGACTGCTTTTCGAGGGATTTATCCTTCGTAGCGTCCCGTTGTTCCTCGTCTTCATTTCCTTTAGGTGTATCCACCATGTATACATCATGGGATGAGGTGGTTGTCCAGCATCCTATAGGCGCTGGTTCATTGTTGTCTCCTACATCGTCGTCCATACCGTCGATGTCTTCGGAGTCGAAATCGAGCACGTCCTGTAAGCTTTCGACAGTGGCTACGAAGTGGGTGGTGGGTGGGCGTTGAATTTCTTCGTCGTCCGCATCCCAACCTTCCTGACCGTAATCCGGCCATGGCTCTCCGAATAAAGAAAGAGATTTTAGTGAATTCAGGATGTCGCCGAAGGGCGAGTGCTGAAAGATGTCCGCGGCAGTGAACTCCATGGCCGGCGCCCGATCAGATTCGATTGGCAGGGGCGCGGAGGTTTCGGAGTCCGGAGAGGAGTACGGCACCCTGGAGTCAAGGTCTTCGCAAAGGACAGGGATGGAGTTCGGCTCAATCGCCGTAGAGATTGTAGCCCCCGAGGCGGTGTCCAACCACTCGTCCTCGATCAGGGAATCCAGCTCCGGATTAAGGGTCGGAGCGGATGTTGGTGCGGCCTCCAGGGCACTGTTCGGCTGCAGAGCTAGATCATACCCATCGAGACAGTGCGGCACGCTTGGCTGCGGCTCGAATCCGTCGAAGATCAAGTCTCCGCGGACATCGGTCGTATAGTTCAAACTTCCAAATCTGAATGATGGCCAGGGGCGTAGCTTTCGGTCTGCTCCAGATGGCCAAGCGAATTGGCCCGCAGTGCAAAGCCGCCGAATACGAAGATCTGTCCGGGCAGAAAAGTCTCACCCTGGACCGTGTCGTTGTTGATGATCGAAGGAGCCATCGGGCCTATCGGTGACGACACAGAGGAACTCTCAATGAAAGCACCAATGTCGGTGTCAAAACCGGCGGATCTCGGGTAGGGGGTCCCGAACTGTGCGTCTAGGCGGATGCTAACAGGAGACAAGGGACACGATGTTTTTACCCAGGTTCGGGCCCTCTCGATGGAGGTAATACCCTACTCCTGCTTGATTAATATTGATGATATGGGTAGTACAAGAGTAGATCTACCACGAGATCAAGGAGGCTAAACCCTAGAAGCTAGCCTATGGTATGATTGTTGTTCATCCTACGGACTAAAACCCTCCGGTTTATATAGACTCCGGATAGGTTAGGGTTACACAGAGTCGGTTACAATGGTAGGAGATCTACATATCCGTATCGCCAAGCTTGCCTTCCACGCCAAGGAAAGTCCCATCCGGACACGGGACGAAGTCTTCAATCTTGTATCTTCATAGTCCAGGAGTCCGGCCAATGGTGATAGTTCGGCTATCCGGACACCCCCTAGTCCAGGACTCCCTCAGGTTGCGTATGGCCATTTCACTCGGCGTCCGTCGCCTCATGGTCTATGGCGACTCAGATCTGGTGGTTAATCAGGTGATGAAGGAGTGGGACATCAGAAGTCCAGCCATGACTGGCTACTGTAATGCAGTGAGGAAGCTAGAGAAGAAGTTTGAGGGGTTAGAGCTCCATCATATACCCCGACTGAAAAATCAAGCTGCTGATGATTTGGCGAAAATAGGGTCCAAGAGGGAAGCCATTCCCAGTGATGTGTTTTTGGAGCACATCCGCACACCGTCGATTCAAGAGGATCCTTTCACTGAAGAAGCTCCACAGCCAAAAAGTGGCACTCATCCGACTGAAGTTGAGGTCCCAGAGGTGGTCGACCTGATCATGGAAGTCATGGTCGTCACTCCCGACTGGACAGTACCGTACATCGCGTATATCCTGAGGAAAGAGCTCCCGGAGAATGAAGAAGAGGCTAGACAGATCATCCGCCGATCCAAGGCCTTTACTGTGATCAAGGGACAGTTATTCAGAGAAAGCGTGACTGGAGTCAGCCAGAAGTGCATAACGCCAGAAGAAGGTCAGATAATTCTTGATGATATCCACTCGGGGACCTGTGGTCACCATGCGTCCTCTCGGACCATCGTGGCTAAAGCATACCGAGCGGGATTTTACTGGCCAAAGGCAAATGAAATGGCAAAGGAAATAGTCGACAAGTGTGAAGGATGTTAGTTCTACTCCAATATGTCACACAAACCCGCCTCAGCATTGAAGACCATTCCCCTCGTCTGGCCTTCACTGTTTGGGGGTTGGATATGATTGGACCATTGAGAACAGGCAGGAGTGGTTTCACTCATTTGCTTGTGGCAGTCGACAAGTTTACGAAGTGGATCGAAGCTAAACCTATCAAGAACCTTGATGCGTGCACTGCTGTCAGTTTCATCGGAGAGTTGATATTCAGATATGGAGTTCCGCACAGCATCATCACTGACAATGGGTCAAATTTCGATTCCGACAAGTTCAAAGCCATTTGCGACTCTCAGGGCACGCGAGTCGACTATGCTTCAGTCGCTCACCCCCAATCGAATGGAAAAGCAGAACAAGCAAATGGTCTAATTCTCAAAGGACTGAAACCTCGACTGATGCGTGATCTCAAGAAAGCAGCAGGAGCGTGGGTTGACGAACTTCCGTCGGTTCTTTGGGGATTGAGGACCACTCCTAATCGGTCGACTGGGAGAACTCCATTCTTTATGGTCTATGGAGCTGAAGCAGTTCTGCCGAGTGACCTGCTTCACAATGCGCCTCCAGTCAAACTCTACTCTGAAGCTGAAGCGGAGCAAGCCCGGCAAGATGCAGTCGACCTCCTTGAAGATGAGAGAGAGATGGCCCTGATCTGCTCGACCATCTATCAGCAGGACTTGCGTCGATTCCATGCTAGAAATGTGAAGAGCCGAGCCTTTCAAGAAGGGGATCTGGTCCTCCGAGTGGATCAACAGAAACCGCACAAGCTCGCTCCCACTTGGGAAGGTCCCTTCATCGTCATCAGAGTTCTCCATAATGGAGCTTACCATCTTTACAACGTCGAACGCCAGATCGATGAGCCTCGAGCCTGGAATGCGGAGCTGCTCCGCCCATTTTATACTTAAGTACTCAATCGGATGAGATGTAATAAAAGTACCTCTGTAGTTTGTTATCTAAATCAAGAAGGTTATAATTTTCCCAGTGATTGTTATTACTTTTTGTTAAAATCCCCCCCCCCCCCAGTGGGTGGCTTAGCTGCGAATCTGTTTCGCCTAAGTTTGTAAAAAAATCCTTACCGAGTGGTGAGCCAGCCTCTCACTCGGGGGCTTAGCTGTGAATCCGTCTCGCCTAAGTGTTTTAAAATCCTACCGAGTGGTGAGTCAGCCTCCCACTCGGGGGCTTAGCTGCAGTCCAAGTACTCGCCTAAGTGTTTTAAAATCCTACCGAGTGGTGAGCCAGCCTCCCACTCGGGGGCTTAGCTGCAGTCCAAGTACTCGCCTAAGTGTTTTAAAAATCCAACCGAGTGGTGAGCCAGCCTCCCACTCGGGGGCTTAGCTGCAGTCCCAGTGCTCCCCCTGGTGGTTTAAAAATGCTGCCGGGTGGTGTGCCAGCCTTCCGCTCGGGGGCTTAGCTGCAGTCCCAGTGCTCCCCCTGGTGGTTTAAAAATGCTGCCGGGTGGTGTGCCAGCCTTCCGCTCGGGGGCTTAGCTGCAGTCCCAGTGCTCCCCCTGGTGGTTTAAAAATGCTGCCGGGTGGTGTGCCAGCCTTCCGCTCGGGGGCTTAGCTGCAGTCCCAGTGCTCCCCCTGGTGGTTTAAAAATGCTGCCGGGTGGTGTGCCAGCCTTCCGCTCGGGGGCTTAGCTGCAGTCCCAGTACTCGCCTAAGTGTTTTAAAAATCCTACCGAGTGGTGAGCAAGCCTCTCACTCGGGGGCTTAGCTGTGAATCCGTCTCGCCTAAGTGTTTTAAAATCCTACCGAGTGGTGAGCCAGCCTCCCACTCGGGGGCTTAGCTGCAGTCCAAGTACTCGCCTAAGTGTTTTAAAAATCCAACCGAGTGGTGAGCCAGCCTCCCACTCGGGGGCTTAGCTGCAGTCCCAGTACTCGCCTAAGTGTTTTAAATCCTACCGAGTGGAGAGCCAGCCTCCCACTCGGGGGCTTAGCTGCAGTCCCAGTACTCGCCTAAGTATTTAATACAATGTGCGCTTCACAAGGACGACGAGGTGCAGGTCGACTGCTACCTTCTCCTTCGGAGCTACGCCATAAAAAATCCTACCGAGTGGAGAGCAAACCTCTCTCTCGGGGGCTTAGCTGCAGTCCAATACTCGCCTAAGTATTGAAAAATCCTACCGAGTGGAGAGCAAACCTCCCACTCAGGGGCTTAGCTGCAGTCCAGTACTCGCCTACGTATTGAAAAATCCTACCGAGTGGAGAGCAAACCTCCCACTCGGGGGCTTAGCTGCAGTCCAGTACTCGCCTAAGTATTGAAAAATCCTACCGAGTGGAGAGCAAACCTCCCACTCGGGGGCTTAGCTGCAGTCCAGTACTCGCCTAAGTATTGAAAAATCCTACCGAGTGGAGAGCAACCCTCCCACTCAGGGGCTTAGCTGCAGTCCAGTACTCGCCTACGTATTGAAAAATCCTACCGAGTGGAGAGCAACCCTCCCACTCAGGGGCTTAGCTGCAGTCCAGTACTCGCCTACGTATTGAAAAATCCTACCGAGTGGAGAGCAACCCTCCCACTCAGGGGCTTAGCTGCAGTCCAGTACTCGCCTACGTATTGAAAAATCCTACCGAGTGGAGAGCAACCCTCCCACTCAGGGGCTTAGCTGCAGTCCAGTACTCGCCTACGTATTGAAAAATCCTACCGAGTGGAGAGCAACCCTCCCACTCAGGGGCTTAGCTGCAGTCCAGTACTCGCCTACGTATTGAAAAATCCTACCGAGTGGAGAGCAACCCTCCCACTCAGGGGCTTAGCTGCAGTCCAGTACTCGCCTACGTATTGAAAAATCCTACCGAGTGGAGAGCAACCCTCCCACTCAGGGGCTTAGCTGCAGTCCAGTACTCGCCTACGTATTGAAAAATCCTACCGAGTGGAGAGCAACCCTCCCACTCAGGGGCTTAGCTGCAGTCCAGTACTCGCCTACGTATTGAAAAATCCTACCGAGTGGAGAGCAACCCTCCCACTCAGGGGCTTAGCTGCAGTCCAGTACTCGCCTACGTATTGAAAAATCCTACCGAGTGGAGAGCAACCCTCCCACTCAGGGGCTTAGCTGCAGTCCAGTACTCGCCTACGTATTGAAAAATCCTACCGAGTGGAGAGCAACCCTCCCACTCAGGGGCTTAGCTGCAGTCCAGTACTCGCCTACGTATTGAAAAATCCTACCGAGTGGAGAGCAACCCTCCCACTCAGGGGCTTAGCTGCAGTCCAGTACTCGCCTACGTATTGAAAAATCCTACCGAGTGGAGAGCAACCCTCCCACTCAGGGGCTTAGCTGCAGTCCAGTACTCGCCTACGTATTGAAAAATCCTACCGAGTGGAGAGCAACCCTCCCACTCAGGGGCTTAGCTGCAGTCCAGTACTCGCCTAAGTATTTAAAACTCTACCGAGTGGAGAGCAAACCTCCCACTCGGGGGCTTAGCTGCAGTCCAGTACTCGCCTAAGTATTGAAAAATCCTACCGAGTGGAGAGCAAACCTCCCACTCGGGGGCTTAGCTGCAGTCCAGTACTCGCCTAAGTATTTAAAACCCTACAGAGTGGAGAGCAAACCTCCCACTCGGGGGCTTAGCTGCAGTCCAGTACTCGCCTAAGTATTTAAAACCCTACCGAGTGGAGAGCAAACCTCCCACTCGGGGGCTTAGTTGCAGTCCGAGTACTCGCCTAAGTAAGAAATCCATCCTGATCCGCAAGGATGACGAGAGGCAGTTCGACAATTACCTTCTCCTTTGGAGCTGCGCCACAAGTACGACGTGCAGTCCATCCCAATCCGCAAGGACGACGAGGTGCGGGTTGACTGTTACCTTCTCCTTCGGAGCTGTGCCACAAGTACAACGTGCAGTCCATCCCAATCTGCAAGGACGACGGGGTGCAGGTCGACTGCTACCTTCTCCTTCAGAGCTGCACCACAAATACCACGTGCGGTCCATCCCGATCCGCAAGGACGACGAGGTCAATCGCAGCCTGTACTTCATCCCTACCTGCAAAATCAATGAAGTGCAAGTCGACTGGATATTCACCTCAAGGATGCTGCTCAAGCATTGAAGTATATTCCGAATGAAAAGCAAAGTTCACTCGAAGGCAAACAAAAGCATATTTCGACGATAAGTAAAGTTCGGATAGCATCCTAAGGATGCAGAAGTACCCAGGCCTCAAGCCTGTTAAAATTTATCGGTTACAGGATCACTCGACATTCCGAGGCAAATTTAAGACGAATCATAGAAGTTTTTTACTCCTCAGGTGGAGGACTGGAAGGCGCGACGAACTGGTCCAGGTCAATCCCATCAGCGATTCGGGTGGTAGCACCAATGAAGGTCTCCATGAAAGATCGGAAGTCGTACTTCTTGGTATTGGCAACTTTGATGGACGCCAACCTTTCCTCTCGCGCCTCCTTGCAATGAACGCGGACCAGGGACAGAGCGACATCAGCACCGCATCTGGCAGAAGACTTTTTCCATTCCTGCACTCGACTTGGAATATCATTCAGTTGAGTCATTAAAGACTCGAGGTCATTTTGAAGTGTTTCGCCTGGCCAGAGTGTTAGGTCGATCCGCAACACCGCAACCTTCAGTCGAGCGAGGTAGTCCACCACAGCAGCAACGCGAGATTCCAGTCGGAGCACGTTCATAGCAGCTTCATCTTTCACGGGGGAGTTAATGGGGTCCAGACTTGTCTCCACTCGACTAGTCTCCTCCTCGAAATTCTGACAGAATTCTGCAAATACGACTCGAGTTCAAGCTAATGGTTCTATGATGAGTCGATGATGACAAGTCAGTCGGATACGAGGAATTACCTTCAAGCATGAGGAATAGCTTCTTGGCGAGCCCTCCCAGATAAGCCTCCAGATCATTCCTCTTCCCCGCCAGCTCACCAGCCTTGTCGCTCAGTGCTATCTTGTCGTTCTTCAGTCGGCTAACCTCCTTGTTAGCCGCATCAAGAGCAGCTTTCAGATTGGTGTTCTCTTCTTCAAGTTTTCTGACTGAAGACAGCTTTTCTTCCGTGAGCTTGGTCTTGTTCAAAGCCGTTTGTTGCGCCTCGGCAAGGTCATGATCCTTCTTCTTCAGAGCCTCCTCCATTTTGTCTGCAAAATAACAGTGAGATCAGAATTAGGAAGGGACAGAAAAACAAAAACAGTCGTTAAGATCTCACCAGCCATACCTTTTGCTTCGTCTCTCGCCTTCTGCAAGTTCTCCTGTGCAAGCTTCAAGTCGAGGTTGAGCTGGATCTGTTTGTTCTCCAATTCAGTGTATCGAGCCACAAGCTCGCAAGATTTCTGCAAAGAATTAGTCGACAGACGTCACAGATGGGTTACTTCTGAGTGACCAAGAAAAATTTCTGCGTTTCTAAGACTACAGTCGAATCAAAATATTCGACAGTAGTCTCGGGGACTACACCCAGTGGGTGCACTTAGCGTGCCCCCACTGATCCTGCCAACTCGGTTCGATCAGTCGACCGAAAGAGAAAAAAAAGAGAAAGAAGTTCTTCAGACTACGGTCGACTGCCAACAGTCCACCATAGTCTCGGGGACTACACCCAGTGGGTGCACTCAGCATGCCACCACCGGTTTCAAGATTCCACTCGACATGGTCCGACCAGACCGAGTGAAGTTATCAAAGAGATACAAAGTACAAAGACTACGGTCGACTGCCAGCAGTCCACCATAGCCTCGGGGACTACACCCAGTGGGTGCACTCAGCGTGCCCCCACCAGTACAAAAATTCAATCGACACACCCGCCCAGTGGGTGTACAGATACAGATATGGAAATCTTCAAAAAGAAGAAATTTCAGGTAGCATATCCTAACAGAACAAGCAGCGACCAACTTACTTGGACATTGCTCTGAAGAGCTGAGCTTGCATCATAAGTGTTGGAAATATGCCCTAGAGGCAATAATAAAAGCATTATTATTATATTTCCTTGTTCATGATAATTTTCTTTTATTCATGCTATAATTGTATTATCCGGAAATCGTAATACACGTGTGAATACATAGACCACAAAATGTCCCTAGTGAGCCTCTAGTTGGCTAGCTCGTTGGTCAACAGATAGTCACGGTTTCCTGACTATGGACATTGGATGTCATTGACAACGGGATCACATCATTAGGAGAATGATGTGATGGACAAGACCCAATCCTAAGCATAGCACAAGATCGTGTAGTTCGTTTTGCTAGAGCTTTTCCAATGTCAAGTATCTCTTCCTTAGACCATGAGATCGTGTAACTCCCGGATACCGTAAGAGTGCTTTGGGTGTACCAAACGTCACAACGTAACTGGGTGACTATAAAGGTGCACTACAGGTATCTCCGAAAGTGTCAGTTGGGTTGACACGGATCGAGACTGGGATTTGTCACTCCGTATGACGGAGAGGTATCACTAGGCCCACTCGGTAGTGCATCATCATAATGAGCTCAAAGTGACCAAGTGTCTGGTCACGGGATCATGCATTACGGTACGAGTAAAGTGACTTGCCGGTAACGAGATTGAACGAGGTATTAGGATGCCGACGATCGAATCTCGGGCAAGTAACATACCGATTGACAAAGGGAATTGTATACGGGATTGTTTGAATCCTCGACATCGTGGTTCATCCGATGAGATCATCGAGGAGCATGTGGGAGCCAACATGGGTATCCAGATCCCGCTGTTGGTTATTGCCCGAGAGCCGTCTCGATCATGTCTGCATGTCTCCCGAACCCGTAGGGTCTACACACTTAAGGTTCGGTGACGCTAGGGTTATTAGGAAGACTTGTATGTGATTACCGAATGTTGTTCGGAGTCCCGGATGAGATCCCGGACGTCACGAGGAGTTCCGGAATAGTCCGGAGGTAAAGATTTATATATGGGAAGTTGTCAAACGGACACCGGAAAGTTTCGGGGGCACATCGGTATTGTACCGGGGCCACCGAAAGGGTTCCGGGGGTCCACCGGGAGGGGCCACCCCTCCCGGGGGGGCACATGGGCTGCGTGGGGCAGGAGCCAGCCCCTGGTGGGCTGGGGGCCCCCCCCCCCCCCCCCCCTTGGGGCCATGCGCCTAGGGTTGGGGGGGGGACCCTAGAGGGGGGCGCCCCCCTTGCTTGGGGGGCAAGTCCCCCCCCCCCCCGCGGCCCCCCCCCCCCTACATCCCCCCTAGAGGGGGGCCCCCCCCCCCCCCCCCCCTTGGGGCCATGCGCCTAGGGTTGGGGGGGGGACCCTAGAGGGGGGCGCCCCCCTTGCTTGGGGGGCAAGTCCCCCCCCCCCCCGCGGCCCCCCCCCCCCTACATCCCCCCTAGAGGGGGGCCCCCCCCCCCCCCCCCCCTTGGGGCCATGCGCCTAGGGTTGGGGGGGGGACCCTAGAGGGGGGCGCCCCCCTTGCTTGGGGGGCAAGTCCCCCCCCCCCCCGCGGCCCCCCCCCCCCTACATCCCCCCTAGAGGGGGGCCCCCCCCCCCCCCCCCCCTTGGGGCCATGCGCCTAGGGTTGGGGGGGGGACCCTAGAGGGGGGCGCCCCCCTTGCTTGGGGGGCAAGTCCCCCCCCCCCCCGCGGCCCCCCCCCCCCTACATCCCCCCTAGAGGGGGGCCCCCCCCCCCCCCCCCCCTTGGGGCCATGCGCCTAGGGTTGGGGGGGGGACCCTAGAGGGGGGCGCCCCCCTTGCTTGGGGGGCAAGTCCCCCCCCCCCCCGCGGCCCCCCCCCCCCTACATCCCCCCTAGAGGGGGGCCCCCCCCCCCCCCCCCCCTTGGGGCCATGCGCCTAGGGTTGGGGGGGGGACCCTAGAGGGGGGCGCCCCCCTTGCTTGGGGGGCAAGTCCCCCCCCCCCCCGCGGCCCCCCCCCCCCTACATCCCCCCTAGAGGGGGGCCCCCCCCCCCCCCCCCCCTTGCCCCTTCCCCCTATAAATAGAGGGGTGAGGGGAGGGCTGCATACACAAGCCAAGGTGCAGCCCCTCCCCTCCCCAACACCTCTCCTCCTCCGTACGTGCTTGGCGAAGCCCTGTCGGAATACTGCTGCACCAACAACACCACGCCGTCGTGCTGCCGTTGGAGCTGTCTTCCTCAACCTCTCCTTCCTCCTTGCTGGATCAAGACGGAGGAGACGTCGTCCGTACCGTACGTGTGTTGAACGCGGAGGTGCTGTTCGTTCAGCACTTGGTCATCGGTGATCTGAATCACGGCGAGTACGACTCCATCATCACCATCCCCTTGAACGCTTCCGCACTCGATCTACAAGTGGTATGTAGATGCAAACTCACTCCCTTGACTCGTTGCTTAGATGAACTCATAGATGGATCTTGGTGAAACCGTAGAAAATTTTAATTTTCTGCAACGTTCCCCAACAGTGGCATCATGAGCTAGGTCTATGCGTAGTTCTCTATTGCACGAGTAGAACACAATTTTGTTGTAGGCGTAGATCTTGTCAACTTGCTTGCCGCTACTAGTTTTATCTTGCTTCAGCGGTATTGTGGGATGAAGCGGCCCGGACCAACCTTACACGTACGCTTACGTGAGACCGGTTCCACCGACATACATGCACTAGTTGCATAAGGTGGCTGGCGGGTGTCTGTCTCTCCCACTTTAGTTGGAGCGGATTCGATGAAAAGGGTCCTTATGAAGGGTAAATAGAAGTTGACAAAATCACGTTGTGGTTATTCGTAGGTAAGAAAACGTTCTTGCTAGAACCCAATTGCAGCCACGTAAAAGATGCAACAACAATTAGAGGATGTCTAACTTGTTTTTGCAGCAATTGTCATGTGATGTGATATGGCCAGAAGTTGTGATGAATAATGTATGACATATTGTGATGTATGAGATCATGTTCTTGTAATAGGAATCACGACTTGCATGTCGATGAGTATGACAACCGGCAGGAGCCATAGGAGTTGTCTTTATTTTGTATGACCTGCGAGTCATTGAAGAACGCCATGTAAATTACTTTACTTTATTGCTAAACGCGTTAGCCATAGAAGTAGAAGTAGTCGTTGGCGTGACAACTTCATGAAGACACGATGATGGAGATCATGATGATGGAGATCATGGTGTCATGCCAGTGACAAGATGATCATGGAGCCCCGAAGATGGAGATCAATGGAGCTATATGATATTGGCCATATCATGTCACTACTATATAATTGCATTTGATGTTTATTATGTTTATGCATCTTGTTTACTTAGAACGATGGTAGTAAATAAGATGATCCCTTACAAAAATTTCAAGAAGTGTTCTCCCCTAACTGTGCACCGTTGCTAAAGTTCGTCGTTTCGAAGCACCACGTGATGATCGGGTGTGATAGATCCTTACGTTCACATACAACGGGTGTAAGACAGTTTTACACATGCAAAACACTTAGGGTTAACTTGACGAGCCTAGCATGTACAGACATGGCCTCGGAACACGGAGACCGAAAGGTCGAACACGAGTCGTATGGAAGATACGATCAACATGAGAATGTTCACCGACGATGACTAGTCCGTCTCACGTGATGATCGGACACGGCCTAGTCGACTTGGATCGTGTAACACTTAGATGACTAGAGGGATGTCTAATCTGAGTGGGAGTTCATTAAAATAATTTGATTAGATAAACTTAATTATCATGAACTTAGTCTAAAACCTTTGCAAATATGTCTTGTAGATCAAATGGCCAACGCTCATGTCAACATGAACTTCAACGCGTTCCTAGAGAAAACCAAGCTGAAAGATGATGGCAGCAACTATACGGACTGGGTCCGGAACCTGAGGATCATCCTCATAGCTGCCAGGAAACAATATGTCCTAGAAGGACCGCTAGGTGATGCACCCGTCCCCGAGAACCAAGACATTATGAATGCTTGGCAGTCTCGTGCTGATGATTACTCCCTCGTTCAGTGCGGCATGCTTTACAGCTTAGAACCGGGGCTCCAAAAGCGTTTTGAGCAACACGGAGCATATGAGATTTTGAGGAGCTGAAACTAGTTTTCCAAGCTCATGCCCGGGTCGAGAGATATGAAGTCTCAGACAAGTTCTATAGTTGTAAGATGGAGGAAAACAGTTCTGTCAGTGAGCACATACTCAAAATGTCTGGGTTGCACAACCGCCTGTCCCAGTTGGACATAAAGCTCCCGGACGAGGCGGTCATTGACAGAATCCTTCAGTCGCTCCCACCAAGCTACAAGAGCTCTGTGATGAACTACAATATGCAGGGGATGGTGAAGACCATTCCTGAAGTATTTGCAATGCTGAAGTCAGCAGAGGTTGAAATCAAGAAAGAACATCAAGTGTTGATGGTCAATAAAACCACTAAGTTCAAGAAGGGCAAGGGCAAGAAGAACTTCAAGAAGGACGGCAAGGAGGTTGCCGCGCCCGGTAAGCAAGTTGCTGGGAAGAAGTCAAAGAATGGACCCAAGCCTGAGACAGAGTGCTTTTATTGCAAAGGGAAGGGCCACTGGAAGCGGAACTGCCCCGAATACTTAGCGGACAAGAAGGCCGGCAACACTAGAGGTATATTTGATATACATGTAATTGATGTGTACCTTACCAGTACTCGTAGTAACTCCTGGGTATTTGATACCGGTGCCGTTGCTCATATTTGTAACTCACAGCAGGAGCTGCGGAATAAACGAAGACTGGCGAAGGACGAGGTGACGATGCGCGTCGGGAATGGTTCCAAGGTCGATGTGATCGCCGTCGGCACGCTACCTCTACATTTACCTACGGGAATACTTATAAACCTTAATAATTGTTATTTGGTGCCAAGTTTGAGCATGAACATTGTATCTGGATCACGTTTGATATGAGATGGCTACTCATTTAAATCCGAGAATAATGGTTGTTCTATTTATATGAGAGATATGTTTTATGGTCATGCCCCTATGGTCAATGGTTTATTCTTAATGAATCTCGAGCGTAATGTTACACATATTCATAGCGTGAATACCAAAAGATGTAAAGTTGATAACGATAGTCCCACATACTTGTGGCACTGCCGCCTTGGTCACATTGGTGTTAAGCGCATGAAGAAGCTCCATGCTGATGGACTTTTAGAGTCTCTCGATTATGAATCATTTGACACATGCGAACCATGCCTTATGGGCAAAATGACCAAGTCTCCGTTCTCCGGAACAATGGAGCGAGCAACCAACCTATTGGAAATCATACATACCGATGTGTGCGGTCCAATGAGTGTTGAGGCTCGCGGAGGATATCGTTATGTTCTCACTCTCACAGATGACTTGAGTAGATATGGGTATGTCTACTTGATGAAACACAAGTCTGAGACCTTCGAAAAGTTCAAGCAATTTCAGAATGAAGTAGAGAATCAACGTGACCGAAAGATAAAATTCTTACGATCGGATCGTGGAGGAGAATATTTAAGTCACGAATTTGGTACACACTTAAGAAAATGTGGAATCGTTTCACAACTCACGCCGCCTGGAACACCTCAGCGTAACGGTGTGTCCGAACGTCG
>LR880968.1:939436258-939455694 GCA_904067115.1 Aegilops sharonensis
GGACATGTTTCTCGTTTATGGAGGTGACGAAGAGCTCGTCGTAAAGGGTTACGTCGACGCTAGCTTCGACACAGATCTGGATGACTCTAAGTCACAAACCGGATACGTGTATATGTTGAATGGTGGAGCAGTAAGCTGGTGCAGCTGCAAGCAGAGCGTCGTGGCGGGATCTACATGTGAAGCGGAGTACATGGCAGCCTCGGAGGCAGCGCATGAAGCAATTTGGGTGAAGGAGTTCATCACCGACCTAGGAGTCATACCCAATGCGTCGGGGCCGATCAAACTCTTCTGTGACAACACTGGAGCTATTGCACTTGCCAAGGAGCCCAGGCTTCACAAGAAGACCAGGCACATCAAGCGTCACTTCAACTCCATCCGTGAAAATGTTCAAGATGGAGACATAGAAATTTGCAAAGTACATACGGATCTGAATGTCGCAGATCCGTTGACTAAACCTCTCTCGCGAGCAAAACATGATCAACACCAGAACTCTATGGGTGTTCGATTCATCACAATGTAACTAGATTATTGACTCTAGTGCAAGTGGGAGACTGTTGGAAATATGCCCTAGAGGCAATAATAAAAGCATTATTATTATATTTCCTTGTTCATGATAATTGTCTTTTATTCATGCTATAATTGTATTATCCAGAAATTGTAATACACGTGTGAATACATAGACCACAAAATGTTCCTAGTGAGCCTCTAGTTGGCTAGCTCGTTGGTCAACAGATAGTCACGGTTTCCTGACTATGGACATTGGATGTCATTGACAACGGGATCACATCATTAGGAGAATGATGTAATGGACACGACCCAATCCTAAGCATAGCACAAGATCGTGTAGTTCGTTTTGCTAGAGCTTTTCCAATGTCAAGTATCTCTTCCTTAGACCATGAGATCGTGTAACTCCCGGATACCGTAAGAGTGCTTTGGGTGTACCAAACGTCACAACGTAACTGGGTGACTATAAAGGTGCACTACAGGTATCTCCGAAAGTGTTTGTTGGGTTGACACGGATCGAGACTGGGATTTGTCACTCCGTATGACGGAGAGGTATCACTGGGCCCACTCGATAGTGCATCATCATAATGAGCTCAAAGTGACCAAGTGTCTGGTCACGGGATCATGCATTACGGTACGAGTAAAGTGACTTGCCGGTAACGAGATTGAACGAGGTATTAGGATACCGACGATCGAATCTCGGGCAAGTAACATACCGATTGACAAAGGGAATTGTATACGGGATTGTTTGAATCCTCGACATCGTGGTTCATCCGATGAGATCATCGAGGAGCATGTGGGAGCCAACATGGGTATCCAGATCCCGCTGTTGGTTATTGCCCGAGAGCCGTCTCGGTCATGTCTGCATGTCTCCCGAACCCGTAGGGTCTACACACTTAAGGTTCGGTGACGCTAGGGTTATTAGGAAGACTTGTATGTGATTACCGAATGATGTTCGGAGTCCCGGATGAGATCCCGGACGTCACGAGGAGTTCCGGAATAGTCCGGAGGTAAAGATTTATATATGGGAAGTTGTCAAACGGACACCGAAAAGTTTCGGGGGCATATCGGTATTGTACCGGGGCCACCGGAAGGGTTCCGGGGGTCCACCGGGAGGGGCCACCCCTCCCCGGGGGGGGGGGGCACATGGGCTGCGTGGGGCAGGAGCCAGCCCCTGGTGGGCTGGGCGCCCCCCCCCCTTGGGCCCATGCGCCTAGGGTTGGGGGGGGGGAACCCTAGAGGGGGCGCCCCCCCTTGCTTGGGGGGCAAGTCCCCCCTCCCTGGCCGCCGCCCCCCTCTAGATCCCATCTAGAGGGGCTGGCCCCCCTTGCCCCTTCCCCCTATAAATAGAGGGGTGAGGGGAGGGCTGCATACACAAGCCAAGGCGCAGCCCCTCCCCTCCCCAACACCTCTCCTCCTCCGTACGTGCTTGGCGAAGCCCTGTCGGAATACTGCTGCACCAACAACACCACGCCGTCGTGCTGCCGTTGGAGCTGTCTTCCTCAACCTCTCCTTCCTCCTTGCTGGATCAAGACGGAGGAGACGTCGTCTGTACCGTACGTGTGTTGAACGCGGAGGTGCTGTCCGTTCAGCACTTGGTCATCGGTGATCTGAATCACGGCGAGTACGACTCCATCATCACCATCCCCTTGAACGCTTCCGCACTCGATCTACAAGTGGTATGTAGATGCAAACTCACTCCCTTGACTCGTTGCTTAGATGAACTCATAGATGGATCTTGGTGAAACCGTAGAAAATTTTAATTTTCTGCAACGTTCCCCAACAATAAGCCGCCTGGCTGGCCTCCCGGACCACCTTCACTTGCTCCATCATGATCCCTGCCTGGCGTATGGCCTCCTTAGCAGCACTCACTTGGTCTTCCGGGACGTGGTGTGTGGCAAAAAGGGAAGGCGGGTCAGCAGTCGACGACGAAGGCTGGACACTCGTCAGCGGCATAGCAAAGGACACAGAAGCCCGAGTGGTTGTCGCCTCCCTCGTGAACCAGCGTCTCTGGCAGTGATACAACTTGAGTAGCCTTGCCAGCAGGCACCTTTTTGTCCTTCCTCTTCCTCAGCGGTGTTTCATCGTCGTCGTCAGGGAGATCAATGACATGAGGTGGAACTACAAGAAAGATTCAAAGGTAAAAACAGAAACCCAATCGACCATAAAGCGAAACTGCAGAGATCATACCAAGGTTGGAGGTGGCCGCATCTTCCATTTCCTGATCTTCGTGCTTAGCTGAGGTCTCGGAGGTGGCAGCACTGCAGATTTCAGAAATCAGTTGATTAGTCAAACGAGTCGACCAAAAGTACACCCATGATAAACAGGAAAACACAAGTTCTGCTGATTACCCGGAAATGGTGGGAGTGACCATCCTCATCTTGGGCAAGGCCTTCGTCGGCTTTGATGACGTTGCTCGGGGTTGCTTTGGCGGTTTCTCAGTCGGCACTGGAGAAGTCGTCCAAGGGCGCTTCGTCGACCGCCCAACGGGCGCGATAGCCTTACCGCGCTCGACTGCCGGATCATGCGTCAGCTTGGATCACCTTTCCGAGTGGGGAGGATCCACGTCTTCCTCCTCTTCCTCCTCCTCCTCCTCTCCATCAGAGCTATCATTTTCCTCGCCCTCCTCACCGTCGGACTCCCATTCCTCCTGGCTTTCGCCTCTGCTTCCTTCTTCTTCTTCGACTTGTTCTTGCGCCCCGTTGGGCATCGAGTACATCTCAGTGGTGGCCTAGAAGACAGCAAAACAAGACGAAAGTCAATCGGCTGATTCGCAGCGGAACAGAGCGAATGCAACAGGATCACAGTCGGAGATAAGTGGTCATACCTTGTCTGGTTCGTAAGATTGGTCGAGTGGTGGGATCCTCCTAGCTCCACGAGGGTTATCCTTGTTCCCTGTGATGGCAGTCATCCACCTCTCCAATGTGGCGTCGTCGACCTCCTCTGGGTGGACCCGGGTGGTGTCTTCGGTACCAGAATACAACCACATCGGGTGGCCTCGGTATTGGAGCGGCTGAATGTGTCGTCGAAGGAAAACCTCCAGAAGATCCATGCCGGTCACTCCGTCGCGAATGAGCTGGACTACACGCTCCATCAACAATCTAACCTGGACCATCTCCTCCGGAAGCACCTTCAGAGAGGACAGCTTGTTCACTCGACCCATGGAGAAAGGAGGGAGTCCAGTCGACTGCCCTGGCGTCGAATGGTCTTGGCAGTAGAACCAGGTCGACTGCCACCCTCTGACTGAATCGGGAAGAATCATGACCGGAAAGGCACTTTTACCCCTCATCTGGACCCCAAGACCCCCACACATCTGGATTACTTGGGTTCTTTCATCATTCGGACTACCCTTTTTCACCGTCTGTGAGCGACAAGTGAATATGTGTTTGAAGAGGCCCCAGTGTGGCCGACAACCCAAGAAGTTTTCGCACAAAGACACGAAAGCAGCGAGATAGGCAATGGAGTTGGGTGTGAAGTGATGGAGTTGTGCTCCAAAGAAGTTCAGAAAACCCCGAAAGAAAATATTCGGCGGTAGAGAAAATCCGCGATCAAAATGGGTGGCTAAGAGGACGCACTCACCCTCCTGAGGCTACGGCTGCCACTCCGTCCCCGGAAGCGTTGCTGACCCATGGGGGATCAATCCCTCGTTGGCTAGGTCGTCGAGGTCTTTCTGGGTGATGGTCGAGCGGATCCAATCTCCCTGGACCCAACCTTGCGGCAGGCTGGACCGCGACGAGGATCCGCCCCGACTGGTCGCCCTCCCCTTCGCCTTCGTCGTCGCCTTCTTCGCCCGCTCCAAGGCCGTCGTCTTCTCCTTCACCATTGTCGCCGGCGAAGCAGGAACGGAGCAGCAGCGCTGAGCAGGTTACGGGCGCGGCAGATGAATCTGAGGACGGGGGAGGGGAAAATGAGGGCGCACTGTTCAAAAGACCCCCGCCCGGCGCCTTATATGAAGTCGCTTCCGAGTGGCTGATTGGTAGGCCCGGGCAATCCTGTCAAATCCCGCAACAGTCGCGCGCGCGATACGTGGCGAAAAGGTGGCGCGAAGATCGAGGCATCTTCGCCTTATCCCATCCGAGTACCGCAGCCTTCTCCGCTTCGCGCGCTTCCCGAAATTCGGATCCCGCTAAATCCGCTAATGGCAGAGCAACTCGTCAGACGGCAGATTTCCTCCGATCCGTCGCTCGGAGATCTTCAAGTCTATGAAGTTCACTCGACAGATGTGAAGAATGGATCAAGGCGACTGAAAGAGAAGTTGACACCATCACTAAAAAGTCATTGATCCAGAGTAAGACACACTCGCAGCACAAAGACAGGTCGGAAAGATTATCAAGTCCTTCCTCATTCGAACCTCGATCCATTCGGGGGCTAATGATGAAGTCATGTACCTAGGATAGGGTCATGAACCTGTCCAAGGTACCCTCCCCAAGGACATCTTTAGAAGAAACGGCCTTCCAGTCGACCTGGTAGGATTTCACTCGACAGACTCAAAGAACTCGCCCATGAAGACCCACTCGACCACCGGGAGTTCAAGAACCACTCTTTGTCCAAACGGTCTGTAATTAAGTAGCCTTTATGGTCATGATGACACTTTATGTAAGGCGTTACCAGTAACGCCTGGCCTTAATGTACCTTTAACCCTCCGCTACGTGGGCTGGCTGGGGTCCTGGCGCACTCTATATAAGCCACCCCCCTCCACAGGTAGAAGGGTTCGTACCCCTGTAATTCATACGCATATAATCCAGTCGACCGCCTCCGGGCTCCGAGACGTAGGGCTGTTACTTCCTCCGAGAAGGGCCTGAACTCGTAAAACTCGTGCGTATACAACTACTCCATAGCTAGTATCTTGCCTCTCCATACCTACCCCCCATCCTACTGTCAGACTTAGAACCACGACAGCGGCTGCTGCAGCGCCGCTAGAAGGGTCGGGTCGTAGTAGGGGGCGTCGTACGCGCCGTAGGAGGGCGCGGTAGGAGGGGCGCCGTGGGCGCCGAGAGGCGCGGCCAGGAGCGCCTGGTGAGGGCTCGGGCGGGGGCCGAGGATGCCCGGGGCGGGGGATCGTGGCACTGGCATACTGTATGCGTGCACGACCCCCGTCCAGGGGTTGTAGCCGCTGGCCAAGGGTGGCGGGGGCTGCTGCTGGGGAGCGCCACCGCCGCCTTTGCCTCCGCCTTGGCGTTGACCGCCGCGACCGCGGCGACGGTTGCCGCCGTTCCCACCGTTGCGCAGTGGTTGGGGCGGCTGCGGCGCCAGCGTAGGGTGCGGGACGGCCGGTGGACGGGGCGCCGAGGGTGGTGTAGAGGCGCCGGTGGCGAGGCCGGCGGCGAGCGCGGTGTGGACGGCGCGGGTGCGGAGGTGCTTCATCCGCCGCTCCTCAAGGCGAGAAGATAGGCCACCGCCCTCTCGTAAGTAGGGTTGGCCATGAGGGTGAGGTTGGAGGCGGCATTGTCGAAGTCTTCGTTGAGGCCGGCGGTGAGCGTCGAGAGGAGAAGCTTGTCGCCCACCTTGAACCCGGCGTCGTTGAGCTCGTCGGAGAGGGTCTTGAGCCGGAGACAGAAGGCGTCGATGGTGGAGTCGTTCTGGTGACACCCAAGAAATTCCTGCTGCAAGAGAACAATCCGTTGAAGCTTGTTGTCCGTGAAGAGGCCATTGATCTTGGTCCACACCGTGTAGGCATCGTCCCCATCGCGAACGACGGTGTGAAAGATGTCCGGAGAGACGGTGAGGAAGAACCACCGGATGAGGGTGGCGTCGATGGCGAGCCAGTTGGCGTCGTGGGCGCCGGTGAAGAAATTGGCGAGACCGTCCACATGATCACGAAGGTTGTACTCACGGAAGAGGAGATTGAAGTAGGTTTTCCAGGCATAGTAGTTTGCGGAGGTGTGGGAGAGGATGATGGGGACGTGATCGGAAAGGTGGATGTTGCGGATGTCGGCGGCTTGGAGCTCGTCGGGTTCGAACCCGTAGGAGGAGTCGAAGGGGTTGCTCGGGGGTGCGCTGAAGGAGGAGGAGGTGCCGAGGGCCGACATGGCAGCAGGAGGGGATGGCGGGGCGGGATGGGATCGGGGAGGGGGTTTAGGGTTGAGCGCGGGTGTGCGGCAGGGAGGGCGGGTGCGCGGCAGGGGAGGGTGGAGGCGCGGCGGGGAGAGGTTGTGGTGGAGGGAGGGAGGAGGCGCGGCGGGGAGAGGTTGTGGTGGAGGGAGGGAGGAGGCGCGGCGGCCGGGGTGGCGGCGGCACGGTGCAGCGGGAGCGGCGGCGGCCTAGAGGGGCGACGGCGCGCGGCTAGGGCTGGGACCGATGGTTAGGCTGATACCATGAAGAGGAATAGGATGCAACTCTCAATATATTGATAGGTGCATATGCACAAGTATATATAGTACATAGGGCAAGTCATATCCTCAACTATACACAAGAAGGAGACTTGGAGTATAAAAATACATGTGCTAAATACATATCTCAACAAGCATCACTTGGAAGTATGTGTGCGTGTGTAGGTGAGTTCATACATTGCCTTTCTTCTCCTGTGCTGCCACGTGAGAGAACTACTAGCATCATCTCTCTATCTTTGCTTTACACGATCTCGTGTGAGAGGGCTAGCTACAAGCCAAGGCAGCATGGCTAACACGGCGGGAGCTGGACGATAAGGATATCGGAGCTACAGCGACGGCGGGACAAGTGGTTGGCGCAGGGCAATGCATGGCGATTCTAATGGCTTCCCTCGTTTATTTATATTTACATATCAGCGCCACACGCATGCATAAGCTCCTCGCTGTGCTAGCAGAGTCTACCTAACCATACGAGAGCATGGCTGAAGGGGACGCGTCGGGCCGGCTGGAGAGCATTCTGACGGACTCGTCGGTGCCGCTGGCGAGGCGCGCGTGGGCGGCGGCGACGGTCGAGCTCGGGATGCTGGCGCGTCTGGCGGCGCCGGCGGTGGTGGTGTACATGATCAACTACCTCATGTCCATGTCCACGCAGATCCAGTGCGGCCACCTCGGGACCCTGGAGTTCGCCGGGGCCTCCCTCGGCAACACGGGCATCCAGAGCTTCGCTTATGGCCTCATGGTACGTGCTCGTCGCTCGCTGCTAGCTAGTACTTCTAGTATATTGTTCACTTGCCCACACCGTAGACCGATCGAAATGTTCAATGAACATGCCATTATTGGACGTTGATGGATTTGACCAAAAGGCTTCACAAATTTGTTTACGGCCACGAGCCAAGCTCGTGTGCCATGGGCCGATTTGTTTATGCATGGATGAGGTGTGTACGATACGGCGGAAAAGGAGTCCACCTTTTGTGCGTTGGCCTTACCCGAGCCGCGCACTCTGCTCATCAAAAGACCAGAAACTCGAACCGTCCGCACGTCTTTTTCATGCATGCACGCAGCAACAAAGTGAAACATCACATGCATTATTGGCCCGCATGTGACGAAACACTCTACTACAGTTTCAAAATAGGAACGAAACACTCGAAAGTGCATAACTGAGCCCGAGCACATATGCTCATGTTATCTAGGCGGTCTGTTCCCTCCAAGATTCGTTTTGGCCGTCGTATTTCATGAGGTATATGGTGCTGTATTCTGATCCCGTCACTTTCACATGGCCCATCTCAGAAGTGAGTTAATGCGGCCTATACCATTATGTCACCACCGGTCCAGAAACCTCTGATATTCTAGGTCGTGGTACGTACCGTTTTAAGCCTTGTACTGGAACCCAGGCGGTGCATGCGAGCTGTGTGTTCCCACCCAACACTTTCAAAATTCAGAAAATGAACCTTGTTTGAACCGTGGTAAACACAAGTTGCCATGTGGTGGTAGTAAACATTTAGTGCATCGAATATTGCCTACACATCTCACTCAAATACTTCAAAATCTGGACACCCATCCAGCTGTCTAATTATGCAAAACTACAACATCTGCACCACCCAAAAGAAAATCCAAAATCTGCTGTAGTCTTGGCCATGACAAAAAATATATTGTGACGGCAAGAATACAAGTTATTATTACAACAAATCCAACCACTCCATTTAAATTTTTTTGTTCTACAAATCTCAACACAACAATACAGCATGTTAGATTATTCTTCAGATTCTAATTTTACAGGCCATCTGAAAATAGAGAAATTTGAACACCCTAACAAGCTGGATGCTGATTTACTTTCAACACTCACAACACTTACTACAACACTAACAAAACTGCCCTCTACATATGGTCCTTCTACATTATGTGCTTCACCGATGTTTGTTTTGTATGGATGTAGTACATCACTTGTATAAAACACACAACCAAACAAGCTTCAACCTCTGCATGTACTGAATCCGAAATTATTATGGAATTTTAATCAGTGATCTGCCTTCAGAGGAGCCCTATGTGTGCAAATTGTTCACATTCACAATGAAGTTTTCTCCCCATCTAGCATGGTCACCTCGTATGACACCCCGCACCAGTCCTCCTCCTTTTCCGGCTTGGTATGTCCCGCGATATATAGCCTGTTCTTCTCCACGTGTACAAACTGATATGCACCACACTCAAATTCACCAAAGAATGTGTGCTGCAACTCAACTGGCTACTACTGCTAGTCCACATCACATTCTTGATTTGCCCTTCATTGTCTGCCTCGACCTATATGCAAAATGTCGATCGTTTGCTCTTAAGTCAGCAAACACACTCGTTGTCTTTATGACGCCGTCGTCTGCTTATTCGCAGCCGAGCTTCCCACATAGAATTCTCAATGATCACTTGGTAAATGGATCATTCTCATCATTCCGAAGAAAGTATGAATGATGGTGTACACCATGCCAAGGTTGATGTTGTTCTGCCACACCTGCTTCACAAAGTATTTGGAGTACACAGCAATGTGCTTGTGTGACACCCAGTGTATAATTTCCCTCAAATTAGGAGATAATGAGTGATTTTTGTTTTCCCTGAGCTCAGTGATTACCAGCCATTGTCATCTGACATTAGCAACCGAATCATAGAGCGCCACTTGCATCAACACGACAAGGTGTTTTCGACCCCCTGTTTACCCTGTGGGCATAAACACATAAAGATTTTTCCAAGCGTAACATTCATTTTTTTATCAGAACCCCTGTGCAATGAGGTAGCTTAATTTACTTACGAGCATCCACGCACGCTTCATGCATAATTTTTGTTCTCTCAACATTTAACCCAATCTTTACATATTTTATACCAAACCCTTTCTCCAATGAGTAGAGGTCATAACAATCATAGTCCTCAATCAAGAAATATAATCATAGTTGCAGATATGCATAATACCACTATCAGACCACAATACATATTTCCATGCACTGCTATCAAAGGGAGCGAAGCAAACATTTTCAGCAGTAAATACTATGTTCAGATTCTAAATTACGAGCAACATATGCATACACGATAATTCAATGTTGAACTTATGCGCGCACCTCTTGGTCCAACCCGGAGCCTGTGGATCTTCTTCCCGGTTGCTTGCTCCAAAACCGGAGGTGAGCTCCCCCGGCCCCCAAACATCACTGCTTCTTCCTTGCAGATCTGCGCGTGGCTCAGAATTACAAGCACAAACGGACGTCACGGCCCGTTCACCTACACAGGCCTGCACGTGGCTATCCTGGCCCACATAACAATACCCATACGTATTTCCACCGGTAATCGATTTATCGCTCCAGCGTAACTCCCAACGAATGGATGTGGGAACAGATCCCAACGCATTAATGATCGGCGCTGATAACGGGACTATCTGTGCCCGAGCGCAAAAACTCCACGTCCCGAAACACTTTACTATGTTGCCGTGTATGCATGCATACAGACATACAGTAATTTATACTATATACACGGTGTTTATTGAAGCAGTAATAGAGTATTGTATATCTTGTGAACAAGCTATAGTTAAGAGACCAGTATGTCGGTCGATACAAGACGTAATAAAAAAGAGTTAAATACATCACGGGTGCCTTAAATTATCATGTCCGGTCAGTTTAGTGCCTAAAGTTATAAAATACACGAAAGTGGTGCTCTAACTTGTCCGGATGTGCAAATACGGTGCCTCCTACAGTATCCGGGCATATGCCCTGCCCGCATAGCGAACCAGTATGGTGGCAGCCCGCATGTTAGTGACCGGGAGCAATTGTTTACATCCAACCCCTCACATTTTATTTATTTACACATAATTGTATCGCATACGGATGCATATTGATAGGTCCAACCTGTCAGGTTTGGGTCCCACATATCAGCTGCACCAAGCACGGCGGTATGTCCAAATCACAGATATAACACAATTTATAATAATTATACCATGTGAAATAATAAATAGAAATAAGAAAGAAAAGGGGGATCCAAAGCGTCGGACCCCTTGCAATCTAGCCCATAAACTAAGCAAGATTTTATGTTTAATTAGAGCATTTAGTTATAATTTTCCTACACATTTATTTGTCTCACCCACTAAAGATCTAAACATTATTTCTCCATTTTAGGCATCATGTGGTGTCCTGCCTCATGGTTATATTGTTCGCCGAGGGATCTCTTGGTGCTACCAACACGTGCTTGTGCTAACCAACAGACAAGACACCATTTAATGCCTAAATGAGATAATTTAGTTCTTAAACGTTTTAATAACGAGGGAGATTAAGGGAATATGCTAGTGCATTTGAAAAAAAATGATTTTGAAACATGTTTCACGTGTATTATAAAATTGTAAACTTATTTTTGAAAGTTGTTTGTCATGCATTCCGAAGATTGACAACATGTATTTTAAAAAATGTTCAACGTGTATACGTACGAAGGTCATTGTGTAAAATTATTCTTGCATTTCTACAAACATCTTTAATATGTTTTAATGTATTTCTAGAATTACTATTATTACACAATAAATTTCAATACACGTTGAACAATTACAATGTCATTCTTTTGGTAACTGTGTATTTCAAAAATAGAGTAATACAATGAAGATACACAATAAATGTCCGTGCTTGTGGTCCTGCATGAAGATACATAAATTTACACAATAATTTTCAATATACGTTGAACCGTCTAAATCCACATAAATTTTAGAAAATGTTCATGTCAACCTCTTCAAAGTACACAAAATAAAAATAGAATAAAGATTTAAAATACATAATAATGCCCTACTGATAATTATTGCATTTTTATTTGATAAAATTTACATATCATAAAAACTAAAACCGGAACTTGAAAAAAATAAAAACTGGTAGAAAATGTGTTGAACAATTGCAGACCAATAAGCCGAATTGGTATATATACATTTCTAGCTAATACTACAACGTATAACATAGTTTGGCCGGGTGGCCAGCACGTAGGAGTTCAAATTTCCATCCCAGCAAAAATAAAAAATCACTCATTCACTTCAAGCCACTAACATGTGGGCCGCCACCACGCTAGCACTTGACACGGGCAAGGCGTACACCCGAATATGGTAGGAGGCACCGTATTTGCAGGGACGGACATGTTACAGCATCACTTTCGTGTATTTTACAACTTTAGGCACCAAACTGGCCGCACATGACAAGTTAAGCCACCCGTTGTGTATTTCACTCAATAAAAAAAGGATCGACGCGGAAAGTTCCGATTGAAATAGGCAGAGCAAGAACCATATATACCTCTTGTCTCTCATGAGAATAATTAATAATAATATTTATGTGCATGCATGCATATGGCCATTACCGACTCTCACTGCATGCGTCATACTCCCAAAAGAAAGAACTGAGAGTTGGCAAGGCGCGGGAGTTCGCAGCCAGCCCACCAAGGTTCAAGTCTCGGCTTGAGCATTTGGTGCTCACGGAGTTTCTTCTATAAAAATTGCCAACAGGCTAATCTAGCCCGGCTTGGTCTCATTTTTTTATACTCCCAAAAGGATATGAGGTTCTCACAGGCTCGCACGCACTAGATAGCAACCTTCCATCTGAAAAAGGCATTTTCTCTATTAACCTTTTATCCGAAAAGGCATTTGGAGACTGGACTCTAGATAAACTTTTTTCCATCATAAAAAGCGTTTGTTACATGTATAAGAAAATGTATGTTAACATATACTTATATATATAGTGTCCACACACAAAAATTTATCAAAAATATATTTTTCATATCTGGTGCGTATAAAAAGGACATCCATAGTTAAAAACTGGATACCTTCTTGTTGTTTTTGGGCCAAAATTTATCTTTTTTGTGTGGCCTCCAAATACCCGTATTAATTGTACTTATCATGTATATGTAAAGGAAAAAATAGCGGCGGCCTTAAAATACGCTATTAGCATGCTATATCGCGCTATAGCGTGCTATTAGCGAGTCTTTATACATCGAGTTATTAGCGAGACAATTCCCAAAACGCTATATCGTGCTATTAATGACGCTATAGTGCGCTATTTTTTTTCAGTGATATGTAATTGGTCAAAAGTTTGGGAAAAAGTCAAATTTTAAAATAACATTTTCTTGCATGACTTTAAAAATCTGGGATCATTGTAGCCTGGTCTCCAAAACTAGGCGTTCCCTCCGACCGCGCTTTCATTAGAAAGAAAACCTACTTAGCCTTTGGTGCACATGTTGGTGTCATGCATGGGGTAATTAAGTTCATTGGATGCTTTGCACGCGGCATCTTCGTTGATGTTAATTGATATGGTACAACTTGGAGTTGCACATAAATTAACAACCATCCTGTAAATGGAATGTGTGAAAGACCATAACTGGTACATGCAGGTGGGGGCTGTTTAATTGCTGCCCTGGACATGATGCTTGCCAAATTCGAGTTGGGTATGTCATATCAGACCACTGCTACTAAGTTTCCTTTTTATTCTGGCAATCCTAGGCTGCACCCAAGCGCCCAATCTCGGTCACATAGGCTAAGCTAATGATGCTCTCCAGTTTCCTTTTTTTTGCTAATAACGTTCTCAGGTTTTCAGGCCAGGCTAGCGTCAGATTATCCTGGGCACAAACAAAATAACGTAGATGCAGATCTTAGGGAAGTGCCTGGTCTGGCATGTTTGCTCCAGGGAAGCAACCAACCAAGTTCGTTCCATTTGTAGTCAGCAAAGTTTGCACAATGCCTGACTTGTTTGATAAAAAAAAGAGTTTTGTAACGTGGTACTCGAAAAACCTTTCTTATGAAAATATATGTCGGCTATCTATGAATATACGATAAACTACTAATATTTCATTTAAATTAAGTTGGCTTATAGGAAATAATAATATCTAATCAATCTAGACGTATACAATGTTTAAAATGTGCACATACTTGACTTTCAGATTTATCAGATGGAAAACCAACGCATAACATCATCGGCTTAACTTGAATAAAACTTGACATAAAAATATTTCAAGATCTGTGAGTGGGATCTTCTGTATAGGTTTGCTTCCATCGGTTCATGAATTTGCATGTGGCTTTGATTATTACTTGTGTCCACAAAGGAGGAAAACAGAGAGGCGTCTAGTAGAAGTGGAGAGTCTCAGCTGAAAACTTAACGCCGAAAACTAAACGAGCCAACCAAACTAGATTAATCGAATTTTACAAAAAAGAAACAGTTTGATGATTAGTTGTTCCTTCGGTTTTTGTCACTCGAAGACTGACAATACCAAAATAAATGATGTGATTAATTACCATCTCTGCACAGAAGTGCACGGACATCCAATTCCAATAGCAAAGCCAAGGCCAAGGCCACAACACACCTAATGTACAAGAAAGGGCAAAAGCCTACCTACGAACCCAGCTATAGTAACCTTGTTGGTTACTGTTGTCGCTTTCAGAATGGGCAAACCAATTTTCCACTAATATCTTAAGAAAAAAATCAATTCATTATAAGGAGAAAGTGAGCTGGTGCACTGAAGGGAAATCCTATGGAGGTACTCGCACTCGAAACAACCAATTGGAGCAAAAACCTATTAGTCATTCCTATTCAAATTAATTGACGCGCACCTAAGTACAACTTTATACTAAGTGTGTGCCAATTAATATGAATCAGAGGTACTTTCTATTGTTCAAGATATCTGGTTATTACAGTAAAAAAACACAAAATCACTAGGATCGGAACATCCAAGCCAATACTTAGGGAAATTTAGCGAGTTAAATGCACGAAACCACCCCATTAAAGGCTATGTTTACAAGAAACATCCGTTTACAATCTTGTTGGCAAAAAAACACCATCGCTATGGTGATCTTTTTTGTATAAACCACCCTTTATCGAAAAAATAACTTTTCCGAGGTGAGGTCCATCCATAAGTGCCGAGGTGGCAGCTTGTATGCATGTTAAATTGAGATGGACGTGTGACCCAGCACTCAGCTGGGTCATCTTTTCCGGTTTCCTCTCCCCTGTTCTCCTTCAGTTGTACACATCCTCGCCAGTAGCAGCACGCACCCTGCGAGCAGCAGATTGACAACCAATCCATTCATCTCGCCAGGGGGGATATTGACAAGTCGACCTGGAGTCTGAGTTTCCACATCACCTCAGCAACCTCAGTATACCGCATATGAAGACTCTGCTAGAGTTACTCTGATTGGGTGATAGATCCGATGCGGCATAAGTCATTGCGATATCCTATGAGCTGGGTACCCGGTATGGCCGGCGCTGGCTAGGTCCTACTGTCAGTTGGAGTCCCAGTTATCTTGCCAGGCTAGCAAGATTTAGGCAGTTATTACTACACCAAACCGTGTGTTTCTTGCACTTAATGTGTGGGTTCTAGTGCAATGTATGTCCAACTATACTTGGTATGGACCATGCGTCGCCGTGAAATTGATGACGATCGTGGTCGGTGTACACGGATCGGGGGATGATGGGGCAAATAAATCTGCGGCTATGTGAACCTGCCTACATCTGGACGAATACAATGCATGCATCGCCGTAAGGGATCTCGACAATGCATGGGATGGGAGGGAGGGGAGGAAAAGGAGATAGATGTGGTGCGTCTACGTGTTTCTAGTAATCTACTAGTCATGTAAACAAAGCAGGTGAAAATGCCAAGGATTCAAGGAGATGACAATCTAGTTTGGACCAGGGTTGTGGTTGGAAAGGTGATGGGTGCAGCTACCGGCCGCCTCACTGGCCCGTGCCTTCGCGGAGGCAATGGGCAATGGGTGGGTGTGGTGCCCGCGTAGGCCATGCCATATCAGCGCGCGTGCAGCGCGAGGACGACCGGGAAGCAACGCCGGCCACAACGTTGCGGGTCCCGTCATCACTGTGCCGACGAACCGGCGCCGTGTGGAGCAGCCGCGAACGAACGAACGCGGTAGCTGTCGCGTTGAAGGAGCAGAAACAAATGGCAAGTCTCCCACGCCCAAGCACGTGGGCGGGAAATCCAATATTTTATGCATGAGACTCTCTATAAGTATCGAGCACCAACGATCCAGAAGACCATCAAGCAGCAGCAACTCTTGCCGACTGGACTGAGTACGTCTCTCGACTCTTGTCCTGCCACCACCAGGGTAGCTACTAGCTACAGTGCGAGCATGGGTGGCGACGGGGACGCGCCGAGCCGGTTGGAGAGCATCCTGACGGACACGTCGGCGCCGCTGGCGGAGCGCGCGTGGGCTGCGGGGGCGGTCGAGCTCCGGCTGCTGGCAAGGCTGGCCGCGCCGGCGGTGGTGGTGTACATGATCAACTACGTCATGTCCATGTCCACGCAGATCTTCTCCGGCCACCTGGGCAACCTGGAGCTCGCCGCCGCCTCGCTCGGCAACACCGGCGTCCAGACCTTCGCCTACGGCCTCATGGTACGTCACGACTCTCCCCTCCACTCATCTCTAAATCACTCGAATGTAAGACGTTTTTGCAGTTTATTAGTAAACTCCCGATAAGCATGGGAGCATACTTCGTTCCAGCTCCAAGGGTGGATTACTGGGCGTGTGGACGTTTTTGCACAACACACAGCTTAGAAGAAGCGTCAAAATTTCTCTTAGATTATGACGTGTGCAAGGGTGGATTACTGGGCGTGTGGACGTCCAGCTCCACGTAATGTTTCACTTTTGTTAATTGCCATTGCCAAGAGTCAAGCTCGTGTGTCATGGGTTCAATTTGTTTATGGATATGAGAGGTTGATGGATTGCAAAACGACAAACAGACGACGTTGACATTGTTTTGATCTACTCATAGCGCCAAATCATGAGTCTTCAACCAAAGAACATCCGTCAACCGTCGACGTCACCATCCACCTCCTCACACATATCTAGCCACCCAAAGAGAAAAACGCGACCACATCACTTTTTGGCACTACCACGCCATCGTTGTGGTGGCATCGAATGAGAGGAACCTTAAAGCTGCACAATTCACGACGCCAAGTCGCCAACCGTCACTGCTGGCCACCATGACATGCTGCTATGGATGGACGGCCCGTGCTGTAAATCCCAATCCAGGGACGATGCCCCTACACCAGATTAGAGTCGTGTTGATCCCCAAACTGCAAGTGTGGCCCTCACCGCCACCGGCCAGCTTTATCCGGCGATGGCAAGGAGAACATGGGTTGAAGTGGAGAATGCGCTGGAGGGAGGGGGTGGTAGAGCACCCAAGCTACTAGGCGACTCGAGTACATTCTAACCCCTTGGAGGGCGTATAAGTAATCGTCAAGCACTGAAAGCCACCAAGTATAATATCCATTCCAATAAAATTAAAACACCTTAAGACTACAACCATCATTGGGTCATCGGGTGTTCATCTCAAGTCAATGTAGACCTATTACTTACCAGTTTCATATTTTCAGGAGAAAAAACCTAAGAGAATAACCTGGATAAAAGGAAGAGAATAAAATATTTACTGGTTTGTTGACATGAGGTGGAAGGGAACATGGAAGATAATAATTGAAATAGTAGGACATCCACAAATGGCATCTACTAGTATATGTTGGTTCCTGTCTACGACACTCATGCACAACACAAACAAATGCAACAAACAACAACACATCTATGGATGAGCTAAATTAAGCATGTAATATGATGATGATCCGAGCAATGGCATGATAAACCATTGAAATTTACGAGGTTTGCTACACCTACGTGTCCTTATGTGCAGAGGGGGGTTACGGGTGATTTGACAGGTTTAAATTAGGGATTAGTGTCCTTATGTTACCCCACTACATTGCAAGGGAAGTCAGGTAGACCTACAGCTCCCTGACTTTGCTTCGCCACGGCCGCACTAATAGCAAGGTGGCACAGTGTTTATCTACAGTAATTACCGACATTAATCGTCTACGGTACATTACCTACAGTGCTGCACCACGTCTCTGACTTGCCTTATTTTTTCTACACAAAGAAGTATTGTGCTTCTCTACCTTTCCTTTTGTATGTCAGAGGAGCCGGCTCCTTCGCAAGTTTATGTACAGATAGTTCGTAGGTTTAGCATTTTTGGAAATTTACATGCAACAACCAATAGCATGATGAGCAGAGCACTGCAGTACCTCCTTAACAAAGAAAGATTCTAGTGATATAGAAACTTAAGATAAGATCGATCCTAGCGCTTAATCATTGTTTCTGATGCAATGTATGTCCAGCCATAATTGCTATAGAAACATAATTTTGCTATGGGACTACGTTTCTGAACAAATGATGCTCATGCTCCCATGTGTATGGGCATCATCGCCGCACATGGTGTCCATTACCTACCCACTCCCTCACGGATCGATCGGGTGATGAAGGAGACCCACCGGACTAGCTAGGTCTGGACCGGACCGCCCATCGCCTTGAAATGGGTCGCGCCGGTGGCAGCCCAGCCACCACCAGCTACTATTGTCAGCCAGTGGCCAGCGACAGCGGGCGCGTGTACCTCGTGGGCTTGCGTGGACGGCGACTTGGAACACAGGCCGTGGTCTGGCCAGACAGCCAGAGCGTGGAGAGTCACACTGTCAGCAGTGCCGTCAGCGGGAATCCAGGCCTGTTATTGACGGTGCCGTTAGCGGGAGTGATCAAGAAACCAATCTGGAAAGAGCCAAGCCAATCGCTATTTAGCCGGAGCGTCAACGCCAAGAGGGCACACAGCACAGCTAGCTATAGGCCATAGCTCCGTAGTTTCTCTCTTGTCCTAGCTACCTACCAAACCTTACGAGCATCATGGCTGGCGGGGAGGAGCATGAGCATTTGCATGACGCGCCGGGTCGGCTGGAGAGCATCCTGACGGACACGTCGGCGCCGCTGGCGAGGCGCGCGTGGTTGGCGGGGGCGGTCGAGCTCCGGCTGCTGGCGCGGCTGGCGGCGCCGGCGGTGGTGGTGTACATGATCAACTTCGTCATGTCCATGTCGACGCAGATCTTTTCGGGCCACCTGGGGAACCTGGAGCTCGCCGCCGCCTCGCTCGGCAACACCGGCGTCCAGACCTTCGCCTACGGCCTCATGGTACGCACGGAGTCTATCCTATTCCTATCATCTCTATACGTAGCCGCCACTACCGGAATCGCGGTCTATGCCTACGGCCGACGGCCGTCGGCATAGGCCCCTAGGCCGTCGGCATAGATCTATGCCTACGGCTGCCGTCGGCATAGAGCCGTCGGCATAGATATCGTCAGCGTAGTCTTGTCAGACCGTCGGCATAGTATAGCCGTCGGCATAGGGACCTATGCCGACGGCCGTGCGTCAGCCGTCGGCATAGATTAGCCGTCGGCAGTGTTTTCCGTCTGACGGCAACGCACGGCGCCGTCAAAAGCGCTAACGAATCACGCAATGGCACGTGGCGTAGATATGCCGACGGCTTGGCCGTCGGCATAGATATATCTATGCCGACGGCTTTGCTGTAGGCATAGATACATCTATGCCGACGGCTTTGCTGTAGGCATAGCTGTGCCACGTGTCGCTCCCTCCTGGCGACAGGTCTATGCCTACGGCATAGCCGTCGGCATAGGTGTCCATCTATGCCTACGGCAAAGCCGTCGGCATAGATCTGCAACGTGGCGGCCCCTGGTAGCTCCTAGGCTTATATATGCCGACGGCTTTGCCGTAGGCATAGTTTTTTTTTTTTTTTT
>LR880968.1:939483082-939493708 GCA_904067115.1 Aegilops sharonensis
CCCATACGTTGTTTGTTATACATAGTGCCATGGTTTTGATATCCGTCCCCGTCGGCCCTCGTCCTTGTTATGATTCGGATGTGGTATATTCTCTTTTAAAACTAGTTGTTGCATTTCGTGTTTATGACAAATTATGCCCATCAAGTTGACATAGATATTTTTATCTAGGAGGTATGTGAACCGGAAATTCCAACCGACCCTATTGTCGAGAGGTTAAATTTAGTTGAAAGAGAAAACGAGTATTTGAAAGAAAAATTGAAAAGAATTGAGGGGGAGAAGATGGAATTGGAGTTGCATGTTGCCGATGTCGTCGATGATCACAAGATCAAGATGGAGAAAATGAGGTTGAAGATTAGAAAGATTAGAAAATATGCCATTGATAGTGTGTCTTGGTATCATTATGATGTTGGATCAATTGTTACCTTAGTTGCGATCTTGATCGCATTTGTTGTTGCATTTAAATTCTTTAGCTAGAGAGTTATTTGTATGTTGCATTTAATTAAGTGTTGTATATGAACTTTATGTATGAACTTTATGTATGAACTTTATGTATGAACTTGTATTAATTTGGTCTATTCGGTGTTGTGTAATGAAGATGAGCCGACAATGGATGTATGATGACCGATGCTCTCCCGAGTTCATTAATGGCGTGCATACTTTTCTGCTTGCCGCTGAGGCAAACAAGCGGGTGGATGGTTTTAAGCCTTGTCCATGTGCTGGCTGTAAGAATGGTCACAATTACTCTACGTCAAGAACCATTCACGTCCACCTATTTAAGTCCGGTTTCATGCCCCACTATAATGTTTGGACCAAGCATGGAGAATAGGGGTTATGATGGAAGACAATGAAGAAGAAGAGGACGACGACGGCTATCCTGGCCATGGGTTCCCTGAATACGATGATACAACAATGGGGAAGAAGCTGAGCCGGCAATGCGGGAAGAAGCTGAAGAAGAGGCATCAGATGAGCCCGCTGATGATCTAGGTCGGGCCATTGCCGATGCAAAGAGAAACTGCGCAAGTGATCTGGAGAGGACAAAGTCGCAGCGCATGTTAGAGGATCACAAGAAATTGTTGTACCCGAATTGCGAAGCTGACAAAAAAAAGTTGGGCACCACACTTGAATTACTGCAATGGAAGGCAGAGAATGGTGTATCTGACAAGGGATTTGGAAAGTTGCTGGTAATGATAAAGAATATGCTTCCAAAGGACAACGAATTGCCCGAGAGTACGTATGAAGCAAAGAAGGTTGTCTGCCCTCTAGGGTTAGAGGTGCAGAAGATACATGCATGCCCTAATGACTGCATCCTCTATCGCGGTGAGTACGAGGATTTGAATGCTTGCCCGGTATGTGGTGCATTGCGTTATAAGATCAGTCGCGATGACCCTGGTGATGTCGAGGGCGAGCGCCCCAGGAAGAAGATTCCTGCCAAGGTGATGTGGTATGCTCCTACAATACCACGGTTGAAATGTTTGTTTCAAAACAAAGAGCATGCGAAGGCGATGCGGTGCCACGCAGAAGACCGTAAGAAAGACAGAAAGTTGAGAGTACCCGCTGACGGTTCGCAGTGGAGAAAAATCGAGAGAAAGTACTGGGAGGAGTTTGCAGGTGACCCAAGGAACGCATGGTTTGGTCTAAGCGCAGATGGCATTAATCCTCTTGGGGAGAAGAGCAGCAATCATAGCACGTGGCATGTGACACTATGTTTGTATAACCTTCCTCCTTGGTTGTGCATGAAGCGGAAGTTCATTATGATGCCAGTGCTCATCCAAGGCCCTAACCAACCCGACAACGACATTGATGTGTACCTAAGGCCATTAGTTGAAGAACTATTATAGCTGTGGAATGGAACAGGTGTACGTGCGTGGGATGAGCACAGACAAGAAGAATTTGACCTAAAGGCGTTGCTGTTCGTGACCATCAATGATTGGCCTGCTCTCAGTAACCTTTCAGGACAGACAAACAAGGGATACCGCGGATGCACGCATTGTTTGGATGATACCGACAGTATATATTTGGATAGTTGTAGGAAGAATGTGTACGTGGGACATCGTCGATTTCTTCCGACAAGGCATCCCGTAAGAAAGAAAGGCAAGCATTTCAAAGGTGAGGCAGATCACCGTACGAAGCCTCGCCACCGTACTGGTGTTGATGTACATGATATGGTCAAGGATTTGAAGGTAATCTTTGGAAAGGGTCCTGGCGGACAACCTGATCTGAAGGACACTGACGGACGCACACCCATGTGGAAGAAGAAATCTATATTTTGGGACCTGCCATATTGGAAAGACCTAGAGGTCCGTTCCGCAATCGACGTGATGCACGTGACGAAGAATCTTTGCGTGACCCTGCTTGGCTTTTTGGGCGTGTATGGGAAGACAAAAGATACACCAGAGGCACAGGAGGACCAGCAACGTATGCATGGAAAAGACGGCATACATCAGGGTCAGGCCAGCTACGCTCTTACCAAAGAAGAGAAGGAAATCTTCTTCGAATGCCTGCTCAGCATGAAGGTACCGTCTGGCATCTCGTCGAATATAAAGGGAATAATAAATATGACAGGGAAAAAGTTCCAGAACCTAAAGTCTCATGACTGCCACGTGATTATGACGCAACTCCTTCCGGTTGCATTGAGGGGGCTTCTACCGGAAAACGTTCGATTAGCCATTGTGAAGCTATGTGCATTCTTCAATGCAATCTCTCAGAAGGTAATCGATCCAGAAATCATACCAAGGTTACAAAATGATTTGGTGTAATGTCTTGTCAGTTTCGAGTTGGTGTTCCCACCATCCTTCTTCAACATCATGACGCACGTCCTAGTTCACCTTTGCGAAGATATTAACGTTTTGGGTCCTGTATTTCTACACAATATGTTCCCCTTTGAGAGGTTCATGGGAGTCTTGAAGAAATATGTTCATAACTGTGCTAGGCCAGAAGGAAGCATCTCGAAGGGCCATGAAAATGAGGAGGTTATTGAGTTTTGTATTGACTTTATTCCTGACCTTAAGTCGATTGATGTTCCTGAATCGCGGCATAAGGGCAGACTGGATGGAAAAGGCACGCTA
The DNA here is from genome assembly GCA_904067115.1 of Aegilops sharonensis. Taxonomy (NCBI): domain Eukaryota; kingdom Viridiplantae; phylum Streptophyta; class Magnoliopsida; order Poales; family Poaceae; genus Aegilops; species Aegilops sharonensis. Next base: position 939,486,148 of record LR880968.1, read on the forward strand.
GGAGGGGATCAAATAATATGTATGGACGGGCATTCTCTCACTGAAGCACACTACACAGTTCTACAGAATTCCGCCTTGGTGGCTCCGTACATGGAGGAACACAAGAATTTTCTACACTCCAAACACCCGGAGAAGTCTGACGATTGGATTACACGTGAACAAATGAGGACTTTCGCCGGTTGGTTGCAGAAACGTGCCATACATGATGGAGATATTCAAGATGACCTGTACTCGCTGTCCCAGTTACCATCTTCGAATATAATGACTTTCAAAAGGTACCAGATAAATGGGAATACATTTTACATGATCGCCCAAGATAAGAAGAGCACCAACCAAAACAGTGGTGTCCGCTTTGATGCAACAACCAACACGGGAAAGGAAACATATTATGTTACATAGTGGACATATGGGAACTTAACTATGGAGGTGATTTGAAGGTCCCTTTGTTTCGGTGCAAATGGGTCAATATGACACGAGGCGGGGTAACGGAAGACCCGCAGTACGGAATGACAACAGTGGATCTCAACAATCTTGCGTATGCAGACGAACAATTCGCCCTAGCCAATGATGTGGCGCAGGTTTTTTATGTGAAAGACATGTCTACCAGGCCGAGAAAAAGAAAAGATAAGGAAGCGAATGGATCATACGAAGAGCCAAAGCGCCACATAGTTCTTTCAGGAAAAAGAAATATCGTGGGAGTGGATGACAAGACAGACATGTCAGAAGATTATGAAAAGTTTGATGAAATTCCTCCATTCACAGTGAATATTGACCCGAGCATCCAGTTAAATGATGAAGATTTTCCATGGCTACGGCGTAAAGGGACACACGCGAAAAAAAGGTTTCACACCCAAAGATCTGGGATGTGATCGGCTTCAGTATCATCACTTTCTTCTGTGTTTCACACCCAGGAGGGAATCTGTGTAATAGTTAGGGTAGTTATGTGTTTTGACATTTGAAACGCGAAGAAATTTTATGCGCAAACAAAAGTAGAGAGGGTTACGGCAAAAATTGGATGCACTTCGTGTACAAAATTGACAATCTCTTTCGAAGTATCAGGGTTTCCGACGAAAACTCAATAGTTACAAAGACATATCATTTTTTTAAATAACCTAAGCATTACCAAATTGAACATAATGATAAAACACACTAATATTAAATATAAGAAAAAAGAATCACTGGATTTTTTTTTCAAAGTTAAGTTATTCACAAACTAGTGATTCACACAAATTTCAAATAATTCAAAATTTAAACTATTCAAATTTGAAAACTACTGGCACTAACAGAAAGTTTGTAATTTTTTGTACCTAAAGCAAAAATATTCACAAATAAACTCTAAATACAGCAAAAAACAACTCAAAAATAAATAAAGCGAAAAAAATTAAGAAAATAAAAAAGCCCGCCTACTGGGCCAAAGCGGCCTGCATACGACTAGGAACCCAACCTTTTGTTGGGCCAGGATGCAGGCCCGCAAAGGCCCAGTAGGCCCACTAGGCAGAAGAGAGCAGGTAGGCCCAGTAGGCCCACTAGGCAGAAGAGAACAGGTAGGCCCAGTAGGCCTGCTTAGGAGAGGAGCTCGAGAGAGCTACCGCACTAGGGCTTATAAACCAGTGTGGTAGCCCCTCGGCTAGCAAGGTGGGACTAAACTTGCGCACCGCCTGGAGCCAGCGCACCCTCTTTAGTACCGGGTCGTGGCACCAACCGGTACTAAAGGGTGGGTCTTTAGTACCGGTTGGTGCCACGACCCGGTACTAAAGGGTGGGTGCTTCCCGCCGCTTGCGCTGGCCAAAACAGACCTTTAGTACCGGTTGGTGCCACCAACCGGTACTAAAGGTCCATCCTATATATACAACACTTGAAAAAATTTCACTTTCCCTCTGTTTCCTCCCTCCGTCGCGCCGCCCTGCCCCGATCGACGCCGTCCCCGTCGACGTCGCTGCCCCCGCCCCTCATCGCCGACCCCGGCCGTGCCCGCCCCTCGTCGCCGCCCCGGCCGTCCCCGTCCCCGTCGTCCCCGCCGTCCCCGTCGCCGCGCCCCGGCCACCCCGTCGTCGCCGCCCCGTCCGGTCGCCCCGTCGTCGTCGCCTCACCGGTGAGCTCGCCACGGCCGCCGTGTCCAGTTGTCCACACACACACACTACACACACACATGATATAAATATTAGAAATGTTAGTTATATAGAAATGTTATAAATGTTTTCTGTTTTTTAGTTATAGAAATATTTATAGAAATGTTAGCAATTTTTTTGTTTTTTAGTAATATAAATATAAAAAATGTTAGTTATATAGAAATGTTATAAATGTTTTCTGTTTTTTAGTTATAGAAATATTTATAGAAATGTTAGCAATTTTTCTGTTTTTTAGTAATATAAATATTGGAAATGTTAGTTATATAGAAATGTTATAAATGTTTTCTGTTTTTTACTTATAGAAATATTTATAGAAATGTTAGCAATTTTTCTGTTTTTTAGTTATATAAATATTAGAATTGTTATAGAAATGTTAGTTATATCATCAGGAAATTTTAGAATTAGTTTTAGTTAGATGAATTAGATTAATGTCAAATTGTTAGAATTTGCATACATATAGAATTTTAGTTATCACAATCAAATCATTTAAAAAATGTTACTTTTTGCGGGCATATAGTATTTGTTCTCGACGATATGCCCGACCCGCATCCTCGCCGTCGACCCGTTCGCGACGACGTCCTGCTTCAGAGGACCCATATCCGGGAGTGGGCTCCGCCGGGCTGGCACTGGGAGGTGCTACCTGGAGGGGCCAGCCGCTTAGTGAGGAACCCGACCTCGGGTCCCGTCGTCGACCCTGATCTTCTTTGGTGGCGTTCGCGTGGGCCACATTCGGTGCAGAGGCAGCCGGCCCCGCCGGAGGTGGTGCGTCGCCGTGTCAGGGAGGAAGATGAGCACGTCCATTGCTACATGGCTGCTATGGACGACGTCAGGTTCTCCACTACTTGGCGGGTTCTTTGGGCAGATGACCGGAGATATGATCCTGTGATGGTTCCTTCTCTTTGGGTGTGCACCGCCCGCGCCCCAGGAACCGCGAGTGGCTCTAGATTCTTCTGTAGTACTCGATCTTTATTAGGTACTAGCCAGTGATGTATTCGATATATAATATTCGAGACGGTGTATTTGAGATTATATATATTAAGACGATGATGTATTCGAGATTATATATATTAAGACGATGTATTCGAGATTCAGTTTTTCCTTATTGATTGCATCCATGCATTGTAATTTGAATACTAATTAAATTGTTTTATATTTCTTCTATATTAGTTAAGTAAAAGCTATGGCGGACAATACCAGCAGAGAGAGAGAGAGAGAAGAGGAATTGTTCGACATCATACGCAGCCCTCACAGGCTAGATGATCCGAATGAAGCAGTTGACGGCTCCCAATATCTGAACAATACCGGAAAGGGTGATGAAAAGATATTCGATCTCGACGACCGAGCTGATGAAGTCATGAACTATGATTATGATTATGATGACACATACAATGTTTGTGATGACACAGACAATGCTGATCTTCAAATAACAAAGACTACCGGCGAGGTATATTTATATAAGCAGGCATCATGGTGATCATCACAGCCCTCTGGATCGAGCAAATCTGCTTCTATAGACAGCAGGACAAAGCGAGGCCCAGGCAGATTGTTGAAGGATGGTGTAAAGTACAACATCGAATCCATCCTAGTGGTGAACCCCTCACGCCTAAGAACATTGCGAACAAGTGGACTCGTCAGTGCGGAGTTCTTGTGAAGGACAAACTCCCGATCTCCGTTCAAGAATGGAAAGAGCCAAAGACTAAACGTCCAGGTGTTACTTGGGTCGACGACAGAGCCAAAAAAGTCCTTTGGAAATCTCTGATGGAACATTTCACCCTACCAGATCATTTCACTGAAGCAGATGTGGAGAAAGTCAGGGCGCTGCTCTTAAGAAGATGGCAATTGCATTCAACACCCACAAGAAAACTGTATGGGCCAACTACCTCGCTAATGAAAGGAAGACTCCAGATTTCACGGGAACACTGGAGAAGCAAAGAGAACACTGGACGATTTCATGACCTTCAAGGATTCAGAATTATCTAAGGAACGGTTGATGAAAAACAAGGCAAATGCCGCAAAAAAGACGCAGTTCCATAGGCTGGGTCCAGGTGGCTACGCGGTGGGATTGCCTAAGTGGGATAAGTATGAGCAAGAGAAGGAGGATGCAGGGGTCACTCCGGTTACTAGGAACTGGCCCCCCAGGTGCAGAACTTGGTTCTATGCGCATGGGGGGGCGTTGGACCCGAAGACAGGCGAAGTTTCGCGGAAGGCAAATCTAAAAGGAGCCGAACAAAAAATAATTGACGCAATGGAAGAAGCTCGAAAGGGGGTGTTCACGCCCAACAGAGAGAACGACGAGCTTACGCGCGCCCTGGGAAATCCTGAACACCCGGGAAGAACACGAGGTAAGGGCGTTATTCCCTGGTATGAGGGCTTTTCAGAATGGAACGAGGACTACAGGACCCGTGCAAGAAGGAAGATGGAGGAGGAGAACAAAAGGAAGTTGGAGGAGGAGCAGAGGAAGCAGGACGCAGAACGCCTTCAAGGCCTAGAAGCAAGGCACGCGGACCTGGCACTCAAATTCCAGCAGCAGCAGCAGTAGATCGACTCACTTAGCCAGGAAAGGGGGTCTCAGCAGCGGCAGCAGCAAGTGGATGATTGTCTAGCATTGGATAGCACCGTCCCATCCATGCCGAGAAGCAACGTTGGTTCTGCCCCGGGTGACACACTGCTGGATACATACCCTGTGGATGACATCATAGGGAACACTAACTGTGAGCTACACTCCAAAATGAAGAACATATCCATGAAGGTGGCAGACGGCGTTGCTTTTCCAGTTACCCCCGAAGCAACCTTCCATTGCATCGCGATTCCAGAGGGCTATGCTCGTGTCATGGTTGATGAAGTGGTGGACCCATATTCGCACTACAAGAATCCTGTTAATACATGACAGTTCTAGTCCGTCACGGATCAATGAAAAACTGTCATGGGTGCCCTTCCATAAATCCGTCATGTATATCGCGTCATAATTTGGTATGGTAGCTTCCATGACAGCTCTTGGCCGTCATGGATCTGCGCCAAGCCCGCCCAGGCCCAATCTTCTGTGACCGAACAAGCCGTCATGGACCTACGCCATGTTGGATTTTTGCTTAGACCAGTTGGAATGACGTGGCAGCCTACGTGGACACTACTAGACAATTGTTTTTGTGTTTTTCTTCTTAACCCACATCAGGTGGAGATAACTGTTCGATATTTCTGGTATATATAAATTTCACGCCTAATATTCAAACAAGGCCATAAATCAAATTTAATTTTCACAAAACAGCCCAAACTCATTACAATCACGGCAATGTTCAGATACCAAAAAAAATATTTACATATATAGCTCAACAAGTAGTATAACTATTATTACTACATCACTTTCTTGGAACAGATCTGAAAAAGGAGCCTCTAAACAAATTACTACACAACTCTGCATTTTCTTGGAACCAATCTGGAAAAGTAGCCTCTGATTTCTCTGTGTATTCGTTTTGAAAAAGGAGCCTCTAATTTTTTGGAACCTGCACTAAACAAAGGCATAAAAAACAAGTTAGCCAGCATGTGGACAAATCTGGATAAGTGAAAAGAATTATCAGCTTGGCAAATATGGATGATAGGCACAACCGCACAAGTGTAGATACAAACTATGGCTAAACTATTTTAAGTCTTAAGATGACTAAGCTTCAGGCACTACAGATATCTAAACCTACAACAGTTTCTAATAAGTAAAACAGAGTAAAGTGTGGAAAAAGTTCTTTTTACAACTTGTCTAGATGTAGGCCTTTAGTGTAGATTCAGGAAATAGATTTTTTTGGGATAGTAGATCTAGTAATAACTTCCTGGCAAAAAACTTACAAGCATAAACTGCTACACTTTCTTTTATTTAATTTGGCAATAAAAGATCAAAACTACATGAGTAAAAACAAATGCAACAACTGAAGTTTTGAATACTAAACACTAAATAGCACTTTGCTCGCAAGATGCTTCTGAATAGTCTGAAGTGGCAAAAAACTTACAAGCATAAACTGCTACACTTTCTTTTATTTAATTTGGCAATAAAAGATCAAAACTACATGAGTAAAAACAAATGCAACAACTGAAGTTTTGAATACTAAACACTAAATAGCACTTTGCTCGCAAGATGCTTCTGAATAGTCTGAAGTGGCAAAAAACTTACAAGCATAAACTGCTACACTTTCTTTTATTTAATTTGGCAATAAAAGATCAAAACTACATGAGTAAAAACAAATGCAACAACTGAAGTTTTGAATACTAAACACTAAATAGCACTTTGCTCGCAAGATGCTTCTGAATAGTCTGAAGTGGCAAAAAACTTACAAGCATAAACTGCTACACTTTCTTTTATTTAATTTGGCAATAAAAGATCAAAACTACATGAGTAAAAACAAATGCAACAACTGAAGTTTTGAATACTAAACACTAAATAGCACTTTGCTCGCAAGATGCTTCTGAATAGTCTGAAGTGGCAAAAAACTTACAAGCATAAACTGCTACACTTTCTTTTATTTAATTTGGCAATAAAAGATCAAAACTACATGAGTAAAAACAAATGCAACAACTGAAGTTTTGAATACTAAACACTAAATAGCACTTTGCTCGCAAGATGCTTCTGAATAGTCTGAAGTGGCAAAAAACTTACAAGCATAAACTGCTACACTTTCTTTTATTTAATTTGGCAATAAAAGATCAAAACTACATGAGTAAAAACAAATGCAACAACTGAAGTTTTGAATACTAAACACTAAATAGCACTTTGCTCGCAAGATGCTTCTGAATAGTCTGAAGTGGCAAAAAACTTACAAGCATAAACTGCTACACTTTCTTTTATTTAATTTGGCAATAAAAGATCAAAACTACATGAGTAAAAACAAATGCAACAACTGAAGTTTTGAATACTAAACACTAAATAGCACTTTGCTCGCAAGATGCTTCTGAATAGTCTGAAGTGGCAAAAAACTTACAAGCATAAACTGCTACACTTTCTTTTATTTAATTTGGCAATAAAAGATCAAAACTACATGAGTAAAAACAAATGCAACAACTGAAGTTTTGAATACTAAACACTAAATAGCACTTTGCTCGCAAGATGCTTCTGAATAGTCTGAAGTGGAACCACATGGACAAGCAATAGAGAAACTTTACATATTTTGGATCTGTAATAGATATCAAGAAGCATACACAAGACCACTGCCTGAAATATCAAATTCTAGATGAATACAAGAACTATTCGAAGCTAGTTCCTGGAGTTCCTTCCGGACAACAACATTAGGCCTTGACAATAAACAGCCAGACATGTTCTATTGTAAATACAAAATATTTAATTAAAACTTAATAGAAGGAAGGTGCATGCAGAGCTTCTGATATATGAATAGCTCCAAGAGCGTTGGGCATAAAAAATACTATTGCCATTGACAAGTGTCTGTTCTAAGTTCAAA
>LR880968.1:939565586-939576605 GCA_904067115.1 Aegilops sharonensis
GGGACGTCTAGGTGCACCAAGATCCTCCCTTAAAAGTAATAGTATCATATCCCGAAGGGATAAGATCAGAATCCCTAAAAAAGGGGATAGCGATCGGTGGGGAAGAAAAGGAGGGATTTCCTTCCTCCCCTTTGACCAACGACCCTAGGGCCTTGGAGGGCAGGCCACCAGCCCCCTTCATGCCTGTATAAAGGTGGGGAGGCGTTGGGGCATCCCCCCTTCGTCCCTTGCCCGTTACCTCTCCCAACTCCTACCACGTTTCACCGGTACGCGCTTGGCGAAGCCCTGCAAGAATTCCGCTGCCACCACCACCACCACGCCGTCATGTTGGTTCAGATCTCATCTACCTCATCTCCCTCCCTTGCTGGATCAAGAAGGAGAGGATGCCACCGAGCCGTATGTGTGCTAAACTCAGAGGTGCCGCACGTGTGGTACTAAATCGGGTTGGATCGTGAAGAGTATGGCTACATCAACCACGTTATGACGCTAACACTTTCGGTCTACAAGAGTATGTAGACACACTCCCCTTTCGTTGCTTTACATCTCCATAGATATATCTTGGGTGTTTTGTAGTAATTTTTTTGATTTTCATGCAACATTTCCCAACAGTTATCTTGTGTGATCGTGCATCTTGTGGAGACTCTAAGTCTGCCTTTTCATGATCCGGATCCACTTGATCTCCATCCGAAGCTTCGAGTGTCTCTATCCAATCTTTGATTCATTCCACCGCTTCATGTTCTTCATGATGCTCCTACCATCCTCACTCATGAAGCCATCAGGGAGTATATTTTAGTCATATATATCAGTTCTTTGGTTATATGAGTTTTAAATAAATGTGACGTTATTTTACATTCTCCAAGCCCTAAATTCATGGCGACGACCCTGTCATATAACAATATAGAAGGCACTAGAAAAACAATTTGTATCAAAACAAATGCAATAAAGAGCGGCCACTCGGTATAACCTATTGAAAGTGACCTTAGGCCTTAGTGACATCAGAGATTTTTTTTTTGCCGGCACGGGAATGCGACGCGTAAATCACCCCCCTTGCGTGCTATTCGATTTGTGAAGCACAACCGCTGGATCAACCATTTGCAATTGTGGGAGCCAGCTAGCCGACTAATCACACCACCTGCGGCCTGGCTGGTAGTGCACATACATATGTGTGATGAAGGGTTGTGCACGCTCTGTCAAGTAAGGCGTCACCCAACATGTGTGCATAGGAAGAAAAATACTGTAATGTAGTCTTTTCTCAAGATTTCGAAATTCCAATCACCGGAGCCCAGTTTCCAAAACTTCACTCTTTTCATTACCCGCTTGTGCATCGTCATGGATGCATATAGTCCAACTAATTACAAAATTATTACAAAGTCGCCAAATAATTGCCTTACAAAAGCAAAAGGGAAGGCCAAGATCATAGACACCCCAAGGAAATAAAGATGTAACATGCCGACAAAGACTACAATATATATTAACAAGCCTATCATTGGCATGTCAACCAAATCGGGACATAAATCTATGTGAGATTTAAAACACCTGAATTCAGTCCCTCCCACCCGCACGCTCACGGCGAGTCTCGAAGTCTCGAAGCCAGCATGCTTCTGTGCTTTTCAGATGCACACATCTAGACTGATCCACTTATTAGTTATTGTCCTTGAAGCCTGTAAGGAGGGGCTCTTTCTTCTCACTCCACTTGTTCAACCTTTTCTGTGCCTCCTCTACCTGAAGAATGTAGAAAAATTAACCAATACAGTTATGTAGTGTATTTTTTCAACGCATATTTTTGATCAGTTTGCATTAAGCATATACTCTCAAGAAGGTTCTAAATCATGTGATGGAGGAATGGTGATGAGCAAGCAACATATGTGCATGTTACATTTATGACAACATATATGGCGACAACGAAAGCTAGATTGTATCCTTGGTCATCAGGGAGTTAATTTAGTATTCATCATTTACACTTTTGTACAAAATAATGGAAATGCAAATTCAACTTTCTACACTATAGGTTTAATAACAAGGAATACCTCTTTCGTCCAGTCAGTTCTTATGGTGACCCACAACAGAATGGCTGTCTGCAAGGCCGTTCCCCCAATCAAACCACCCCAAATACCCTGCAAGTGGGCATACAATTCCATCAACATACGTTAGAACACATAACTGAAGATTTTGCCATCACGGAATATATATGAAAAATTTACAGACAGTTCCATCACCTTTGCGCCAAGATTGAAGAAAAAACCAAGAACAACACCAAGTGGAACGCCTACGATGTAGTAAGAGCCGACATTCACGTAAGCAACAAATTGTTGCCATCCACATCCAACAGCAACACCTAATGTTTCCATACATGTTAGTAAATTTCAGTCATTATGAATATGTGGTATCTCAAGAGAGAAAATATGCATCACAAAACATGGTAGACTTGTCTCCCTCATTTTACCTTCACTTTATTCCACTAAGGGCCTACACATTGTATTGCCCTATTCTTTTCTTGTATTTTGGTACTGCATAAACTAATCAAATAATGGTACAGAAACCTACTATATCCCTAAAATATGTGTTATCTCAGTGTGGAAAAATTTGCATCTCAAAACATGATAGTCATGTTTCCCTCATTTGTACCTTCAAACTCTTTTCCTAAGGGCCTACATCTTGTACCTAGTATCAATTTTTTTATTTTCCCTTTCTTATGCGAAAAGAGAGTACTACATTCTTTTCTTGTACATAATACTTAAAAAACTAATAAAACCACGGTAGGTGTCGGGGATATACCCCGCGGTATAAACCGCCGGATGTATGACCCGGCTAGAGTTTGGCGATTCACTGGCGACCCACTTTGACATGGCGGTTTACGGTTCATTGGTAATCCGGCGGGCGGGTCAAAGGAGCGACAAGACCCGGTGGCCCAACGGGCGGTTTATGGAAGGCCAGATCACGCTATGGTGGGCCGGTTTAAGAGAAAAGGCGTGAGGAATATTTACTTTACAAGGAAGACCCGGACTTGTATCCAGTTTGTATTAGAGATAGACTAGTCCTAGTCCTACTAAGACTCCACATGTAACCCGCCCCTCTAACTTATATAAGGAGGGGCAGGGCTCCCCAAAGAGGGGGAAGCTACAAGCTACAAGCAAACAACAATATCTAGGGCTAGACACAACTAGAGGAGAGCCGGTTTACGGCGACTCCCTCATGATCATAATGAGACCTAGCCTCAAACAGCATGTAGAGCTATTACCGGATGATGTTTCCCGGGGCCCGAAGCTGTCTAAATCCCTGTCTTGTGTTGCGTCTCTCGATTCCGCTCAACCCCTCTCAAGCTACCACATAGATGCGTTGGCCTCGCGACTAAGTCCTGACACTAAGGACATCTGCCGTGACAATGCCACGACAGTTGGCGCCCACCGTGGGGCTCGCGCACAGTGGTGTTGAGTTCTTGGAGGGATCTCTCCCAAAGGTCGAGAAGTTTGTAAATTTCCGGATGAAGAAGAATCAGTTTGGAAGGGTCTACGTTTGCAACCCGCGAGATCTGTATTTGATGAAAATTAGGGTTGCGTGCAGTGCGACGGTTGATCATGATCCGGCAATCCGTCGAGTCAAAAAACAAATCGGTATCTACTGCATTGAAAATATGGCTGTTGTGGCCTGCCGTTGCGGTGACCCTTGGAGCAAGAGCCTCTGTTAAATTTGCTGAAGCGCCGCCGGGTCAAGCCCCTGCTTCCTCCCTGGGATATACATGGACTGCAAGTTCATCAGGAAATTTAAGGTTTTGCGTTCTTGTGTATCTCGCCGACGCGACGCGATGCGTCGAATCCGAATCAAAAATCAGTTTTTGCAGTTGCAGTCGTGGGTTTCCGAGACCGACAAAAATTGTGCTGCAGCCGCCGTATGCACAGATCGTACAAACCACCGTATACACCAAACAAGTCCCGAGGCAGGCGTGGCTGGGACTACTTGTGTCAGACATCAGATCGGAATTGAAGTACTACAACAAGCTGCAACGCCACTAACGCAGTCTGATTGTTTGTTGGAACGATTCACTAGCACTCTATAAACGTTANCTCGCGACTAAGTCCTGACACTAAGGACATCTGCCGTGACAATTCCACGACAGTTGGCGCCCACTGTGGGGCTCGCGCCCGGTGGTGTTGAGTTCTTGGAGGGATCTCTCCCAAAGGTCGAGAAGTTTGTAAATTTCCGGATGAAGAAGAATCAGTTTGGAAGGGTCTACGTTTGCAACCCGCGAGATCTGTATTTGATGAAAATTAGGGTTGCGTGCAGTGCGACGGTTGATCATGATCCGGCAATCCGTCGAGTCAAAAAACAAATCGGTATCTACTGCATTGAAAATATGGCTGTTGTGGCCTGCCGTTGCGGTGACCCTTGGAGCAAGAGCCTCTGTTAAATTTGCTGAAGCGCCGCCGGGTCAAGCCCCTGCTTCCTCCCTGGGATATACATGGACTGCAAGTTCATCAGGAAATTTAAGGTTTTGCGTTCTTGTGTATCTCGCCGACGCGACGCGATGCGTCGAATCCGAATCAAAAATCAGTTTTTGCAGTTGCAGTCGTGGGTTTCCGAGACCGACAAAAATTGTGCTGCAGCCGCCGTATGCACAGATCGTACAAACCACCGTATACACCAAACAAGTCCCGAGGCAGGCGTGGCTGGGACTACTTGTGTCAGACATCAGATCGGAATTGAAGTACTACAACAAGCTGCAACGCCACTAACGCAGTCTGATTGTTTGTTGGAACGATTCACTAGCACTCTATAAACGTTAATTGAAGACTACTCCACGTGAAATCCCAGAGGGCCACTAATGTTTGCACAAGGATTGAGGTCTAATTGCTCTGGAGTTTAAGTAGCACTACCACGTACACTCACGTGAAGCCAGCAAATCAGTCGGCAGGGGGTCACGACCTGGCAGACACGAATCGGGGATAGTCAAACAAAAAACGACCCGGAGGGAGACGTGGTCGCGGACTCGGGCCTCGCTGGAATCACCGCACCCCTGCGCCATGGCTCGCTTCGCGCCGGTTTGGTCGACGACTGCTTGGCCTCGCTCTGAGCCGCCCACGCGGCCCGCGCCGCCACTCCTCTTGTCCGAGCCGCCGCGATTTTTCATTGAGTCGCCAAGTTGATCGCGTGCCCAGGCCGGGCTGCTGCTCGCGGCCACCTCGCTGTCGCAAGCTTCGGCCGGCCCTCAGTCACGACTCTGACTCCACCGCTGGGCTCTGCCCACGCCGGTGCGCCTCCGAGCCTCCTGCCTCCGTCTACAAGTCAACGACCGTCACTTTGCTTCATCCCGGCAGAGCCGCTGGATAGCCATGAGGCATACCCACGTCATTGTGATGAATTTGCTGTTGGAATTAAGGACAGGGCCTGACATCTCAAAATGCTATCAAAGAAAGGTGCTGCCATGTTTTGGTGCTACATACACGTTACGTTGAGCAAAAAGGGCACTATGAGTCCACATCCAGACAAAAGTATGGAGGAAGATTATGCACTAGACGAATTGGTGCAGATAGTCTGTGTGCAGACCATGTATCATCAAAGTATATCAGGACATGTGCTCACTATAAAAGTGATGCTCTACCGCGGACGGCGTGCGGGCTAGCTGTTTTACACCGGCATCTGCGTATATCACACTGATAAATCAGAACACAAACCGCCACCCCCGCAGTCCGGTTTACATCAACGCGCCGGCCAACTCGCCCGTCCGTACCACGTTACAACACCACGGACGACTCGCCCGTCCGCCCTGGCCACCGGTTCATGCGTCCGCACCGGTTTACAACACGGAGGACAACTTGCTCGTCCGCACCGGTTTACAACACCGCGGCCGGATCATCCGTCTTCTCGTCTGGGCGACTTGTCCATGATTGATTTCAGCATCACTGCGGTGATTATCAACTCCGCGGTGGATAACTCTGACCTAACATATCAGGTGATATCCATCTAAAGCCTATTTTATTAGCGCATATTATTTTTGTCAACGAACAATTACTTTGGCATGTGATATTTTTGATGCAGGACAATTGTTCATTACAAATGAGGTGTTATATTACGGGCATGGAGCATGTGCTAGCAACATTCTGCACTGGCGTTTCGTCCGGGTCATGCCACCTGATGAATGAACGTGAGCAAGTTGCCGTCCCTGTGGCCCGGTTTACATCAACTTGCCGGGACCACGCCCACAATTAACTCGCCCGTCCGTGCAGGTTTATGACACCGGTGCCGATTTTCCCCGTTCGCACCGGTTTACAATGTCGCGGCCGACTCATCTATCCGAGTCGCCTCTGATGTTGCGGTCGTCTTTGCCGTCCGTCTCTCGCGACCTCGTCTACATCAACATACCAGGCCGCACCTGTCTGCATGAGCAAGTCACAGCTTGGGTAGCCCGGTTTTCTTTCAACAAAATGAAGACAAATTATCATATACTATCAACCGCCGCCCGCACTGGGTGGCTCAATGGGCAGGCGCACAGGTCGCCACCGCTACAGTTTGGTTAACTTCAAATCATCAGTTGGAAGGAACCATTGGCCGAGTTGCTGACACGGCTCATACGGGATCATTTATAACCCGCCGCAGTCACCTCAATCTTCTGTGGATTTACATCGTGCTATCAACACCAATGATATACAAGTTATGTCGGTTTATATCATGGTCAAATATGAAGAGTTTCAAGCCAACTCCTCGAGTCACCTTGAGACTCGGGGGCTACGATGACATGACTCAACAAATCTTGCTAGTTTCAGCAAATTTAAGAACTCCAGGACGATGGAGGGAAAGATAACCCGGTCCAGGAGGCTACTGTTATTTGAAGGTCGTCAGAAAATTTCTGGCTTAGAAAGTATATGACAGTTACAAAATCCCAGCTCAATGAAGAAGATCCAGGTCATCAGAAAGGATTCCGGTTTAAAATCCGGCTCAAGGGAAGTCAGTCTCATTGAAGCTCTCAAATATCTGGTTTACAAACCGGTTCAAGGGAAATCTGTTCTCCCACAAAGCTCTGAAGCGCCCAAATCCGGTTTAACAATGTCCGGTTCAAAAAGGAATTAACTTCTCGCAAGTTCGAGTTTAAAGACCGTCAGAAAATTTCCGGCTGAAAATGAAGATTCCGGTTTAAAATTCGGGTCAAAGGAAAGATGTCTCCCACAAAGCTTTGAAGCTCTCAATATCCGGTTCAAGATCCCGGTTCAAGAAGAATTTATCTCTTGCAAAAAAGTTAAAAATTACCGAAGAGGACCTGCTGCCATGATGCGCGGTTCAAACATGGGTATCCTGCCTTATTGGCCTAACATATTATTGATCACATGGGGGCTTCTGCTTCATAAAGCGGGATCTCTGTTCTTTTTTACATCATGCGTGGTTACACGGAGGTTCTGTCTTAAAGCGGCCTCCGGTTTACCTCTTGGGTTAGCTTTTCAAAGCACCATGTTATGTCACTTGGGGGCTTGGTCGTGTCCGAACCAATGCAACACCTCTTGATAGGCGAAAGCCACCAGATCACTTGGGGACATGGTCAACTCTGAACCAGTCACGCCTCTTGATCGGCCTAAGGCCACAGAGTCACTTGGGGGCTTGGTCGAACCCGAACCATTGCCACGCCACTTGATCGGCATAATGCCACGGTTTCAGTTGGGGACCTGGCTGACTTGAACCATAGCTACACCTATTGGGAGCTTGGTCGTGTCCGACCATGGTAACACCATCTGATCGGCTCAGTAAAGCCTCTTTTTTGCAAACGGTCTTATCATTGCCTTTGCTTCCATATTCTTTTCATAGATGTTATTTACTTTTTGTTGCGTTTTTTAAACCGACATTATTAATCCGGTTCAAACTGTCAATTACAAATTGGCGGAACACGGTCCAATCCTAATCCGGAGACTATCTGCCCGGTTTGATTTTCTGTTACCATCCTATTATGGAGTAAACCGGCGTTCATTAACCCGGCTTGACTTTCAATTACAACTTGTCAATACAGGATCAAGTTATAATCCGGAGACTATCAGCCCGGTCTGGTTTGACTACGAGTCGCCAGTATAATATATGGTTAAACCTGTGTTTATCACAACCTGGTACAATTTATCATCAACCGGCACAGTATGAAAGGAGTTATCATTACTCAAGATTGGGGTTATCACTCTTACTACAAAAAGTTGGTAAAACCAACAATGTGATTCAATATCACAGGTATGATATATTTCATATTTGATTATTCTTAAGTGCAAGCTTGGTTATAAACCTAGGTTATATGTTGGGCATTATGACCCGTCCGGCGGTAAACCGTCAGGACACTTCAAACTTGTTGTATGCAGAAACAGGTTGAATAAAGCATGGTTATAAATCACTGATGTTTATTAAACCGGCCTGGCTTTCGACTATGTGTCGCCAGTATGATGATAAATTATCCGGTGTTTGTTAAACCGGCCTGGCTTTAAGACGATAAGTCGCCAGTATATGATGAAAAATTATCCGGTGTTTATTAAACCGGCCTGGCTTGGGACTATAAGTCGCCAGCATATATTTGGATTGCGCCATTGGAATTATGCGCTTATAAATCATTGGGTATATTATTCAAATAGCCAACATGGCTGGATTTCTATTATGGTTATCAATAACCAGTATTGTGATTACGGTTTTTCAAAGAACTATAAAGGACTATAAAGGACTAGCCTAGAACTTGGAAGAGAACTTTGCACATCAAAAAAATTGGAGCTATGTTTAAGACATATGACGCTGTTGCCCCACAGATATGAAAGAGTCTACAGTCATTTCAAATATAGGTGTAGGTCATCTCAAAATACTATGGTACGTTAGAATTTACTAACTATGAAAAAAATATAGACTGAATTAAAAAACTGAAATTGCACATGCATTGTACCATTTAAAAAAACAAAAATGGGCTCCTATTGTTCTAATAATGCACCTGCCATCTACCCTTTCTATAATTTTGTACTAATTAACATGCTAGTCGAGAATCAAGAAATCACATGTTCTTCATGTAGAAAGTGTGTAAAATTACCTGTCAGTACAGGTTGGATGCCACCGAGAACGAGCGTGACAGCGAGAAATGGGCAGAGATCCGCCACCGCATCCGAAACTGCTTCACCATTTGTGAACAAGTAGCTGATGTGGTTGCGAAGGCAGAGGATGGCAACAGCAAGGATGGTAGAGATTGTTGTAGAGAGCCCGGTCACGACCCACACAGAGAAAAATGCAGACTTCGGGTTGCCGGCGCCAAGCTCATTGCTCACTCTTACACTGAAGTGAAAACGTATCAATTAGTTAGTTAGAGTACATACGTAGTTGTCAGTAAAAAATGCTGATGTTTATCAAGGCCTTTGAGTATAGAATTGCAAACCTTGCAGCGGCATTGAACCCAACGGAGATCATGAACACCCAACCATAAATTGTCATACTGTACCGGCCAAACGCACACACGAAATTTAATGAGCGCCAACTCTGAATATTGATTACTAGGAACAATAGTAAGACTTAATGTCCAATGATACTCACCATATAGAGAGGGAATCTAGGGCAATCTCAGGGTTGGGGAGCAATCCAGCAATGATCACCAGCACCTGAAAGTACCATGTCTCAAGGCACAACATCACGGCAGACGCAGCGGAGAGCTTGAAGAAACTCGGCAAACCAGAGAAGGCCTGCCAACTTAACCCTGTCCACGTGTGTCGGCATGTTGGGCTGACGACGATGTACACAAATTGCACGGCGACCATGATCCACCAGCTCACGCTCAGCACCAACGAGGCACCAAGCAGCCCAAGGCCAACCTTGTACATGAGCACCCAACTCATCAGCACATGTAGAACGAGCGTTGCCGTCGAGATGTAAGCACTTGGCAGGACGATGCTCTGCGCCTGAAGGAACTTCTGAATGGGGAAGTTGACGGCGTACGCAAAGATCTGAGGAATCAAGCCGTACACGAAGATCGAAGCGGCGCGAGCTATCTCCGGTGACTGTCCCATCAACAAGAGGAGTGGCTCCGAGAAAGCATACATCACAGCAAGTGGTATGCTGGTTAAGCCCAACAGTATGACGGAGCGCTGTAGGTAGATACCGAGCATGTCGTACTTGTGTGCACCGTAGGCCTGCCCGCAGAGGGTCTCCACTGCACTGCCCATGCCCAGCTGCAAACACGTAATGTCATAATTGTTAGGATTGTCACAAACTGCGTTCTAGCTAACTTGTACCTAAGATTTAGGATAAATTAGGACTACATGCAAAGAAAAAAGGAAGGGGACAACGGGAATGAGCTTATTATTATTCGGAATGTGGAATGCGATTATGGTTCACAATGATCTACCCAAGTCCGATGTGTTGTGGCACTACACCCCTGATTATGTTCCTCTTTTGTCTTCATTTGAAGTTTCAAGGAGCTTCATCCCTCTTGATCAGATTCATCGTTATGAGTTTCATAGAGTTTCATATTGCTCCCACCATGTCATCTAATTTTTCATCTTAGATAATTTGCAAAACAATTTAGTATGTTCATAGGAAAGAGCATGTAAACGTGTTGGATTTTCCAGGTTTCCAGGCAGACTTGTTATACTAGCAGTGTAACACTATGTAAAATGTACAAAAACATGTGAAACGGACAAAATAGGTTATAAAATTAATTAATTAACAAATATGGAAAAAGGTACTACTGAATAACACAAAGACATTAATGAAGAAAAATGGACATTAAACAGTGAAGAAACACTGTTGAGCAACAAGCAAGGAAACTTATGAATCTCAAGAAGCTCACTGAAATTCAAAGCGACTTATTACATTGTGTGTCTCATGACAAACTTTATTTTTAGGTACAGCCTCATGACAAACTTTATCGAAAATGACATGAGACCTTTTTTAAGTAGGGCGAGGTATAGGTGCCGACGAGGCCTATCAATCCATCAACCTCTCACCCATAATCAAATAAGCTTGGCTCTTGTCCTACGTACGCTATCAATTGATTAGTTGATTGGTTGGATGAGAGAGAGAGAGAGAGAGAGA
>LR880968.1:939576864-939592570 GCA_904067115.1 Aegilops sharonensis
GAAGTAGAGCAAGGCCGGTTTCGAAGGAAGTTATACCTGATGGTCGTCGGGATGTTGCTAGGTGGGCGGCGGGAGGCCGGATCTGCCCACACTACGACAACGAGGAAGAAGGGGTCGGAGGCCCTCCCTCGCCAGCGGTGCTTGGGAGATAACGGCAAGGCAGACTGATCGGGATGTGCCCAGCAGTGGGTAAGTGCCGTCGCCGACGACGACCACGTGAACGTTGCACCTTCTCACCTTCCAAAGCGGAGAGGATCCGGCTGGATCTGTGACCAGCGGAGAGCAGAGAGAGAGAGAGAGAGAGAGAGAGAGAGAGAGAGAGAGAGAGAGAGAGAGAGAGAGTCCATGATTGATGGGACAGGTCACGTCATTAGACAAGCGTATGCTCTGCTTAGGAATTAATTGGCAATACACCATCATGAAAAAACCATATATATTTACCTCGTGTACGGCGTGCTCTGCATCCTTAGTATTTGGGACAAATGATGGGGCTGCCTTGACTTAACCCAACGCACTACGCTATAGTAGACGGGCCACGGGGGCACCGCCAAATCCGGAATACAAGCCATGAGGCGCTGGCTCGTGCCAAATAAGGCCTGCCAACCATAGAGACCCAACTCTATCCATAATCCCACTAATAACCATGTAATCTACTGTAGTAAACATCTACCGTATGTCACGCTCCGTCGATCTAAGCAGTAGGTGTGGGTGGGCTGTCACCTAGCCATTGAATACGAGAGGAGAATATCCTCCAAATGTATGTATGCGCGACGACAAGAGTCCACGCTAGATTAATTATTGCGGCTGCTAGCGAGTCGAGCGACCGCTAGAAACCAAACCATCCATTTCTAACCAAACCAAAACCCTCCCTTCAATCGACCGGGGATTCCTGCATTTCCGGATCAGTGCATGGATGGAGAGGCACGCACGTCGCATTCGACCATGTTCACCCCCCGCCACGTGCACGGCCCATCTAGAAAGTGACTAGGCAGGACGGGGCCAAGTCGCCATGACTGGCTTGTGCCATAGATCTCTCGCGGAAGACAGTACTGGTGTACTTCACTGATCCAGCCCTAATTAATAATCACGATCGATAAGAATCTACTCCCACCAATCTAATCTGAGGGTTACCACAATCTAATCCATTACTTACTGTAACAGGAAACAATAATAGTACTTCTAAGCTGTGGGTTGGTGGGTTTGATCTGTGGCCACCAGCTTGCCAGCCGGCCGGGGACTCCTGCATCTGCATGCCTTCAAGATCCACGACTGTCAACTCTCAAAGATCTATGTACTACCGAGTACCGAGCATCAACATGGATGTGCTGCCCTCAACCAGCATGGCCATGGGATCCAAGCTCAAGCACGCCGGCCAGAGAAACACAAACATTTCGATCTACCCACCCGATCGACCGGAGCATTGCGCGCGTCTATCTAAAACCAACCACGTAGAGATCGATGTGAGGGGAGAGTCCGGACGTACCATGAGGCCGTAGGCGAAGGTCTGGACGCCGGTGTTGCCGAGCGACGCGGCGGCGAGCTCCAGGTTCCCCAGGTGGCCCGAGAAGATCTGCGTCGACATGGACATGACGTAGTTGATCATGTACACCACCACCGCCGGCGCCGCCAGCCGCGACAGCAGCCGGAGCTCGACCGCCCCCGCCGCCCACGCGCGCTCCGCCAGCGGCGCCGACGTGTCCGTCAGGATGCTCTCCAGCCGGCAGGACGCGCCATGCTCATGCTCTTGCTCGTCCCCGCCAGCCATGACGCTTGTAAGGTTTGGTAGCTAGGACAAGAGAGGATATGGCCAGCAGCTACTAGCTAGCTCGTAATCGTATATATGGTGTGTGCGCGTGTATTCTCTGCCGGCGTTGACGCCCCGGTCGCCAATACCTACTAGTACAAAAATAGTGGATTGCCTGGATTCGCGCTGACAGTGGGACTCCCCACGCTCTGGCTCTTGCTCTGGCCTGCCTGCCTTGCAAGTCGCCGTCCACGCGCACCCACGAGGTTCGCGCGGCCGCTGTCGACGGGCCACTTGCTGACAATGGTAGCTGGTGGTGGCGACTGCCTCTCCTACACCGGCGCCAGCCCTTGCCCTTTCAAGGGATCCGGTCCAGACTCCAGACCTAGCTAGCTAGTAGTCCGGTGGCTCTCCTTCATCACCCGATCGATCCGCGGGGGAGTGAGTAGGTATTACGCAAGTGTAAGTGTGTATGGGCACCATGCATGTGATGTGCGGCGATATGATGCGCGTACACATGGGGACGAACATGGTCTTGGTTTTAGCCAGCTTGATGTTGCATTTGCATCCAAAAACGTAGTTTCCATAGCAATTATTTTCTTAATCTCTTCTCCTAAAATGTTAAACCGACAAGAAATAAGTCTACATTGATTTAAGCTGAATACCCAAATTCTAAGATGTTTTTATTTATTTGAATGGATGATATAATTGGTGGTTTCAAGGCTTGATAACAATACTTCCCCTCGTCCCTCCGATGGTATGCATGGTGGTGGGCGAGGAGATCATGGTGTGGCGTTGGAGTCAACGTGTTTGTCGCTAGTTTGCGGCGGCGAGGGCCACACTGTCAGTTTGGGGATCTGCACATCTTGATCTGGTGTAGGGGCAGTGACGCTGGTATGTCGCGGGTCATCGATCAATAGTAACACATAATGGTGGCGAGCATCGGCGGTTGGAGCCTTGAGGTGGTGAGATGTGCAGCTCTGTTGCTCTTCTCCTTCGATTTCTCCACAATGAGGGCGGGGTAGCGCCCAAAAGTGACTCGGCTGTGTTTTCTCTTTAGAGAAAGTATGTTTTTGGTACTTTAAGTTACCCAAAAGTATGGACAGTATAGACATGGTCCCTCAAGGTTTTTTGGTAGACATTTGGTCCTTCAGGTCTCAAAACCAGATAAGTTTCATCCAAAATGAGATTTTGACCGTGTTAACCAGGTTTGACTGATAAACAGTAAATTAAAAAAAACAGAAAAAACTAAAATTGTGTGGTAACCAAGATGATTCGGTGAGCTAGGTGCATGAAAATTTGTGTGGTGTTTCGGCATTCGAGGAGCTCCTAGCGCACCCAAGCATCTTGGTTACAATTTTTCTTTCTAGAACTCCTCAAATGTTATTTGACCACAAAGATTTAAACGCACCTAGCGCACCCAAGCATCTTGGTTACAAAATTTTAGATTGTACTCCCTCCGTATTTATTTACTCCGCATATTAGAGTTGACTAAAGTCAAACTTCCTAAATTTTGACCAAGTTTATAGAAAAGAATATAAATATTTACCATAATAAATTTATAAGATGTGGACGTGGACGTACAGTTAATAAAGAATCTAATGGTATTGATTTGTTATTGTATATGTTAATACTTTTGTCTAGAAACTTTGTCAAAGTTTAGAAAGCTTGAGTTTGACCAAAGTTATGCGCGAAGTAAATAAAAACGGAGGGAGTATCGCAAATTTTTAGTATAATTTACCGTTCATCGGTCAAACCTGGTCAACTTGCTCAAAATCTGATTTTGGACCAAATTTATCCGGTTTTGAGACATAAAAGACCAAATATCTACCAAAATGTCTTGAGAGACCAAGTCTATACTTTTGGCAAACTTGAGGGACCAAAAGCATAATTTCCTTTTTCTCTTTGGGTGGCTAGACATGTGTGAGCAGGCTGATAGGGAGGTGGATGGTTACGTTGGCGGTTGACGTCTGCGTGTCGTTTTGCAATCCATCGACTCTTGTTTCCGTAATGAACAAATCGGACACATGACACACGAGCTTGACGCTTGGCAATAAACAAACGTGAAACCTTACGTACGTAGAGCCGGAGGTCACTGATCCACCCCTGCACACGTCATAATCTACAGTAGATGATTGTCACGCCTGGAACCGAAGCATACCTAGCAGGCAGAGAAACACAAACACTCGAGTGGTTGCCAGGTTTTTCTTTTTTGATTACACATTTCCACCTACTCGATCTATCAAAAGCGAAAGTGGGGCATGTCATCAAGAAAAGGTACACACGCGAATGATTTAGAGATGAGATGCACGGTAGGCCAAGGTCTGGACGCCGCTGTTGCCGAGCGAGGCGGCCAGAGAAGATCTGTGTGGACATGGACATGACGTAGTTGATCATGTACACCACCACCGCCAGCCGAGACAGCAGCCGGAGCTCGACCGCCCACGCGCGCTCCGCCAGCGTGGCCGACGTCTCCGTCAGGATACTCTCCAGCCGGCCCGGCGCGTTCCCGCCGCCACCCATCTTTAGAGCATCTTCAGCCGTTCGGCTCCACAAGGGCTTGAAATAGTGCCACCTGGGGCGTCGGTTGAAAAATCGGCATGGGAGTGATCTGATTCCGGCCCGCCACCCTAGGCGCCGATTTCGGCCCACTTTCTGCACAAATTGGCCCATTTTTCAGCCCACGTTTGGCGGAAATTGGTCAACTATCAGCGCAAATTGACTAATTTCAACACATATTCTGCGTGCTCCGGCTCAAATTCAACAGAAGTTATTTTTTATCACATAATTCATCACAGAAAATCAATAGAAAACAAATAGTTCAATACAAATTATATAGTTCAACAAATAGTTCAATAAATAGAAACTCATATTTTATCACACGTGAGCTAGGCGTTGCCCTTGAGCCTCCATAGGTGCTCCACCAGATCATGTTGTGCAAGATGACACAACAAGTCATGTCTCCCACATTTGATCTTTCGACCAGGTCTGTGCGGGGTACCGGAGAACAACAAATCGAGATTGGAGCACACCAAATGTCCGCTCGACATCCTTCCCGCAAGCCTCCTGAACCTTGCCAAAGTGGGAGTTCTTGCCTCCTGGCACAGGGCTCGAGATAGTCTTCACAAATGTGGACCATTTCGGATAGATACCATCTGCTAGGTAGTATCCCTTGTTGTAGTGTCGTTCATTGATCTGGAAGTTCACCGGAGGAGAATGACCTTCAACAAGCTTGCAAAGACAGGGGAGCACTGCAGTAAGTTGATGTTATTATGAGTTCCTGGCATACCAAAGAAGGAGTGCCAAATCCAGAAGTCGTGTGGGGCCACTGCCTCAAGTACCACACTGCAACCGCCTTTGGCGCCTTTGTACATCCCCTGCCAAGCAAATTGACAGTTTTTCCATTTCCAATGCATGCAGTCGATGCTTCCAAGCATCTCAGTAAATCCTCTTGTTGCATTCTTTGCTAGAATCCGAGCAGTGTATTCAGCATTGGGTGATTGCAAGTATTGCGGTCCAAACACCGCCACCACTGCTCTGCGGAACTTGTAGAAACACTCAATGGTCGTGGACTCGGCCATGCGTCCATAGTCTTCAGTGAATCTCCGGGAGCTCCGTATGCAAGCATCCTCATAGTTGCCGTGCACTTCTGGAGTGAGGTGAATCCAAGTGTGCCGGTGCAATCCTTCTTGCACTTGAAGTAGTTGTCGAACTCACAGATGGACTTCACAATCCAGAGGAAGAGCTTTCGGCTCATCCGATATCGGCGCCGAAATACTTTGTCGTCGTGCAGTGGAGCGCCGGCTAAGTAGTCGGAGTAGAGCAATCAATAGCCTTACAGTCGATGCCTCTGCTTCGCCTTCAGTCGGCCCGGCGCCGACCCACCTCGCCGCGGCTTTGCATTGCTCGCGAGTAGGCTGGCCGGGCGGCGAGGACCATGAGATGCTCTTCGTCCTGGGCGTCGGCATCGGCTTCCTCCTCCAGCAGCGCTGCGAGTCCATTGCTGAGCAGACAAATCACCGAACACCTGGCGGGCGTGGTAGGCGCGCAGCTGCCGGTATTCCAGCCCTGCGGGGCTGGAGCGCCGGAAAGCTCGCCCAGGAAGGGGGTGGAGGATGCCGCGGCAGAACCCTCTCTCTTCCGACGGGGGAATGGCCTATCTAGCGGCGGTGGGTGGGTGGGTGGGCGGCGCCGGGATCGGCAAGGCGGCGGGAGGGCGTGCGGGAGGGGGGGGGGGGGCGCGAATCTGGACGTGGAAGATGCGTTTTCACCTGCCAGTGATGGCCCAGACACGGTTTTTCCTTCCGCCGGAGTCCCCAAGCGTCCCCCAATTGCTGGGTTTCGGCCTGGGATCGCCGGGCCAAAAAAGGGCCGAGCCGGCGGATTCCGGCATCCCAGGGACACGATTGGGGGGTTTTTCGGCACCGGCGAGAAAAAAATCACTCTAAGAGGCCTGTTGAGGGCACGAGTGGAGATGCTCTTATACTCTACTATCAGCTGGTACCCACGCCCTTATGGCGCTACGTGGCGGTCGTCCGCACCCACGCAATGCACGCGCGCAGATAGCAGCTGAGGGCATCGCCCGCCCATTTGCCTCCACCAAGGAACGACGGGCCTGTCACCACCTTTCCAACGACCCTGGTCCAAGACACCAAGCTATCATAATCTTGGGTGTGGCCCCTATCTATTATCGTCTCTTTCCCCTGCATGCTTTGTTTACAAGACTAGTAGATTAGGAGAAACGGGAACGCCACATCTCTAGATCTCTCTCAACGGTGTGGAGCATTGGCCATGCATGCCTTTAGTTGGTGTCAGGTGCCACTCGCGCGACACATTCCATGGCGATGCATGCATGGTCCAGACGTTGGCAGTTTCTTTGCCCGATTGTCCCCACCATACATCACAATCGTTATCAATTTCACGGCTATGCTACGGTCCATACCAATTAGACAAATTTGACAAATTTAATCTGTGGACGAAATCAAATCATAGAATGAACTGTTTGTGAAACTATTTCACGCGGCTGATCTTTTTATGTGACTCCCGACATGAAGGCGCCACACTACACTGTGCAACGCTTCACAGATAGGCGCTACACGCCTAGCCAGCGTTAACCAGACCTTTGAGACTTAAAAGACCTTTGATGCGCAGACACTCTTCGGAACACAATTACCGGATTTATCACCCGGTAACCAGACCTTTGATGCGCAGACACTCTTCGGAACACAATTGGGAGCGGACAATGCACGGGAATTGCAGATGTGCATGTGTATGTGGGTAGATGAGCGATCATGTGCACCGATGGGCAGAAGTATGCTTTGGTGGAAGGATTGATACAGAGAGCATGAATTGGTGGAAGGAAAAGACTGTGAGTTGCTGGCGTGGAATCGTTTGCTTTGACATGAGCACTGTACGCGCATGTGGTACTCGTACGTAGCCAGGTTTCCTTGTTATGAGCAGCAACTATCTTAGCCCTGTTGAGTCAAGTTGGTTGTGTGAATTTTCTTCTCGTAAAGAGGGTTAACGTCGCCCCCATCTCTTCATCGATCGGTTCACACATACAACCCCTTAAGTTGTTTGTGTGAATGGTGACAAATTAGCGCAAAATGTTGTGGTTTTTTCTGTGCGGTCATGACATGAGTCGGTACTTAATACTCAATACAGAGGCTCTAGATACTAAACAATCATCGTTATCGTTGTTCAACATCATGTTCACTGCATGTTATGCAACACCAATTAATTTGCGGTACCATGTTCACAGAAATATGTTTCCATAGTATATATAGCTACTCCTCCCCAATGCAGTCAAGAAGACAAGTTCATGACGTGGTAACGAAAAACACAAATGCGATCAGGATGGTGCCGCAAACTAGCTACCACCTAAAAACAAGTTCAAAACTTCAAATAGCCTCCTCACGCTTCCATGCATAGTTCCATTGCATGTTGCCTCCACCATCTGACGTGTTGATCTCATCATCTTACGCAGAAGGTAGGTGTTGATGTGTCTGCCCACGCTTTTTTGAGGCCCTATAATCCGCCTCACACACAAGTAAAGTGGCAAGGATTACCAAGATCATCATAAGCAGGGTACCCACGCTTGGAACTGCAAACGAAAAGCGAGTAAGAAAAAGGGCATATATAACTTCGACTAGAAGAACACATCAAGTAGCATGCATAAATACCATGACGATGCAGCTGATATAGTGGGTCGCCCAATGAAAGTAGGTGGAGGAGCTTCTTGTTCTCCTTATGTTTCTTTTTCTCTGAAACTTTTTTCTCCTTCTCCCTGGCAGCGATGGCGCATTTCTGGGTGCGGAGCACATCCAGCTCACGAAGAAGATGGCGCAGCTCTTCTTTCCTGTGCTCCACTTGTGCCGCAAGGATCTGAGAGGACGTTAGTAACATCAAAAAATATTGGTAGAACGAACTATAGTATTATATACAGTACTTATGGGTTGTATGACTTGTATAGCCTCGATGCGACTTCTTAATCAATTAAAATCTTTTCATCATTGAAAAAATCAAAGTAGTTGATGAAACATACGACGACGCATCATCCTGCGTACCTTGTCTGGTGGTTCGGAGGAGCTGCTGAACCAGCGAAGCGAGCTCACCCGGCCATGGAAAAGAATCGTCCAGGGCAGCGTCCGCTGCTGTTCCAGCTCCTTGACGACGGCAAGCGACGTGGTCGCAGTGAAGCTGGCCTGCGGTGGTCGCTCAAGGCTGGCAGTGGCGCGACTGCAGACCTTCCTCGCTGCAAACCGAAGCAAGGCCGCCATGGATCGACGGTTGCGTGGTAGCTTCTTCTCTTCTACCGTCGATCCGCGGTCGGAGTTCGTCAATTCTCTTCTTAGTTAGTCTATATGTGGTGATGTGGTCTCCAGGTCTGCCAAATAAATTAGCTTCCTATATACAGTACTCAGCGGCAAAATCACCGTATGCAGACAGGTTGCATGGCGTACCAGCCTCGTACCAGCCCGGCCTCATGGGGCGGTGGCTGTTTGGCGACGTGGAACGCGTGCACTTCCACATCATTTTTTCTTTTGACTTGATTGGTGTTTCCTTTTTGTACAACTACAAACACTAATTATCTTTCTCAAAAGAGGTTTTTGCCCCGCTTTATATATAAAGCATAAACCGTCAAACCAATATAATATGGTGAGGAGATCCTCATACAAACATGTCAAAGAAAAATTAAACGGCATTTGAGCAAGCGGCAATGCAGCAAACCAACACCGACCATGAAAACACGAGACGCCACACCCAACAAGAGACACCCAAGACTATTGAACAGGACTGGAACCGCGCCGCCTTCAGAAACCACCGGACTCCATAGTACCGAACACACCAAGCCACCTCCGAAAGAGGCCAACTCACTGTTGAGACAGCCCCCTCACTCTGGGCCGTGGAGCACCGCTCCTGCTCGGAGCTAGCAAGGAACGAGAAAAGATACCGTGGGGACACGTGTATAAGATAGGAGAACATCGAGACCATCCACGCCAAAGTCAAGAGCGCTACAAGAGATGAACAAGGCATGCCCGAAGTGATTGGCCACCTACAACCAAAAGGGACCAGGGCTCCACAACAACGCCGTCAATAGGGTGATGACGTCAAGCGCCATCGTTGTCGAGCCCGAGAAGACGGACTAGGGTATTCACCCCGGAGCCCTGGCACTCTGAAGGGACCACAACAAAACCCGCAAGAGGGAAGCGACACCCGAATTATAAACATGTGCATATAATTATTCAAATATTTGTGAACTTAAAGTAATAATAATTCATTGTAATTTGGAAAATATTTGTATTATTATAAATTATAAAAACATTTTTATAATCAGAAATACTATTTTATTTATATGATTTTTCTAAAATAAGACGTCAATACTTTTTATAAGTACTTGAATATTTTGCAAAATAAGTTATTTTCTGTATGTATAATATTTATAACACATGAATATTTAAATGTTATTTCTATTACTATCATTATAATTTACTTACATTTTACAATTACTAAAAGAAATCTAACAAGTGCAACATGGCCCGCATAGACAGCAACCTATTCAAACCACATCAGCGTGTTTGTTTATAATATAAACCGTCATAATCTTCAGTTAACAAGAAAGCATGACTGGTGCATTGGTACTGGTTGGCGTTAGCTCTCTTGACTTTGTAAGTTCGTTTCCGGTTGGGACGGTTTTTATCATTTAATTTCTCTTTATTCTAACATGTGGGGCCCACTAGTCATGAAGACATACATTAATGCTAATCAAAATATGGTGCTACGTCAGCGCATTATATGTCTACGGATTGGATAAGCACCGTAAAATATGGTGCCACGTCAGCGCATACGTCACAGATTGGATGATCATCGTATTTGCACACTCGTGCCAAGTGCTAGGACCAGTTCGGCGTATTTTTTAAGTTTAGGCACCAAAGTGAACATTGGTGATAAGTTTAAGCACCACTAGTGATATTACCTCTAAAGAGAAGCATGTGTTAATCTTTCTTCATGGCATCAGTCCTTAAGCTAAACCCAACATTTGGTTTTATAGATTATCCGTTGAAGTTGAAGTGTGAGATTGTTGAAGGATTGTCCAGTGCAGCGTGCCATCGTGGGCGAAGACCATACGTGAAGACAAAAGATGACGGGTGGCTATTTGCATGCCTCAGATCGAGCTCAATTAGTTTTCCTATCTTTGTTACGCTAGCCGGTTGAGGCCTCTTGGCTTTTGTGTTTTTGGCGTTGTGGTTCTTTGTGAGCTTACCGTTACTTTTGTTTCAGACTATAAGACCTTGTTGAACCTATTTGCTTATTTATAAAGGTGGCCGTATGCATCATTTTGATGCAGAGGCCGGGGAGTCCCCCTTTAAAAAAAACACATAATGCTAGGAATAGGCCCGATTTATCGGTAGATTCCCGATAAATCGCTTGTCAGAGCGATAAATTGGCACAAACGATAAATAGTGAAAATAAGGCATAAAATCATCGGTACCCCCCCCCCCCCCCCCCCCCCCCCCCCCCCCCCCCCCCCCCCCCCCCCCCCCCCCCCCCCCCCCCCCCCCCCCCCCCCCCCCCCCCCCCCCCCCCCCCCCCCCCCCCCCCCCCCCCCCCCCCCCCCCCCCCCCCCCCCCCCCCCCCCCCCCCCCCCCCCCCCCCCCCCCCCCCCCCCCCCCCCCCCCCCCCCCCCCCCCCCCCCCCCCCCCCCCCCCCCCCCCCCCCCCCCCCCCCCCCCCCCCCCCCCCCCCCCCCCCCCCCCCCCCCCCCCCCCCCCCCCCCCCCCCCCCCCCCCCCCCCCCCCCCCCCCCCCCCCCCCCCCCCCCCCCCCCCCCCCCCCCCCCCCCCCCCCCCCCCCCCCCCCCCCCCCCCCCCCCCCCCCCCCCCCCCCCCCCCCCCCCCCCCCCCCCCCCCCCCCCCCCCCCCCCCCCCCCCCCCCCCCCCCCCCCCCCCCCCCCCCCCCCCCCCCCCCCCCCCCCCCCCCCCCCCCCCCCCCCCCCCCCCCCCCCCCCCCCCCCCCCCCCCCCCCCCCCCCCCCCCCCCCCGGTGAGTAGCGATAAATCGTTGAATCAGATGATTTTTTAAACAGTGCTTAAAAGCACTAATTTCCCTTATTTCAAAGCATCGGTTTCACTAAAAAATGGATATGTTTGAACTACAGTTTATTTAATATATTTCAGTTATCTTTGAAAGCACTTTCATAAAACATAAGATTGTTTTGCTTTGAAAAGTTATGTCATATATTTGAAATGATTAGTTTCACACGTGAAAACAATCCATTTTACATATCCAAGATGTCCGCTTTCACACCAAAGATGACGACGACCACCACACAACGTGGCTAACTGGCTTCATGTTTTTGGTGGTCCATATCATGCGAGTTATAGCAGTCCAAGGGAATTTGTTTGGTCTCTCGAAGTTATCATATTCCTACTAATGATTTTGACAACTTTTATAGGATAGACACCACCTTGGGGTCAGATGTGCTTTTGGGAAGCAAGAGTAATTACAATCTTAGCTAGCCTCATACCAGTTGTAGGAGATGCCACAGTGACTTGGCTTTGCCATGGTTTCTTGATGGACGATGTCACATTAAATCGTTATTTCAGTCTTTGTCATTTACTCCCCCTTATTTTAATTAGTAGGCGCTAGCCTTCCTTCTTCATCTGGCTGCATGTGCGTGTATTCCTTGTATTCTTAAAATAAAAAGGTACTACTCCCTCCGTCCAGGTGCGTAAGTCATCTTACGTTGTGCACCGCGACCAAGGCGGAGAGGAAAACGAGAAAACCTAATGTCTTTTTGCTAATTAATAGCATTGCATGCAATGAACTAACCACTGCATGTTAAAAACTAAAACCAGGCCTATCGTTTAACATGCTACTCCCTCTGACCTAGAATAAGTGTCTTGGCTTTAGTTCAATTTGAACTAAAACCACAACACTTATTTTGGATTGGAGGTAGTTCTTCTTTCTTTGATTTAGGTAAGTAAATGATAACCCTACCTAACCCACAATGCATTCATCTCGATTGTAGGGCAGTGCTGCTGATGTCTCCTGGAATTCTGGTCACCTTTGTCCATCTCGGGGAGTTTGACAATAAGTGGGCTGTGGTGGCAGCCTCTTCCTTGGTATTTGTGAGTCCCTAGTCTCCTCCCTCTCTCCCTGTGCCCTGAGATGGTCTGGCCATCGACTCGCGGCAATTCTGGTGCCGGCCATCTAGCCATGATTTAGGCTTTGGTTCCGTGATCATGTTGTCCTTGGTGGTGGTTTTCCGACCACCACGAACTTGCGATTGCGATGATCTTGTCATTGAAATCGGTGGCTTGCTTGTTTGGCCTTTGCTGCTGTGTAGTCTGTTGGGGTTTGATACTTATTTAGAATCACGGCATGCTACTCTCTATGTTGTAGAACTTAATACAGACGGAAGAAATCTTTTTACCTCACTTGCTCTAGGTTTTGGTAGATGCAAGACTGTAAGTGCATCTAGTGCCACCCCTAGTTGGTTTTGGAGTATTGACGACAAATGTGGTTGAGGGACTAATGCGTTTGTGAGAATTGCAGGATAACGCAGGTAGTGTCCCTCATTGATTCGGTTTACCTACCGGAGATGACCCCTAAAAATGTATGAAGACATTGACGACAATGGTGGTATGTGAAGATATTCACATTGAAGACTATGACATGAGAAGACATTGAGTGAAGACTATGGAGCGCGAAGACTGTGTTGTTTCGTTGTTTCCTTTTCTTCTTTGTTGAGTCGTGGGAACCACCGTACTGTTAAGTGGGGTCCAAGTGATCATAGTCAGAATGACTGAAGTGATGCTCAACCCAAATCCTATGTCTTCGAGCGAAGACAATGAGAGCAAAACTTATCCAGAGCTGGATGAGTCAGCTTTGCTTGTAGCCCAAGTAAAGTTGCCGTGTGTGTTTGAAATCTGACCGTTGGAACACGTGTCAGTTCCTTAGTGACCCAGGGTCATTTCGGACATAACAGGTCGGGTTGCCTAGTGGCTATAAATAGCCCACCCCTTACACCATAAATTGGTGGCTGCTCAGAGTTAGTGCACGACTTTTGTCGTTTGAGAGCAACCCACCTCGAAGCCTTTGAGAGAGAGAAATCCTTGCGAGGACAAAGCCCAAAACACCCAGAGCCAAAGAGTGTTAGGCATCACTGAAGTTTTCCTGTCTGTGTGACCTGAAGACTTATTACACTTGAGGACTGTGAATCCTCCAGCCGGTTAGGCGTCGCGTTCTGAGCATCCAAGAGTCATTGTGGATTGCCGGTGAACGTCGTCTGTGAAGGTTCGGAAGTCTACCTTGAAGACTTACCAGAGTGATTGGGCGAGGACTGTGTGTCCTTAGCTCAAGGGGAATAAGGTGAAGACACGGTCTTCTGAGTTGAATCTCAGCCTCCCTAACCAGATGTACAGTTGTCACAGCAACTGGAACTAGTCCAACAAATCCTGTGTCTTCAACAAGTGACTGGTTCTATCCATTCCCTCCTTTACTTAGAGTTTGTCTTCGTGAAGTCATTGCCTCTTTGTCATACCTGTTCGACTTCATTGCTTGACTACTTTTGTTGATTGGCTTCATACTATCTTCCATCCTGATCCTTACTACATAGCTGCTCTTAGTCTTGTTTGTTCACAGTATTGCATACTTGACTATGGCTTGCTTGTTGTAGTTTATCTTCCGCTGCATATCAATTAGGTCTTTTCTATTGTTTGTCTTCGAAACATTCGTGTTTTGAAGACTTTCCTAAAAATCGCCTATTCACCCCCCCTCTAGTCGATAACTAGCACTTTCAATTGGTATCAGAGCAAGGTACTCCCTTGTTCTGTGTGATTCGGTTTAACCACCTGGAGTTTTAGCTATGTCGACTGCAGGGATAATCAAAGTCTCCGCTGCTTGCCCCGTGTTCGATGGAACTGCCTATCCCTACTGGAAGAATAAGATGTGCATGCATCTTGAAGCCATTGATGTCGACCTCTGGTATGTCGTCAAGAACGGCGTTCCCAAATCTGGTGAAGGTGTCACCCCTGCTGATGTCAAGAAGTTCATTCAACTGGACTCCACTGCAAAGAACATCATATGTGGTCATCTGACCAAAGGACAGTATGACCGTGTGAGTGCTCTGGAAACGTCGAAGCTAGTCTGGGACTGGCTATCCAAGGTCAACGAAGGCGTCTCAACCCAGAGAGATCAAAGGATCAGTGTTCTTCGCAACCTCTTCAACCGCTTCAAGATAAACGACAATGAAAATGTCCAGCTCACGTTTGATCGCCTCACTGACATCACAAATGAGCTTCATGCCCTCGGCGCCACTGAGATCACCAAGCATGAAATCGTCAAGACACTACTGAGATCACTTGACAGCTCTTTTGACACCCTTGCCCTCATGATACAAGAATGTCCTGACTTCAAGACACTCGATCCGTCTGATATACTTGAGAGGCTCAACACACATGAGTTCCAGCTTTCTGAGAAAAGAGATATCTATGGTCCCAACTATGGCCGAACTCGCGCTTTGAAGGCAAAAGTTGTTTCCTCATCTGAAGAAGAATCTGACTGCGGTTTTTATGATCCTGAAGACACTGGAAAGGAACTTGCTATGCTTGTGAAGAAGTTCCAGAAGTTCACTAGGAAGAAAGGCTTCAGAAAGTCTTCACGATCCAGCTCAAGAGATGATGAAGCTTCCACTCATGACTACAAGAAGAGAACCTGTCACAAGTGCAAGAAAACTGGACACTATATCTCTGAGTGTCCACAGTGGGACAATGAGAAGAAGAAGAAGAAGAGCAAGGAATATGATTCTGATGACAAGAAAAAGAAGAAATCTTCAAAGTCTTCTTCCAAGTCTTCATCAAAGTCTTCATCGCATAAGAAGAGCTCATCTGGCAAGGCTTGTGCTTTTGTTGGCGAGGAAATGGATTCAGAGGAGGAGTCTGCTTCTGAGGAGGTGGAGGTGGAGTCTGAAGAGGAGCCCGACCCGGGCGTTGCAAGTCTGGCTTTAGCCACAGCCTATGTTGCCAAGTCCATCTTCAACACTGAAGACAATGACTTCTACACCAACGCTGAAGCTGATGACAAGGACGACCCTGCTCCCACCTACTGCTTCATGGCACGCGGTGCCAAGGCACTACAAGAAATATGTCAACTTATGACCTTCTGTCAGTGACCCTGGAAGAATTGGTCATAGATTTATGACCATTTGAGACCAATTGGTCAAAAGCTGTTCGAGGGGCTCCAAACCCTAAACCATTGCGACCATTTTGGTCAGAAAGGTCATAATTTCCTTACATGAAATGGTCATAAAGCTAACAGCGCTAGTCCGCTGCCTTATTTCTAGTTGTTAACGACCAATATAGATGGTCATAGCCTTGTAAATTGTGGTGGGTTGCTATGACTAGGCGCCACCTCATCAGTTTTGCCTATGTGTCATGTCCATGTGGCAGTTTTTGCCCTAGG
>LR880968.1:939610244-939622216 GCA_904067115.1 Aegilops sharonensis
TATCTATTTTTTCCAAAAATCATTTCTAGGTACATAAGTATCTATTTAATCAGAGAAACACCAAAAAAATTCCAAGATTCAACCACTAGCTAAAAACGGTCATTCCCGCCGTTTTGACCGCATTTTGAAACGGGCATAAAAAATTCAAAAATATCAAAAAATGGGAAACCTTCGCATTGTGTCATTATATGTGGCCAAGTTATCAGGAAAAATAACAAACTTGTAATACGTCAATTATTTTAGAAAAGTGTTCTCAGAAACGAGCTATCACGTGTGGATATCAATGGTTTTCAAGCCAAATGATCAATCTTATGGCCACATTCATGGCGTAGTTTGTTCAAATGATCCCATATTGTGCACAAGGGTGCATATTGGAATGGCAAACAATGTTTCCTAAGGAAGTTTTCATTTTCTTTGGACGAAAAAACCATTTTCCACTTTTTGAGTGCCCAAAAGGAGGTTTTTTGTGAAGGACCTCCCAAATAATTGTTGAAAAATTGGACCAAATAAATTTTCTAAAATACTAGGACATATTTAATGCACAATTGACAAAATGGTTGGGTGTAAAAAGTTTTGATCCACCTCTCGTGAAAAAGACAAATTCCGCCGATTCAGTTGGAAGCGGGTCAAACTTGAACAGCAGCTGCCTCATAGTTTGCTATTTATTTTTTCCAAAAATCATTGCTAGTTACATAAGTACCTATTTAATCATAAGTACATGGTTTGGTGGCGATACGTCGAGGTTTGGGCGGTGGCCGAGGGCCCCAACTCTAGAGCACGTAAATTCGCATGCCCGCCGCATGGTCACCGCGTGACCGTGGCGTTGCCATGTGTTCTGGGCGGCCTAGGCATGTCTAGTGGGTTGGTCACTCCCCAGGTAGGTGCTAGGAAGAAAATTACAACATAAGATTCTCACGAGGAGACCGATCGATGCTCAAACATGAATTAGCAGCCAAGTGTTTGATTAGCGGTACGGGAAATGTACATGGCTAATGGCGTGAGTTTTGGCTGAGGATGATTAGTTACTAAGAAGACCGTCTTCACAAATTTTGAGCTCAAAAAGAGGAGCCTAGGTGGTACTTGCTTTGCAAAGTACCACACTGGACATAAATATGAATGTTGAAGCTAGGCTCGAAATAATGAATGGATTGAGCTGGCATTTTCAAACGCAAGTGGCATGCACCTCTTTAAGCTGGGCTCATATTGTGCACGAGGGTGCATCTTCGAATTCCAAGCAATGTTGCCTAAGGGAGTTTTCATTTTGTATGCACGGAAATTTCATTTTCCAGTTTTTGAGTGCCCGAAATGAGTTTTTTTGTGAAGGACTTACCATATATTTGTTGCTAAATTGGACCAAATCAATTTTCTAAAATACTAGGCCATATTTGATGCACAATTGATCAAATGTTTGGGTGTTAAAAACCTTGATCCACCTCTGGTGAAAAAGACAAATTTCTGCTGATTCAGTAGGAAGCGGGTCAAATTTGAACTGCAGCTACCTCATAGTTTGCTCTTTATTTTTTCCGAAAATCATTTATATGTACATAATTATTTATTTAATCATAGAAACATCAAAAGTTTTCCAAGATTCAACCCCTAGCTAAGAACAGTCAAGCCCGCCATTTTGACCGCATTTTGAAACGGGTATAAAAATTCATGGCATCGTTTGTTCAAACGATCTCATATAGTGCACAAGTGTGCATCTTGCAATGACGAACAATGTTCCCTAAGGGATTTTTTAATTTCTTTGGACAAAAAGTCAATCTTCCATTTTTTTAGTGCCCAAAATGAGGTTTTTTTGTGAAGAACCTACCATATATTTGTTGCAAAATTGGACCAAAAGAAATTTATAAAATACTAGGCCATATTTAATGTACAATTGACCAAATTGTTGGGTGTAAAAAGTTTTTAATCCACCTCTCATGAAAAAGACAAATGTCCGCATATTCATTTTTCCATTTTTCGAGTTCCCAAAATGAGTTTTTTTGTGAAGAACCTAACAAATATTTTTTGTAAAAAACTTCTCCATTTTTCAAGAATATTAGACCACATTTTATGAAAAAATTTTTGTACACTAAAAACATTTTTTATAGATATTAAACGGTTTTTAGTTACATCATTAAAAAATTTAATAAATATTTTGATGTCAAATATTTTGAACACATGTCTACATATTTTAAGACACATTGTACGTATTGTTTATATATGTTTAACTTTTTTCAAATACATGATTAACATATTTTCATATATTTTCAACAAAAAAACATCTTTTTATACCTATGTTTTGATGTCTATATTTGTTTTTACACATTGTATATTTTTGTATACATATAAACATCGTTGATATTGGTTAGAAAAAATTAAATACACGAAAAACTTGTTATCTTCCCGTTTTCGTTGGGCCGAATATATGTTTTTTGTGAGTAATATGAGGCCATCCACATTTCTTCCTGGATGGGCCGAGGCCTACATGGCACACATATTTTTTTTAAAGAGAAGGTGGCCTCGTTCCACCGAGGCCCAAGCCCACCTTGAGAGACACCTTAAGTACCGATGCATCCACGTTCACCAGCTCATGACCATTTATATTGGTCGCAATCAGGTAGAAATAAGGTCGTTGACCACTCTTGTCTGCTTTATGACCATTTGGTGTAAGGCAATTTCAGGGTTTGAGCCCTTCCAAGCGAAATGGCCGTGGATTTACGACCAATTCAGCCGGGGTCACTGAGAGAAGGTCACAAGTTGACATATTTCTTGTAGTGGTAAAGCACCAGCACAAGTAAATAAATCTTGAATAACTCCTTTTTCAATAATATTACCACTACCGATTCGAA
Source organism: Aegilops sharonensis (assembly GCA_904067115.1). Lineage (NCBI taxonomy): Eukaryota > Viridiplantae > Streptophyta > Magnoliopsida > Poales > Poaceae > Aegilops > Aegilops sharonensis. Next base: position 939,613,079 of record LR880968.1, read on the forward strand.
ATCTTTTTGTATGATAGGTAGGGGATTCTTCAGTAGGAGCTTCAGAATATTCCATGATATTATTATTGCCCATATCGGCTATAATTTCTACAATTTCAGACATAACGACAAGCAAGCAAACTAACACACGAGCAAACAAGCGGGCGAGGAAAAGGCAACGGGAAAGAGAGGGCGAATAAAACGGCAAGGGTGAAGTGGGGGAGAGGAAAACGAGAGGCAAATGGCAAATAATGTAATGCGGGAGATAGGGATTGTGATGGGTACTTGGTATGGTGCTTGACTTGCTCTTGCGTGAGCCTCCCCGGCAACGGCGCCAGAAATTCTTCTTGCTACCTCTTGAGCACTGCGTTGGATTTCCCCGAAGAGCAGAGGATGATGCAGCAAAGTAGCGTAAGTATTTCCCTCAGTTTTTGAGAACCAAGGTATCAATCCAGTAGGAGGCCACGCACAAGTCCCTCGTACCTGCACAAAACAATAGCTCCTCGGAACCAACGCGATTAGGGGTTGTCAATACCTTCACGTCACTTACGAGAGTGAGATCTGATAGAGATGATAAATAATATTTTTGGTATTTTTGGTATAGAGATGAAAGTAAAAAGTAAAAGGCAAAGTAACACTAGTAGAAAAACACCTATTAGTCCCGGCTCGTAAGGGCCTTTAGTCCCGGTTCATGAACCGGGACTAATGGGTCGTTACAAATACCTCCACCCATTAGTCCCGGTTCAAACACGAACCGGGACAGATGTGCCTCCACGTGGCCGGTCCGTCGAGCCCAGTCAAGGGGGCCTTTGGTCCCGGTTGGTGCAAAGGCCCCGGTTGGTGGCACCAACCGGGACCAAAAGTCCATGTTTTTTTTAGAAAAGTGGCTGCTTTAGGGGTTTTGGGGGTTATTTTTAGGTTGTTATTAGCTAGCTAATAGAGAGAAGTGTCCTCTCTTATATCTTCGTCCTTGGTTTATCAACGCTGCTGCTATGTTCATTTCACCCGCTGATATAACATGCTCATGCATGCTCGCATCATACATCATCATATATAATAACAAGTCCTACTAATCATGCATCATCATAAAACTTCTACTCGTTATTAATAATAAGTCATACGATCATCATCCTCATAGTCATCGAACCCAACCCTACATAATTGTTCTTAGCACATGATCATCAGTATCAGGTAGGACCTAAACACCCTTAAGGTAAAATAGCATAAAACAATATAGACCCTCACTCTCCATTATGAAGAATGGAGATCATCCTGTCTCCAATTCTTGCGCTTCGCTTCCTTTTGCTTCCAAGAAGCTCCTTACGACTTTCCATACATTTTTTCCATTCTTCGATTGTCATGTCTCCACTTCTTTTAGAAATCCGGTATGGACAGTTGAGATTCGTAGGATGACCTGGATATATGTTCAAAACATGAAGGCTGCCATTCTCATACATCAAATGAGGCACACAATCCTCTGGGATTCTCTGTTGAAAAACATAGTAATAACTTCGTAGTTAGCAATGATGTACTAGTTTTAGAAGTATGCAAAAAGATGCACGGATGTCGTAATAGTAAAAAATCTTACCAGGGTATCTACATGGTAGTTATCGTAGTTCAACACGTGCACTAGTGGCACGTATTGACCATAATGTTGAGGAGTTCGATTGTAGACATTGTAATTCTCAAGATCAGTACAAAATGCGATCAGATGATTTTTCTCCTTATAAGTTAATTCAGAGCCATCGGTGTAGTGGGTTTTGTCTACCATCTTCCGCACATTCTTTGAACAATCAAAATAAGCTGTCGATGGAAATAAGCTGTCAACTATTTTGAAATAAACAATATAAATTACTTAATAACTATGTTAAGCTCACATGGGGGAAGAATTGGAGGTGTATCCACAAGGACCCAAATCGAAGGTCTCTCTTGCTCGATTGTAGGATCACCAAGATCCATGGTGACAAGCATACCCTCATCAAGACCATACATCTTGCAAAGTGCTTCCCAATTTTTGCAACCAAAATGGGTTACACTCTGAGCATTGTACAACTTTACTTGAAAATCCACACCATGATGGGTACTTAGGATAATTTTTTTGGTTTTGAAACTTTCATGGTCTTCAAAACCCATCCTCTCCAAGACATAGCGTCTTGCAAAGCATGGGATAAGCTAGTCGAATTGGAAAAGATGAAAAATATTGTCATGATTAAAATAGTTGAAGTCATGATTAATTACGAAAAAAAACTATTGTCGTCGTTGCGTACCGTATGAACATCGAAGGTCTCGTCGAGCTTAATGCTGAAGCGCCGATCTTCGTCCAGCTCAATGAACCTGTCGCAGATACCTCGGTCGTCGTGGCACCAGTCGCACTCCCTCGGGCGGTTTTCGTCGTCAGAGTACGACATTTCCGGCCTATGTTCATAATTCAAATGAAGGAGAACTTATCCAATATGAGCATTCAATAAGCAAAACCAAATCATAAAATAAGCAAAACCAAATCATAAAATAAATTAGTATTCAAATTAGCATGCATTCAATAATTATAAGCAAAAGTACATCATCTCTTGGTGTTCGTACATCGTCGAATATTATCACTAATATAGCATCACTAATACAACTAGAACCGTAGCGCCCGACGGATATCGACGCGGGCGGTGGACACCCAAAGATAAGGAACCATCACATGATCATAGCTCCAGTGAGATCCCTGAAGAACCTGCCAGGTATTGTCGAACCTGCCCTCCAATGCAACCATGTAGCGACGGACGTGCTCGTCCTCCTCGCTGACACGGTGACGTACCACCTCCGCGGTGTCCGGAAGCCTCAGCACCGTCACTGGCCCACGCAACCGTCACCAAACAAGGATCGGGTCAACAACGGGCTGCCTCCTCACCAACCTACGTCCCCCGGAAGGTAGCACCTCCCAATACTAGCCCGGCGGAGCCCAGTCCCGAACATGGCCCTGATCAAGCAAGCCTACACCGCCGAGTCGACGACGACGAGGATGCGGGATAGGCATCGCCGACGTCGATGCGGGAACTACTTCTATATATAGTTAAATAAAGTAGTTTTATTAATTAAATCAACTATCTAGTTCAACTACTATACTAAGCATTTACTATAAATAAATAAAGTAGTACTTACTATAAATAAATAAAGTAGCACTTACTATAAATAAATAAAGTAGCACTTACTACAAACTACTTCTATATATAGTTAAATAAAGTAGTTTTATTAATTAAATCAACTATCTAGTTCAACTATACTAAGCACTTATTACTATAAATAAATAAAGTAGTACTTACTAAAAACAAAGTAGCACTTACTATATAGTACTTACTAAAAATAAACTATTATTTTTCTAACTAACTCATATTTTTCTAACTAATTATATTACCAAAAAAATCTAAATAAAATAGTAATTATATTTTTCTAACTAGCTAGTTCAATTATAGTACTTACTAACACAATCTAAATATCACCAAACATACTAGGAACAAATTAATAGAAAAAATAATCTATTAACAGAAAAAAATCTAACACAATATGAACAAATTAATTACACCAAAAAAATCTATTAACAGAAAAAATCTAACACAATATGAATAAATTAATTACACCAAAAAAATCTATTAACGGAAAAAAATCTAACACAATATGAACAAATTAATTACACCAAAAAAATCTATTAACAGAAAAAATTCTAACACAATATGAACAAATTAATTACACAATCTAAATTTACATACTATGAACTACATATCTAAATTACTACACATCTAAGTTGCTCACGGTGAGGTCAACGGCGACGGCGACGGCGAGGTGCGGCGCGGGGCGGCGATGGCGTCGGGTCGGGGCGGGGCGGCGACGTCGGGGCGGCAGGGCGGGGCGGCGACGGCGTCGGGGCGGGGCGGGGCGGCGACGGCGTCGGGGCGGGTCGGCGACGACGCGCGGCGTCGGGAGATCGAGGAGGAGGAGAGATCGAAGTGGGGATGCGGTTCTGAAATTTTCCTTATATAGCAAAGTCTTTGGTCCCGGTTCGTGGCTCCAACCGGGACCAATGCACCCTTTAGTCCCGGTTGGTAGCACCAACCAGGACCAAAGCCCTCTTTTCAGCAGCCTCTTTTCAGCAGCCCAAAGGGCGGGAAGCAGAGGGCTTTGGTCCCGGTTGGTGCCACCAACCGGGACTAAAGGGTGGGCATTGGTCCCGTTTGGAGCCACGAAACGGGACCAATGGCCGTGTGCTGGCACGGTGCGGCACGAAAGTTTAGTCCCACCTCGCTAGCTGAGAGGGGCGCGCAGTGGTTTATAAGCCCCACTGCCGCTCCCCTCTCGAGCTCCTCTCCACTGCAGGCTTACGGGCCTACTTACTACTGCTTTGCCTGATGGTCCTATTGGGCCACCTGCGGGCCTGAATCCTGGCCCATGGTGGGTTTCTAGTCGTATCCAGGCCGTGGGGGCCCAGTAGGAGGCACTTTTTTTTCTTTACTTATTTATTTTATGCAGCTGTTTTTTTAGTCCCACCTTGCCAAGCGAGAGGCACTCGCAGCAGTTTATAAGCCCTGAGTGCAGAGATGATGAAGAAGAGGCTCAATGCTCACCTGCACGTTGGTTCGCTTCAAGTCTTGAGGAATAGGGTAGACTGCACGGAGCTATGTGCAATGCAGTTTACACTATTCTGAACGGCTTGAAGCGAATTAACTAGCATTGCGCCTCTTTTTTATTTTTAATGACTTATTACCACACAGAAATAAATAGAAAAAAAATAAATATAGCAGAAAAGAAAAAAAACTATATAAAAAACTACTCAGAAATAAATAGGCGGCCGAACTTCACCAGGCGGCCGAACTAGCCATGAAGGACTTGGTTGTCCGGCTGTGGCCGGCAGAGCCAATTCCGAGCAGTTACTTCGGGCTCGTGAAGCGGATTGTGGGCGCCTGTCCTCAGCTTGATGCTGTTAAGCGATCGGTCTGCATAGTGGGTGCGCGTATGGCATTTGCCCATGCAAAAGTGCATTGGGGGAAGCTTGACGCGGAGAAGCTGATGACTAAGGGGCCGCCAGAGGGTAAAGAGCACCGCAAGCCCGAACTATATTATGAAGGTGTACTGAAGGGAGCCCGCCTTGCGGCGGATAAGTGTGCCAAAGACATTATATTTCCCTGAGGGCATTCGTTCGGAATAGATCTTTAAGGATTTTACAACCTCTCGAACAGCTGACCAGCTCTCGTTGTATCATGACAGTCGGTTTTCGGCTTTCTCTACTGAGGTGCTCGTCCGGCAGATCCGGGACACAATCGCAGTAGTTCTCCCTGCGCTACCTTAGCTGATATAAGTTCGGGGTGCCGAGCGACCAAGAAGGTGGTCGGACTTTATTGCCGTACTGTGAAGCCCCTGATCGGACCCTGGTAAACCCAGCCGTTATACCGTTGGGTAGCGCGGACTCCTTAGTTGGTGTCCGGATAGTTGGCTGTCATATCAAAATTTTGATAGGCATTGACGACTCGCTACTCCGGCAACTGTATGATATCCGCCCTGAGGGCGGGGTTCGGCCTTGCCCATAGGTGTGATTGCATCACATGGTGTTGGCCTGAGTGATTTACCACGTGGTATCTAGTCAACGTGGTTCGTCCCATTAGCATACGGTAAATTACCGCATGGTGGGAAGGTGCCGAAAAGCCTATATAAAAAACTACTCAGAAATAAATAGAAGAAAAAATAGTTGTGATTAACTTTACTAAAATCTTTTTTATTTTTAGTGACTTATTACAACTCAGAAATAAATAGAAAAAAAAATAAATATAGCAGAAAAGAACAAAACTATATAAAAAACTACTCAGAAATAAATAGAAGAAAAAATAGTTGTGATTAACTTTACTAAAAAATGAGCATAGATGCTTATTTTTAATGACTTATTACAACTCAGAAATAAAAAGAAAAAAATAAATATAGCAGAAAAGAAAAAAAACTATATAAAAAACTATTCAAAAATAAATAGAAGAAAAAATAGTTGTGATTAACTTTACTAAAAAAATGAGCATAGATGCTTATTTTTAATGACTTATTACAACTCAGAAATAAAAAGAAAAAAAAATAAATATAGCAGAAAAGAACAAAACTATATAAAAAACTACTCAGAAATAAATAGAAGAAAAAATAGTTGTGATTAACTTTACTAAAAAATGAGGATAGATGCTTATTTTTAATGACTTATTACAACTCAGAAATAAAAAGAAAAAAAAATAAATATAGCAGAAAAGAACAAAACTATATAAAAAACTACTCAGAAATAAATAGAAGAAAAAATAGTTGTGATTAACTTTACTAAAAAATGAGGATAGATGCTTATTTTTAATGACTTATTACAACTCAGAAATAAAAAGAAAAAAAAATAAATATAGCAGAAAAGAACAAAACTATATAAAAAACTACTCAGAAATAAATAGAAGAAAAAATAGTTGTGATTAACTTTACTAAAAAATGAGGATAGATGCTTATTTTTAATGACTTATTACAACTCAGAAATAAAAAGAAAAAAAAATAAATATAGCAGAAAAGAACAAAACTATATAAAAAACTACTCAGAAATAAATAGAAGAAAAAATAGTTGTGATTAACTTTACTAAAAAATGAGGATAGATGCTTATTTTTAATGACTTATTACAACTCAGAAATAAAAAGAAAAAAAAATAAATATAGCAGAAAAGAACAAAACTATATAAAAAACTACTCAGAAATAAATAGAAGAAAAAATAGTTGTGATTAACTTTACTAAAAAAATGAGCATAGATGCTTATTTTTAATGACTTATTACAATTCAGAAATAAATAGAAGAAAAAATAGTTGTGATTAACTTTACTAAAAAATAAGCATAGATGCTTATTTTTAATGACTTATTACAACTCAGAAATAAAAAGAAAAAAAATAAATATAGCAGAAAAGAAAGAAAACTATATAAAAAACTACTCAGAAATGAGCATAGATACGCTTATAGAGAAAATTCAACCTAAATTCATAATAAATTTCTACTAACTTCAGAGAAATTCAGTATGAATTTAGGTTAAATTCCCTGTAAAAGGGCATCTATTTTCATTTTGAGAGGAGCTCAACATGGCAGAGAGGGAGGGGCTTATAAACCGGTCTGATTCCCCTTCGGTTGGCAAGGTGGGACTAAACTCTGGCCGCAACGAGGACCAACCCTTTAGTCCCGGTTGGTGGCATGAACCGGGACTAATGGGCAGCCTTTGGTCCCGATTCAAGCCACCAACCAGGACCAATGGTGGTGGGCCAGGAGCGAGGGCCATTGGTCCCGGTTCGTCCCACCAACCGGGACCAATAGGTCCAGATGAACCGGGACCAATGGCCCACGTGGCCCGGCCGGCCCCCGGGGCTCACGAACCGGGTCCAATGCCCCCATTGGTTCCGGTTCTGGATTGAACCGGGACTAATGGGCTGGACCGTCCTGGACCATTGGCCCCTTTTCTACTAGTGTAAAAACAAAGCAAGTATTAAAGTGATGGAGATTGATATGATGAGAATAGACCCGAGGGCCATAGGTTTCACTAGTGGCTTCTCTCAAGAGCATAAGTATTCTACGGTGGGTGAACAAATTGCTGTTGAGCAATTGACAAAATTGAGCATAGTTATGAGTATATCTAGGTATGACCATGTATATAGGCATCACGTCCAAGACAAGTAGACCGAAACGATTCTGCATCTACTACTATTACTCCACTCATCGACCGCTATCCAGCATGCATCTAGAGTATTAAGTTAAAAACAGAGTAACGCCCTAAGCAAGATGACATGATGTAGAGGGATAAATTCATGCAATATGATAAAAACCCCATCTTGTTATCCTCGATGGCAACAATACAATACGTGCCTTGCTGCCCCTTCTATCACTGGGAAAGGACACCGCAAGATTGAACCCAAACCTAAGCACTTCTCCTATTGCAAGAACTACCAATCTAGTTGGCCAAACCAAATGGATAATTCGAAGAGACTTGCAAAGATAACCAATCATACATAAAAGAATTCAGAGAAGATTCAAATATTATTCATAGATAAGTTGGATCATAAACCCACAATTCATCGGTCTCAACAAACACACCGCAAAAAGAAGATTACATCGAATAGATCTCCACGAGAGAGGGGGAGAACATTGTATTGAGATCCAAAAAGAGAGAAGAATCCATCTAGCTACTAGCTATGGACCCGAAGGTCTGAAGTAAACTACTCTCATTTCATCGGAGGGGCTATGGTGATGATGGCCTGGATGTTGCTCCAAAGTGTTCCTATGGCCTGACCTAACACAACCGGGTGGATAGGTCCACTGCTCAAAGCCCGTCCGTGCAAAGTCAAAGGGCTAGATCCAGTGGTCAAACGCTACAGGGTTAGGCGGGACGGGGGCCCTGGGGGGGTAGCAATGCCACTGGAGCGTCGTACCGGGCCCTCATACATGCGGGGTGGTGTTGTGGCATGTCCGAAGAGGCGGCACGCGTCTCCGGGTTGTGGCCCCCCTCACGGACGGCANATACATGCGGGGTGGTGTGGTGGCATGTCCGAAGAGGCGGCACGCGTCTCCGGGGTGTGGCCCCCCTCACGGACGGCGATGACATGGTAGTAGACGTTCTGCGGTAACGATGCGGCGTGAATATTATTAAATACTCGGAGCGCGATAAAATCGTGAGTTTTTTACATGACGTGGGCACATGTTTTGTAGGACTGATGGTAATTTTTCATAATTTTTCGTGATGGAGAAGTATCTGAACAATTCCCTCTTACGCGGATTGCTCTTTGCGTGTCTATGACTGTGGCCGGCGGCCTCCGGGGGCTAGCATGCCGCCAAATCTTGCGTAGGCGGCCTCTCACAAGTCTGGAAGTGTTGTGGCGGGTGCAAACGCCCGGCACGCGTCTCCGGGGTGTGCCCCCCCTCACGGACGGCGCCGCCGCCGACACCTGGAGGGGGGGAACGGACGCGTCGGGTCCACACGGAGGGGATCTTGCCGTGGGTCTGGCCCAGATGTTGCTCCAAAGTGTTCCTATGGGCTGGCCTAACACAACCGGGTGGATACGTTCACTGGTCAAAGCCCGTCCGTGCAAAGTCAAAGGGGCAGATCCCGTGGTCAAACGCTACAGGGTTAGGCGGGACGGGGG
>LR880968.1:939622980-939634101 GCA_904067115.1 Aegilops sharonensis
CTCCAAAGTGTTCCTATGGGCTGATCTAACACAACCGGGTGGAGAGGCCCACTGGTCAAATCCCGTCCATGCAAAGTCAAAGGGCTAGATCCGGTGGTCAAACGCTACAGGGTTAGGCGGGACGGGGGCCCTGGGGGGTAGCAATGCCACCGGAGCGTCGCATCGGGCCCTCACACATGCGGGGTGGTGCGGTGGCATGTCCGAAGAGGCGGCACGCGTCTCCGGGGTGTGGCCCCCCTCACGGACGGCGATGACACGGTAGTAGACGTTCTGCGGTAACGATGCGGCGTGAATATTATTAAATACTCGGAGCGCGATAAAATGATGAGTTTTTTACACGACGTGGGCACATGTGCTGTAGGACTGATGGTAATTTTTCATAAATTTTCATGATGGAGAAGTATCTGAACAATTCCCTCTTACGCGGATTGCTCTTCGCGTCTCTACGACTGTGGCCGGCGGCCTCCGGTGGCTAGCATGCCGCCAAATCTTGTGTAGGCGGCCTCTCACAAGTCTGGAAGTGTTGTGGCGGGTGCAAACGCTCGGCACGCGTCTCCGGGGTGTGCCCCCCCCCCCCCTCTCATGGACGGCGCCGCCGCCGGCACCTGGGGGAAACGGACGCGTCGGGTCTACACGGAGGGGATCTTGCCGTGGGTCTGGCCCGGATGTTGCTCCAAAATATTCCTATGGCCTGACTAACACAACCAGGTGGATAGGTCCACTGGTCAAAGCTCGTCCGTGCAAAGTCAAAGGGGTAGATTCAGTGGTCAAACGCTACAGGGTTAGGCGGGACGGGGGCCTTGGGGGGTAGCAATGCCACCCGAGCGTCGCACCGGGACCTCATACATGCGGGGTGGTGTGGTGGCATGTCCGAAGAGGTGGCACGCATCTGGAGGGTGTGCCCCCCTCCAAGTGACGGCGGAACTGCCTTGCGTGCATGGGGGCACACCGCGGAGCCCCAAGACGGGCGTCTACGCGTGCCCGAACACTTTCACATATGCATCGGGACCCATGCGATGTTTCGGTGACATAGCTACACCCCGAATCCCCCCACCAACCAGAATTCCCTCCGTGTCGACCGTTTCCCCCCTCCGTGACACGGCGATAGCGACGTTCGTAACGGGGGGCAATCGATATACAATCAGAGTATGTTTTTTTAGATAAGGCATAATTATCTTATGCAAACACAAAAACTAAAATAAAGTAAAAATGAGAAAATAAAGTAAAAATAAAAAAATAGTATGCCGGCGGCAAGGCCGTCGGCATATCTGTGCACACACGGAGGTGCAGTCCCACGGATCGATGACGTGGCATGGCACACGGATCGATGACGTGGCAGAGGGGCCTATGCCGACGGATATACCGTAGGCATATCTTTGCCATAGGTAGTATAAAGCAAAATTAAAAATAAAACTAAATAAATGTATGCCGACGGCCAGGCCGTCGGCATATCTGTGCACACACGGAGGTGCAGTCCCACGGATCGATGACGTGGCATAGCACACGGATCGATGACGTGGTAGAGGTGTATGGGCCAGGTCTATGCCGACGGCTGTGCTGTCGGCATACGTCCGGCACAGATATGACGACTGCCGTCGTTACCACCCGTCGGCGTAGGCTCGACGCCGCCAAACAGTCAGCGCTGACCTTGTAGCTGGGCACGGGCTATGCCGACGGCTGCTGCTATGCCGACGGGCCCCGTAGGCGTATCTCCAGCGGTCCTGACGGCCTCTTATATGCCGACGGACCCGTCGGCATATATGGATCTATGCCGACGGCTTTTCTATGCCTACGGCTTGCCCTTGGCCGTCGGCATAGCTTCATTTATGCCGACCGGTGCCGTCGACATAGATATGGCCGTCGGCAAACCAAGTTTTTCTGGTAGTGTATTCAGTGTAGACGCAACTGAGCTACGCTCTTGCTAGTACGTGTGTGCGCAGCTTCAGTGAGTGCTTTGCTACTGTAGATCGTTCCTGAGAATACTAGCTAGTCGAGACTAGTTTGGGCTAACGGACGGTGCACAGGCGGCTGGCATCCGGGTTGGTCATTATTTTGGCGGCCCCTTGCCCTCTGAGCCGGCACTCAGTCGCGGCTGCCGCCAGCCGCGGCATGTTCTGCATAGCCGCCGCCATCTAGTCAAGTTCACTTCTTGCGAGGCTGATCCCCGCCATGCTCAGGTATATAATGGAGGAATCAGAATCCTTGTCGTGTCCAAGTCCGGCTGGATATGCGTAGAAACAAAGCGAAACAAAGGCAGACGGTGCCTTTTGCGCGGCAAACCGAGGCTGGGCGGCCTAAAGATTTGAACACAAGCCGGACATAAATGCAGCAAATTTGATCATTTTTTATCAACGAAGTCTGGGCGGCTTACAAAGAGATAACACAAGCCGCATAATCCCATAAATTTACCGGCACCAGTATGTACCGGTTGACAATAATCCTACACTTACAGACAAACAACGGGTATTTAGTGCTAATTAACTTCTCCATCCTCCTGAATTTTAGGAATGGTGGGGGCCTTCCTTCCCTTAATCCCAATCAAATGATGCCACATGTGACACTCCATGAAGCCTGTAAAAACGCGTCCGTCCTTGTTTCTAGCAAAGTCCATCTGTTGGCAATCCACCATTCGTCACTTTCCCCAAGATCCCTGACTTGTATAAATTTGTAAACTAAGGCTGCTCATAGTAGGAGTAACATAGGTAGTAACATGCATGCCACATAGGCAAAAAATATGATGTGGCAAGTAATTAATGAGGAGAGATGCAAATGGAGTAACATAATATGTTACCATCACATAGCGGTTTCCAATGTAAAATGAATCTACAAAGTAATAAATGAAGCACTCTATATTACCACATCTATAACACTACCCATTATGGAGGCAGTAACATAGAATAGTAACATATGCATGTTACTAGTCTAAGTTACTCCCCACTATGACTAGCCTAATTCCTTTTTATAACTGGTGAATAGTATATCTGACAGGACTAACAAAACATAGAGTGGACCTCATTAAGACTAGCCATAATGGATAGTAATATAGACTAGTAAAAGCATGGTTAATAAGAGAGGCAGCAGCCGGCTCTATAGTCATGTCCATGTCATTTATAGTCCTCATACAACCAACACCATATAATAGGACAGCTATAGGTTGGCTGTTGGCTTGAATTTAAGTATTAATCTTTGCATGCAGGGATTGGGAGGAATGACAAAGCGCTAGTTTACAGGCAGCAGCTCGGGCTGCAAGCGAGCTATTGCGCCTCGTAATGTGCGTATAGGCGGGCGACTAGTGAAGAGCCGGCTCTGCTCTCTCTCCTCATTTCTCTCTCTCTTTCATGTAGGATTTTTTTTGACGTGGCAAGTCTTGTAGCCTGCTGAGTAGGACTTATTATACTTGCTCTAACATGAGTCTATGTTACTATCTCTATAGTGGAGAGTAACATATAGTAATGTCACACTTTATTTATTAGGCTATAGACACATCTTGTCTTAATATGTGTGATGTTACTCATAGCTATATTACTATTTTCCTCTCTTTCTTCATTTATTGCTTGACACATCATCTACCTTATCTAGATATATGTGATGTTACTACCTATATTATTTTCACTGTGGGTAGTCTAATGTACAGCTTTTTTACAAAAAAAACTGTGCATGTACCGCGCAACATGCATTAGAGCAGGTATAAGGGCATCTCCAGCCGGCCCCCCAAGATGCCCCCCACGGCCACTTTTTGGACGCCGGCACTAAAATATCCCCCACTCGCGCCCCCAAAGCCCCACTTTTCGCCGGATTTAGAGAAAATTGACGCCGGCAGTACCACCCCAAACCCAGCCCCCTGGGGAGCAGCTGGGCGTGCCGGCGACGCCTTTTTCTTGCGGTTGGCCCACTGTCGGCCTCCCACAACCTCTCTCCTCTCTTTTCCTCTTTCTTCTCGCCTGCCCCTCTCTCTCTCTCTCTCTCTCTCTCTCTCTCTCTCTCTCTCTCTCTCTCTCTCTCTCTCGAGCACGGAGCACATCGGCGCGGGGCGGAGCGGCGCTGGAGGAGTCCGGTGTCCAGCTCGGGCGGGCGTGGTCGGCGTCCGGCGTGCTCGAGGAGCCCCGAATCCCTCTCCAGCGCCTCGTAGCCATCCGGGAAGGCGGCCGGCAAGCCAGCGGCAGGGCGAGCTCGGGCGAGGACGAGCGGGGCCAGGTAGCGGGAGGTGCGGGGGACCCGTCGACGAAGGACCGGGGCGCAGCCGGCCCGGGATGAGGCGGGCGCGTCGACGGAGCCTCCTGCCGACCACGGAGCAGCAGCCGGCTCGGGAGCAGGGCCGGACGCGGGCGCGCGAGACGGCGGGCTCGGGCGGAGGCCGGGCCAGTGCGAAGACGACCGAGGCGCGGGAGCGGAGGCCGAGCGGGGCGGTGCAGACCTGCGCGGAGTCGGGGTCGATGTAGGCGCAGGACGAAGCGGGCGCGCCGACGTCGGGGCCGAAGATGCAGGGCACGCGATGGAGGGACGAAGAGGCACGGTTGGAGCATGCTCGAGGTGATCGGCCGTTCGCGTGGACGCCGCAGGTGTGGCTGGCCGCCTGTGCTCAAACGAGCCAAGCTAGCTAGCTAGCAAGCGCACACACACAGCCGAATCGATTGGCTCTGCTTTGCTAGCTAGCTAGCTGGGCACGAGTACTTGTACGCAGGGATGGAGGTGGCCAGCGAACCCTCATGCGGAGGAGCGAGCTCGGCGGCGAGGCCGGGCCGGCCGTGGCCTGGGGCGGGCGCGGTCTGGGCACGGCTTGGGGGTGAACACGGCTGGAAACATTTTCGCCTCCAGGTCAAAATTTCCACCGGCAGGCCCCCAAGCGGCAAAAAAAAAGCCTCCTGAGGGGCTCAACGGCTGGAGATGCCCTAATAATCCTATTCAGCAGGCTACAAAGGGTCCCACCTCAGCAAACTTCTGAGCTGGAGGAGAGTAAAAGTAAGAGAGAGAAGGAAACGGCTGCAACACAAGAAGCGAGAAAGTTCTGCCCGCTTGCAGCTTGAAGCGAGCGATAGCGCCACTGCTCCCAATCCCCTCCATCTCAATGTCCAATCAACCGCTTTTTCCTTTCTCCACATCCATGCAAACATTGATTGCCCTGGGCATCTAACAGCTCGTATAAAGCCAGCTTATTACACCTGACTTTTACTATAGAGGCTATTGCTGACATGGCACCGGTATAGAGCTAGTAGCCGGCGTTTCTATTAGCCATGCTTTTACAAAGTATTCTCTCTCCCCTATGCAAACGACTTCTTTAATTTGATAGTAAAAATTTGGATGATAGACATCTTCTGAACCATAGCTCCGTTTTTTATTTTTTATACATTATAATTCATAGGAGAAGATCTCCAGAACAAGCTCAATGAAGGATACATTTGAACTAGTTTTAATTTTGACTGTTTCACTGGTTTCAAAAAATATAATTTTACTCATTCAAAAATCAGTATTTTAATATGCACATTTCACTCATTTTAAAAATATTTCAAGTTTTTCAAAAACACTTGATTAAGTCAATACATAAAACTGTTTCCTTTCATTTCAAATTTAAAACATGTTTCACTGATTTCACTTATTTCAAATCACTGGTTTCAATTAAAAAATGATATATTTGAGCTAATTTTTGTTTAATATATTGCAGTTATCTTTGAAAGCACTTCCATAAAACCAAAAGTGTTTCGCTTTGTAAAATTATTTCATATATATGAAATAATTAGTTTCACACATGAAAGCAATCCATTTCACATATCCAAAATGTCCGGTTTCACACCGAAGATGTCCGCCACACAACATGGCCAGCTGGCTTCATATTTTTCGTGGTCCATATCATGCGAGTTATAGCAGTCCTAGGGAATTTGTTAGGTGTTGGAATTATCATATTCCTGTTAATGATTGTGACAATTTTTATAGGATGCGTACCACCTTGGGGTCAGATGTCCTATTCGGAAGCAACAGTAGCTACAAGCTTAGCTAGCGATCATACCAGTAGTAGGAGATACCACAATTACTTGGCTTTGCGGTGATTACCACGTTAAATCATTATTTGTCCCCATCATTTACTCTCCCTTATTTTTATTAGGCGCCATTCTACTTCGTCTGTGCGCATGTGCGTGTATTCCTTGTATTCTTGAAATAAAAAAAGGTAATATCTCATATTGAAATGCAAATGTACAAACCTTCCATGACACATAAGATACATACTTTGCTTTCAATCCAACGATAAGTGTCACTAATTTAGTACAGCTTCATATTAATTTTACACCAATTTATTTTGGGACCAAGAGAGTACATGTTATCCATCGACCACAACTGCATCATTTGTTTCCTTGAAGGAGAACTCACCTGTCCTATGTTAAATGTTAGAGATCATTTCATATCCACCCGATCTCCTCCTCCGAGCCGCTGCTGCAAGAACAACAACAAGGCCAGCAGCACTGCCCCGCAAGGTATAACCACGTCCCACACGATGCTGAAGAGGTCGCCGCGGGGGCTCGCGTACAGGTGAGAGGAATGCATGCTTGGCGTGTAGACATGGGCTCTGACCACATCGTACACATGAGGCGCCACACGGACCATGGTGCCCCCTATGTAGAACCATGGTGAGATCACCCCAACTCTGGATTTTCCTAAGGATGCGTTCAGGATGACCTGCGGGAGGAGGAAGCCATCCAGTATCAGCCCAGCGTACGACACAAGGTCCTCCCAGATCGTCGCCGGCCCTTCACCCGTGCTGATCATTGACGGGTCGCCGCTCATGGCACGGGCGTTGATCCCGTGGATTATGGCGGCGAAGGCTCCTCCGAGAGCGTACAATGGTAGGCATATCCACAGCACGATCCTCTCGGACACGGTGGATGTGCGGCGGCCTGACCACGCCAGCTGAAGAAGGCGCAGCTGCAGCACGAAGGCGATCAGCGTAGGCGCCCTCATCATGACCTCGTTCATCTCTAGCCTCCGGCTCGTGGAGTAGTAGAAGTCATAGTACTGGCTCCTCCTGCTTGCAAACAGGGCCTCAGAGTTGAGCGCGAGAGGGGCGAGATACCCCATGGTGACCACGGCGAGCAAGGTGATGGACGTCGCCGCAGCCGCCTCGGGGTTCCTCTTTGTGTGGAGGATCTGCAGGATGATGAAGACGCACGACAGCGTGGTGGAGGCCAGCAGGAGGACGCTCTCCATGTCCATCCTTGATACGGCCTCAAACACTTGTGAGGAGTACATACCATAGGAGGTGAAGTCGACCTTCTCGAAGAAGAGGCGGTCCGTCTTGTCTCTGAGACTGCTGATCACCCCCGTGCCATGCCCTTGCGCCTTGGAATCGAGGGAGGCGAATTGCACCGTTACCAGTGTCTGGCAGTCCGTCGAGCCGTTGTGCTCCTGGCAGCCGACCATGCACAGGACGCCCCTGCTGGGATCATAAACACCTTCTGCTGAGATCTTTCTCTTCTCATAGTCAACCGAGTAGTTTAACGTTGGTAGGGCGCACCCAGTTATCAGGTGGAGCAGTGTAGCGTATGGTGTAGCTGACATTCAGCAGACCTGGCTCTTTGTCTTCCATGGCCACTGTGTGCTGGAAGAAGGCTTCATCGGCGGCCAGCCTCTCGCTGGCGAGCATCACCGAGCCGATTGTGACTGGGTAGGCTTCTCCACTCCAGATGTCCAGCCCGTTGAAACCAAACGCAAAGTCACTGACAGTATAGTTAAAGTCAGGGAACGAGTGTGACCCCGTGATCTTCTTCTTCCCCTTGCTGATTTCCAGGTAGTGCTTCCTGGCCTCCCCGAGCATCGTGGCGTTGTAGCTGTACTTCACGTCGGAGAGGTTGGTGGAGCTTCTTTGCTCGTCGATGCTCGACGCTGTTATCACGCCGTGGATCAGTCCAGAGCCGGCGTTGGTCGAGTTCCAGAGCATCCCTGACACGATGCCCCGCTCCCGCATCGTCCATACGGCCGGGAACCAGAAGCTCATCCCGATCCCGCATCCGTGCTCTCGCACCGCCGGAGCAGACGACGGCACCGGCAGCGGAACCCGGCACGCCGTGAGGCAGAGCATGCGCCGATCCGAGTCCCAGTGCCCGTCGGCCACGACGGCCTCCTCGGGGACAAAGGAACGTCGGCGGCGGCGGTAGTACCGGCGCCTCTCGGTCGCCCTGGTGTCGTTGTAGAGCACAGCATATGCGCGGACGTGCACGGCCGTGCCGTCCGCGGTGCAGCGCATCTGGTTCACACGCATCCGGGGAAGCAGAGCGCCGCCGTGCTCTAGTCTGTACGAGGTCATGAGTTGTTGCGTCAGGTGGCTGCACGCAGAGTTGTCGCCGCCGAGCAACCGGTGCGACTCCCTGTCCGGGTGCTTCGGTGGGCTGAGGCTGCAGGCCGTGCGGTCGGAGCCGTACTTGTAGTCGTCGCCTTCGGCGTACGCGACGAGGTGGAGAGTCCCAAGGCCGGAGCCGCCCTCCAGACTGCCGGTCACAAAGGGATCGGCGAGGCTGGGAGGATTCGGGACGCGGAGGCGGAGGGCGACGTCGGGGTAGTGCTTGAGGGAGCCGTCCTCGGCGCGCTCGGTGCCCGTCCCGACCATGCAGAGCTGCAGCGAGGCCGAGGAGTAGTGCCCGTCGAGGACGAAGGAGACGGACGCAGGGAAGCTGTAATTGTCGCGGCGTCCACCGGTGAGGGTGAAGGTGGCGGTAAGGTGGAGGAGAGCCGGGTCTTCGGTGCGGGACACGCCGTGTGGGAAAAAAGCAAACGAGCGGTCATTGTAGAGATGATCATCTTCAGGGGGAAACAGGCCGGCGGCGCCACCAGAAAACTGGCCGGCGGAGATCTGGAAGGAGCGGACGAGTGAAAGGGCGTCGTCGGCGTCGGTGTGGCGGTCGTGGGCGGGCGGCAGGGATGGGCAGGCGGTGGAGTAAGAGGAAGCGGTGACGGCGGCCGAGAGCGTGGCGGTGGACGCAAGGAGAAGGAAGCACAAGCAGAGGTGGTACGTGTGCATGCTGGGATTCCTCCCTGGTGGCGGCGGCGCCATTCTTGGTTGGTTGGTTGAGCTTGTTAGCCCGGCCATGGCCATGTGTTAGTACTTAGTAATACTAGTAGAAAACTGCAGAGGTGAAGGGGACGCTGCAGTGCTGCGATGTGGAATGGATGACTTATTTGTTGCCAACTTGCATGTATCCAAGAAAAGTTGGGAGGAAATATCGGAGAAAAAATGTGCCTAGTGGAAAGTTGGGAGGAAATATCGAAGAAAAAATGTGTCTAGTGGTGAGAAGCATAATGGCCAATGGGTGCACACACTTATCCTGTCCTGATTTTTCAAAGTAAACGTCAACGGTCAGTGAACCCGGCCTTTCGGTTTCATTGACGAGCCCTGCCCATAATCATATTCAAGTTAATTAACGGAGTAACCTTTTCGAAAACAAAAATAATAGTGGAGTAACCAAGGATGCTTCACACGTATTCCCTTTGTTTCAAGGTAATAACAGTTCTTAGATTGTCCTAGGTTATACTTAATTAAGTTAGACCAAGTATCTATACAGAAATATATCAACGTGTACTGAACAAAATTTTCTTCACTAGATATATTTATTATACTGTAGATCATTGTGAATGTTTGTTCACGAAATTGAAAAATTCATGAATTCGAAAAATATTTGCATATTTGAAAAGTGTTTGCAAATTTGAAAAAAGTTCACCAAATTGAAAAAATGTCCACGGATGTAAATATTAATCACGTATTTGAATTTATTTTTTGTGGATTTGAAAAATGTTCATGAATTATAAAAATGTACATGAATTTAAAAATGTTTCTAATTCATAAAATGCTTACAAAATTTATATAAGAAAACGAATAAAGGCATACAGATGAAAAGGAAAGAAAACAGAAAACGAATAACAAAAACAATCCTTGGGCAAGAGATCCTCAATACATGGGGGGCCTCTGCCGAGCCACACAGTCGGAACTCGCTCAGAGCGACTATACCTTGCCATGCAATCTGCAACATTATTCTGTGACATATGAAGTTTTTGCAGAACAAAAACCCTATCAGTCATTAGAGCCTTGATTTTCAACCACTAACTGACCAAACACCGATCGATCTAAAGTAGAATTTGAAAGACAAGATAAGGCAGTCGATGAATCTGACTAAACCCACACTGGAAGCTCCGTATGTTGTCTAGCAAGCGCCATACTAACCTAGTCCTTGTGGGAGTTTAAGAACAATATCAACCATTTAACGCAATAAATAAAGTAAGAAGCAACTTACGAAACACCCGTTTTAAAATAGAATGGAAAAAACATATTAGGTTAAATGATTTTTTTTATCGTTCTTAGCTCCCACAACAACAACTAGGCTAGTAGTACATTGAAATAGGTATTTGTCCCAAACCCCCCAAAACTAGTTATTTGTGGTTTGCTACAACAACCATGGCTTAGAAGGTGCATCACAACCATGCGGAGGTGGACAAGTATGTGCATCTAGCCCATGGGGACATGGACCAGAACGTGCAACAGGAGAGTGAGGAGATAAACTATCAAGTTAAGCAAGAACGTGATGATATGAAGCATAAGGTTTTGATCCACCAGGTGGACATGGACATCAAACTCAAGGAAAAGCGTAGCCATGGCCCATGGACCGAATTGAAGCAGGAGTATGAGAGCATAGACCATAAGTTTAATTAGAAGTGTGAGGAAATGGACTAGAAGTTTACAAAAGATCGTGATGACATGGATTGCATTACACATCTCGACCGTGTCCAGACATATTGAAAGAACATGCAGGTGCGTACGAAAATGGACTAAACGTTGTAGCAAGAGTGTGTGGGCATGGATTCCAAGGCCATGCTAGTGCAAGTCCACATGGAATCGGAAGTGATGTACAACTATGTGATGGTGGAGCCAAAGATATATTCCTTTGTTTCTTATTTTTTACAATTGGTATATGTAAGTCGCGTGAATTTAGAATTTGGGCCAATCGATTTTCCCGTGAAGGAAGGAACAACCCGAGGGAAGTAACGAGCTCGTCGGAGGGAAGGAAGGAACTCGCTAAAGAAGCCATCTGGGTATATCTTAGGGTGAGGGGCAACCCCGGCATCTATATTGGGGTGGAAGGCGACCCC
>LR880968.1:939702104-939712806 GCA_904067115.1 Aegilops sharonensis
CTTTGTTTCTCAAAAAAACGTAATATGGACCAGAGGAAAAAACATATTTGGGTATTGTTCGAATTAAAACTTTGTAATATGTCGCTGGATGGTGAGGTAACAAGTAGAAATTTCTAGTTTAAAGCGTCTCTAAAGGGCATACATATAAATATCTCAGTTTCCTTCTTGTAAGAGCCAGCTAGGACAAACTCTTCCGGTGCTGGCTAGCCTGTGGGTTCGCCTCCCATCTGACTGCCGCTTTGACGCCTCAGGGTTTTTGGTCCTTGTAGGAGCGGCACTCGGACAGATGGTGGACCTTTTTGTGTTTGTCTTTCAGGCTCCCATCCTCCCCGAGTTCATCCGCTTGAACGAAGTCGATGAAGCTCTAGTGTAGGTTCCTGTCATCTCCTTCGGTCAGTGAGGTTGGGGGTCATGTGCAATGGTAAGATCTGGTGTCAGACGCTTTAGATCGATTCAAGAGTTCAAACGCAATGAATTCAACTCCGAGGCGCTGGTTTTTCACAAAGACTTCTCGACTATCATCTACTCCCTCTGTACAAAATATATAAGAGCATTTAGATCACTACTTTAGTGATCTAAACGCTCTTATATTTCTTTACAAAGGGAGTACAAGGTTAGTCCCGCTCTGATAGGGTGGGCTATTATCTAGAAGGTTAGTCCTGTTCTGATAGGGGGCGACGAAAACATCACGTCAATGGTTCGTTCCAAGGGCAATAGTTGTCATTCGATGGTCCCGAGACCTCGATGTAATTTTTGTTATGCATTGTAATTTTTGTTATGCATTGAATGTTTGTACTTAGATGATATTTTATAATATATCCACGAGCTTTTCACACATAAAAAAGGGAAAATGTTTGTACTTAGATGATATTTTTAATATATCCATGAGCTTTTCACACATAAAAAGGAAAAATGACAAACATCCAAAGTTCTGGCTTTGACATGCTTCTATTTGGAACATGGTAATACTTTACTATCATATTTGTAAGATGTCGATTTGACATCGTGTTTGCACCTATGAAATTGTTTCTAGGGAATGTACCTATGGAATTTTGATATAACTATGTGTTTTTGGATTTGATTATTGCCAGCATTCATCTAGATTCTAAATCAAGATCATGGCAATAGTTATCGTCCCCAATACATCAACATACACAGAACGGGAAAAAATATGTACAAAAAGTAAAAACTATAGCTAAGGAAAACATAAATATAATATGTAATGTTGCTATGATTCTAACTATCATATTTGTAAGATGTCGATTTGAAATCGTGTTTCTCACCTATGAAATTGTTTCTAGGGAATGGGCCTATGGTTTTTTTTTTATATAACTATGTGTTTTTGGATTTGATTGTTGCCAGCATTCATCTAGATTCTAAATCAAGATCATGGCAATAGTTATCGTCCCCAATACATCAACATACACTGGATGGGAAAAATTATGTACAAAAAGTAAAAACTATAGCTAAGGAAAACATAAATGTAATATGTAATGTTGCTATGATTCTAAAGATGTGATTCTTATCATCCCAAGAATTGTTCTTTTCGTACACTGCACTATTTTGACAAAATGAGTCAATCAATATAGAAGCATCTCCGAAAACTAGTCAATCAACACACATATGATTTATGCAGTAAGAATAATGAGGCGGTTGTTGCTTGTCAGGTTCATCAGGGAAAGGAGGACGAAAACATATTGCATGAAGGCCAAGTTAGATAGCAGTATTCAGCATGTGACTTTTGAGATCTGTCATCCTGGAATAGCATATGCAAGATAGGCACTGGTATTTGGAATCCAGCATCACACTTCTATATTACTTCATCAAAAGAAGATTATTGTCTGCCATCAGTTATCTCCGACGAGCATTTGGTTTTTAATCAAGTTTGCGACGTAGTCAGCAACCCAGAAGGATCCAGCCTCCGTGCAGCAGTAGCCGTGTGTATGACCTTCTTTCTCGACCGACAAGGCAACTCTCGGAGCATGCTTTGAGATCTGTAATTTAACACTCACAGACAAATTAACATGAGCAAAGATATCCATGATACAATATAACAACTCGCATAATCAGAATAACGCCGTTGAAATAATGAATGCGATCTATTCACCTCTTCCAAGTGAGTTAGTGGACCCCAGTGATCATCCACACCGAACAGAAAAGCAATTTGGTCCTGTTTTGCTCTGATGAAATTCCAGTCCGGCTCTTCATGAAGCTGAAGTGCATAGTAATATGGTCAAGAACTAACTGGAAGAACTCTAGTATAGTACTGCAAGTAACGCAATTGTCTTTGCCATGTAATGCAGCTGAATGTAGCATTATAATACTCCTATAATTCTCTTGTGACCCATAATGCAGCTGAATGTAGCATAATCAACATTTACCTTTAGAAACTCTGTCTTTGCCATGAAAAGCACATTGCGCATCGTATGGTACTGCACAGTTTGCAGAAAATGAACACATGTCTCGACATGTTTTCAGATAAGAGAAAAATACAAAACAGATGACCAACTAAATAGGAAGAAGCTCAGAGCACCTGCAAGAGATGGCTACATCCAGCATCAATGGCTGTTGCAGACCAAGAAGATCCAAGGAACCTTTTCACAATGCTCCTCGTAACTGAAGCCTGGAGTGAGCCGATCAAAGACACTAACAAACTAGCCCCTTTACTAAGGAGAGATGACCTGACACGTTCATTTGAGAAGATCAAGTTCAGAGAAACAATAGTATTCATTTGGGAATGGACATCATGATCATTTCAACTTTGAAACTCAAAATTAAGGTATTGATTAACCTCCTATAAGAGGATATTTAGACTAGGAATAGCTATAGACAGCTATATATCGGTTGTCTGTCTAGTTGCCTACTATCTAGCATCCTGTATGTGTTGTGCTGCTTGTTTAATAGAACAACGATTTTAGAAAAAAAAAATCATCTATCACGGCTCATGCTATCACATCGCCTTGTTTGAATTATCCAAGTTTTATGGAGTAGCAAACCGGTATTGTTGTGTTGATAAATATACATAAAAAAGCAACCAAACTCCAAAGAATTTACTACCTTGCAACATATCCAATTGCTGATTGCTTCATAGCATTCTTGTTCAATGTCAAAAATGGATAAAGCCCCACAAAAAAATTTACCTGTCCAGGAGTGTCAAAAACAAAAATGAAACAGCAAGTACAGACTTAAGGAAAGCACTTTGAAAGGAGTACTACACTTGGATAAGTACTCATACCTTCTTCTGAAATCTTTTGCATATTTCCAGACCTATGTACGCGCCAATAGAATGACCCACCTACATTTGATACAGAACTAAGCATAGATGCTCTCTTTCATGTAAAAGCGAATCACATACTCTTCAGTAAAAAAAAATAGTAACAGTTGGATCAAATGGTACATATAACTAACAGTTTTGTACAATACTGCAGAAAGAGTAAATAAATCAAGCGCTTCACTACTATGATGTCTTCGTACGCAAGGCAAATGAACTACATATGAAAATATATTTACAAAGATATTACCCCAAAACAAAATGATCATGGGCCAGCAAGTCAAGCATCGATGCAGGCACCTTTCCACAAAATTCACTCAGACTTTCCTTTTCCTCTATTCGGCTAAATGTAATACTTAAACTATATGAAGTTCTAAACACTTGTATTGTAGCGTAAACCAACTACATTTTCCACATAGTAATCTAGCATAGGACAGCTTGGATTTAATAAAAGGAAGTTTGTGTTGGTGAAGAGAGAAGCATACCACAATTATGGATTGTTCGGTATGTAGAAGCTCTTGCTCAAGAAAATCAATCTGCAAACATGGACATGAGAAATATGAGTAATCTATTCTCAACAGTCGAGAAAATGATGAGAAAAAAGAAAAGAAACAGGAAAGTGCTCGCCTGTTCCTATTAAGTTTCAGAAGTGTGTTTCTTTTTGGAGATATGACAACTAAAAATATGTTGCAGCAGGAACAAAATTAAGAAGAGGAGTTGCAGTTGGAAACGACGAAAGCATGCCAAAACGAACCTTGTGCTCAATCTGTTCGTGTAATGAAAACAATCGTCCGTGCTCGTAATCCTGTCATGGGTAGTGCAACAATCAGATACAATGGCGGTCTTAATATGCTGACCAGACAATAAAAAACAACCATATCATAGTAAAAGAAACAAAACATCATGCCAGAGGATCAATAAAAGAATGTGCATTGACAAGGATTATTGTTGTCCATTTATTCCAAACCATGCCAGTGTATAAGGATTAGAAACTTGAAACCCAGACGACCAAAACATTGGAATTGCTTTTTTTTTTTTAACAGAACACATTAATTAGTGAGAAACAGGGCATTGCCCAACTTTGATCATAGCAAGCAGTGAACAGAGTGCACAAAATGGAACAACAGTTCTCAATAGAAACTAACAACCTGAACCAAGTGATGAACACCCCTAATAACCTAGAAAATTCCTGAACAACCTCATGCTTTGGATAAACCCCCCCTATGTATCCATCTTAAGGGAAACCACTAAGAACATCCAGTGCTCTGAAACTATGATAATCCCAGATAATAAATCATCNTACCCCAAAACAAAATGATCATGGGCCAGCAAGTCAAGCATCGATGCAGGCACCTTTCCACAAAATTCACTCAGACTTTCCTTTTCCTCTATTCGGCTAAATGTAATACTTAAACTATATGAAGTTCTAAACACTTGTATTGTAGCGTAAACCAACTACATTTTCCACATAGTAATCTAGCATAGGACAGCTTGGATTTAATAAAAGGAAGTTTGTGTTGGTGAAGAGAGAAGCATACCACAATTATGGATTGTTCGGTATGTAGAAGCTCTTGCTCAAGAAAATCAATCTGCAAACATGGACATGAGAAATATGAGTAATCTATTCTCAACAGTCGAGAAAATGATGAGAAAAAAGAAAAGAAACAGGAAAGTGCTCGCCTGTTCCTATTAAGTTTCAGAAGTGTGTTTCTTTTTGGAGATATGACAACTAAAAATATGTTGCAGCAGGAACAAAATTAAGAAGAGGAGTTGCAGTTGGAAACGACGAAAGCATGCCAAAACGAACCTTGTGCTCAATCTGTTCGTGTAATGAAAACAATCGTCCGTGCTCGTAATCCTGTCATGGGTAGTGCAACAATCAGATACAATGGCGGTCTTAATATGCTGACCAGACAATAAAAAACAACCATATCATAGTAAAAGAAACAAAACATCATGCCAGAGGATCAATAAAAGAATGTGCATTGACAAGGATTATTGTTGTCCATTTATTCCAAACCATGCCAGTGTATAAGGATTAGAAACTTGAAACCCAGACGACCAAAACATTGGAATTGCTTTTTTTTTTTTAACAGAACACATTAATTAGTGAGAAACAGGGCATTGCCCAACTTTGATCATAGCAAGCAGTGAACAGAGTGCACAAAATGGAACAACAGTTCTCAATAGAAACTAACAACCTGAACCAAGTGATGAACACCCCTAATAACCTAGAAAATTCCTGAACAACCTCATGCTTTGGATAAACCCCCCCTATGTATCCATCTTAAGGGAAACCACTAAGAACATCCAGTGCTCTGAAACTATGATAATCCCAGATAATAAATCATCAGTGAACTGTCTGCCATAAATGTAAACGATAGGTGCACTGTCCCTGATTGATTCAACAACGATTCAACATGATAGTATGAATCGACCTGAAGGAATCTGTACATTACCTTCTGCCCATGTGAAATATGCCCTATCGCTGAACAATGCACAAGGTTCATCAGCAAGCAGCGACAATAATACATCAACGAAAATACGCCTCGGATCAAGCAAGCTTACCCGTAACAGATGCCTGCCCACCGAGGTTTTCGTAGAGGGCTTCCACAAAGTCCTTGTAGAATCCAACAATACCTGCCACACAGAAATATCAGAGCAACATAAACACCTGACAGACATGAGCACTCGAACACACTGAAAAACAGACATAACATGTAGCGCGCCGGCAGTCACCTACCTGGATTGCCGGGGACGACCAGCACGTGGAGCGACGGCGACGACTCCCTGGATCTTATCTCGAGCAGCTCCGTGGCGAAGCTGCAGAGGAATTGATTTCAGCAATAGCCAATAGCAATCAGCGCCAGCTGCGAAGGCGGAGCGGCGGATGCGGACGGCGGGTACCTTGAGACCATGGCAACCCGGGCCGTGGCCCGCGCCCTCGGGGGGAACGGCGCGAGGAGCCCCGCTCTCTCCATGCTGGATCCGGCGCTGGGCCTCGCCCCGCCGCCGCAGCCGGCCGCCGGCCTAAACAGCCTGGGGAGCTGCCCGACAGAGCGCCGTGAGAGCCGGGCAAGTCAGGGGGGCGATAAGGTCGAGGGAACAGCGCCTACCTACCTGGGCTCTGCACCGGAAATCAGCCGCGCGAAGGAACGATCCTACGGTACACGGATCAGAAGGAGGAAATCTCGGTGGGGGTTCGATTCGTGGGAGGAGCGCGGGCGCTTACCCATCCGGACGGCGCCGGGGGAGGAGGAGGGGGGGGCGGGCTCCGGCGACTCGCCTCGCCGGGAGGGTGCCGCGCGCCGCCGGGGAAGAGAGGGTTCAGGCTTCGGAGCGGGTGGTTCCGTCAGCTTCAGCTACCTTCCCACAGATCGATCGATGGGATCAGGGGAACACGTGAGAATCGTGGCTTCCGCCTCGCCTGTTGCCTGTTTTTTTTTTCTTTCTTTTGGCCAAAATTTAGTACGGTTTGACCCTGTTTTTTTTACAAGGAAAATATGATCTTTTTGCTGCGTCGTCGTCCGAATATCACTAGGGAAAACGTTCTGTTTAAGCCGGCTGATTTCTCGTTTGAGATAAATACACTGAGGGTCATTGAAGTTGAGTCAAAAGCACAATACGGTCACTGAACTTTAGAATACGCTCGTTACGGTCACTATATACGTAAAGTGATGATTATACGGTCATTGTCACACCGTAAAGCCCCGTATAGCAATCTGTTGACCGGTCAAATGATCTACATGACATTCAATTAACTGGTCAAATAGCAAAAGAAAAACAGCCTAAGTATTGCAGTGGGCCCATCTGTCAGTAGGAGGAAGAAATAAAAACAAGAAACGTTTAGAGCCAACGAAGCACATATGCAGGAAGTAGGCGCTAGGCCTTTTATATAGAGATGTTCACGCAATGCACAAGCCTGGTCATTGAAAATGAAGCGCGCTTGCGCGCACACACACGGTGCGCACATATATATTTTGAACATTACATTTATTGTATCAAATTTATGTAACTGTGTCCAAAAAAGAGATATATTTTTTCATGCAACTTTTAACAAGTGTTCGCATCTTTTGCTAAAAGAGTAGTACATGCATTTTTTAAAACGTGTTTGCACATTTTTTAATAAAACTAAGTGTAACTTTGTATTAAAAATGCATCCGCCTCCGCTATATTCCAAATCCGCCTCCTACTCTGCTACTAGTTCCCGCGCTCAAACCAAAGCCTCGTCCTTGCCTTTATAATCTCTCAATTCAAGAGCTAGGTGTCAGAAAATAAACCACGAGGTTGTCATCGCGCATGAGTCCGAGCTCGTGTTCGCGTCCAGCGTATAGGTCCAGGATGTCAGTGGCTGTAGAAACGCAGCAGGAGGCTCGCATGCATGGCCAGAGAAGGACTGCTTTCGTTTTTTTTTTCTTTTGATTTTGGAGGACTCGCAGGATGTCAGTGGCTGTAGAAACGCAGCAGGAGACTGCTTTCTAAAAAAAAGGACTGCTTTCGTTTGTGCGAAGAGGCAGGAGAGATGGCCGGGTCATCTGCAGGGGCGGATCCAGCGTGGGGTCGTGTAGGGGCGGCCGCCCTGGGTAAATTTTTGAAACCTAGGAGTACCCCTGTACTAGTTTGGCCACCACGGAAGGCGAGAGGCAAGTTCTGTTCTTTTTTGAGGTCTGTACGTCTGCATAGCTGGGGAGATCGAACAGGAAGATGAAAAGAGAGAAGATACCGTTTCGTTTTACGTGATGGGCTTGTAGTTAAGTCATAGAAATTGATAGTACAGGCCCAGTTAAACTTAAGCCCATTATTGTCTATACACGGTTGAGCCTCCACCAGTTTCCCCTATGGACAATCGATCTGGAAAATCGATCACGCCTCTCCACGCATGTCGACTCGCTGCCTCGCCGCAGCGGTTGCCACCGATGGCGCTGGATGGGAAAGGACGAAGAACCGTTTCTGGTCCTGGCGTCGTCTTCATGTCTCGCATCATCGCCATACCAACTTGCCCACTCAAAATTGGACTGCAAGCCAGCAGCCAACATAAGAACTAGTAGCAGGTTCTTCCGCTCCCTCCGTAATGAGGTAAATACACTCACGGTCACTCTAGTTGCGGTTGAAGCACGATACGGTCACTGAACTCAGGAATACGCTCGATACGGTCACTGAATACGATGTGACGTGAAAATACGGTCACTGTAGCACGTACACGGTGGGTAGGCGGTGGGTTTGACCAACTGTTGACTGCCACATTGTTCGTTTCGATTCGGCCAATCTTGCATGGAGGGTCTTTTTGTAAAAGTGCAAAATTCCCCATCCTCAAATCCCTAACCCGTCGCCCCGCCGCCCCGTCAAATCCCTCGCGCCGCCCCCTCCCGTCGCTCTGCTCCGCCTCCCTCCCTCCCTCCCGTCGCTCTCCTCCGCCTCACCTCGCCGCCGCCACCGAGGAGGGTAGTTCCTTGCTCTCTGGTGCTCATGTCTGCCGCCAGCTCCTCCTCCGCTGTTGTTCGCCGCCGTGCGCTGGCGCTGCCGCTTGTCCGCTGCCCGACCTGCAAGGATAAGGTGCGCATGTACATCTCTACCACAGAGAAGCACGACGGATGGGTCTTCTACAAGTGCCAGAAGCATGGGGTAAGTTTTGCTTGTCGATTTACATTGTCGATGTGATTTGGGTTATGTTCTGGATCCAAAGATTGAATATTTTTTCATCACATTCGTCTGTGGTTTGGATAGGTCACTTGTGATTTCTGGAGGTGGGAGTTGGAGTATGTTGAGCACCTAGTTGACAAGCAGTATCTCACTGGCGATGCGGCTGTGGATGCTATTGGTGCGGCTGAGGAACGCAGGGAGGAGCTTCTGAAAGCACAAGAACTGTTCTACATGAATGGAGCTGTCAGCAATGTGAAGAAGGTTTTGAAGAAGAATGACCAGGCAGTAGATGGAACTGCCAACCTGATGACCAGGCAGCAAGCTGCTGCACTGATGATGCTTGGGAGGGAGCTGCTGATGGTCATGAAGATGCTGGTTGGTGTTCTGGTGGTGCTAGGTGTTGCAGCATTGGTGGTGGTGATGCTGAAGAAGTGAAGAGGTGTAGCTAGGTTCTGATGTTGCTAGGTTATTTTGTGTCCTGTCTTTGTAATGGTTGTGCTGAATCGTGGTGAACCCTAATGTTAGTGTCTGTCCTATCTTGTAATGGTTTAAGCATGTTGCAATGGAAAGTAAAGTGGAATTGTCAAATCCCTTTGTCAAGTGGCAATGCTGAAGTAGATGATTGTTAAGTGGCCAGTGTTGTTCTACATTGATGATCATCAATAGTTTCTCTTCATTAGACACTTTTGGTGAAGAGAAAGTTAAGTGGCAAAGAAACTGTGTGCATGATCATCAATATGTGTTGTTCTAACTGGCAACATTTATCAAGATGTGATGTTCTAACTGTCAAACATGATCATCATAATATGTGATCAGCACAATTGAAGAGAAAATGGCATAAAAATGACTAATTTCAGAAGACCAAACATGATCATCCACCAAAAGAACTAAACATGATCATTCATGCAGAGTAGTAAACATCATCATCCACCTAAATGAGTACACAAGTACCATACATGTTCATTTCAACAGCTCTACATGATCATAAACAGGCATATCTTGCAAACTACCTAAAGACATCAAACATGGATGATCTTGCTGATTTGTTGGGATAATCAGCTTCATTGGCAAGCCAGCTTGGCTTCCTTTTTGTAGCAGGCCTCTTCTCCAGCTGTTTATTAGCAGCAGCAAGCTTCTTCTCCTCTTCTTTCTTAGCAGCAGCCAGTTTCTTCTCTTCTTCTTTCCTAGCAGCAGCTTGTTTCTTCTCTTCTTCTTTTCTAGCAGCAGCTGCTTCCCTATCTGCTTTCTTTTGTGCTTCCTTCTTCTCAGCAGCAGCTCTTCTCTCAGCTTCTTGCTTTGCCTTCTTCTCTGCAGCTATAGTCTTCATTGTTTCTGCAATAATTTGTCTGGTCTCAGCTTGAGCTTTCTTGTTTATCTCTGTTTCTTCTCTTCTTTTGGCACTCCTCTCCAGTGCAGCCAATCTTCTTCTCTCAGCCAGTTCTGCTTTCTTCTGTGCTAGCTCTTGTTTCTTTCTTGCTATTTCTTGAGCTTTTTTCAGTTCTTCTTCCCTCCTAGAAGCAAGGATGGCTTGCTTCCTCTCCTCCAACTCCCCGTCTTTCTGATTTTTCATTGCCTCCAGCCTTTGTGCCAACTCACCTGGCCTAATGGTGCTTGAGCTAGCTTGACTACCTTCACTTGCATTACTCTGGTTGAGCATCACTTGGGCAGCACTGAGAAACCCAGAATAAGGTAGTGGCCTCTGTTGAACAACCCTTGGTGTTGGCATCTGCAGAATGTATGACAAGTTAATGTTCTATCTTATGCAGTAAATAAAAGCAATTGCTTATGCAG
>LR880968.1:939766646-939799680 GCA_904067115.1 Aegilops sharonensis
AAGAAACTGACCCACAACCCAAATGACACAACTCGCTAGCCGGAGTAGACGAGCTCGATTTGGAGCTTCAGCGTGGCAGCCCAGGCACACCAACATAAGCACCCAGGAGCTCTTCCTTAGAACAAACATAGTCATAGGCTGCAAGAGAAGGAATACCCTCTTACTTTGTATGATGTCAACCGACATGATCCATCAATCAGATGGCCTAACAGCAACACTTAAGAGATTAAGAAAATATTAATGCCCACAGATATTTCCATTACCTGTGATAAGCTAAGAAAAATATAGGCCAACACTAAGCGCCGGCACACCAGCCTAATCATTCGGCCGGTCGGCTGCTAGCCATCCGATCCGGGGCATGGCTCGCCTCTGTCCGGCAGCGCCTCCGCACCCTCACTGTCGCCCAGCTCACTCCGTTGCGCCACCGCCACCCACCAAAGCATTGCTAGCCATTTTCCAACAAATATTTTTCACAAAGCAAGCGAGCACATAAACTCTCCGGAGCACTAACAATCACCAAGCTTGAGCTTGTTTCGTGAAAAACTAGATGCCTTCATGGTTCAGCACAAGCAGAGCAGCTACTCAAAAGCCATTTCAAATGATAGTTCAATCACGTACTCGAATTCATTTCGGTGACATGAAAAACAAAAGAAAATCAGTTCATGAGCAGCTAGTTGGTAAACAGAGGGGAAACAACTTCACAATTTAAAAGTACTTCATACCAGTGTCAATCAATACATAATTCATCGCAGAGTGTACTAAAAGCCCAAATGACTAAGAACCAACCAAGCAAATTTTCTCTTGCAAAATAAATAGATAGCACACCTATCCATTCATGGAGGAACTACAGGCATGACCACGCAGGAGAGTACGCATAGGAGCCTGTTAAGTCAAAGGGTGAGGAGCGCCTCACACGCTACATATAACATAACCTCATTGCAGTCTAGGAATATCAGACAATTTCCCTGTTCGTAGCACGTCCTCGTAGCAAGGTCGGTAAGTGAATGACTCGTCGGTGTCACAAGCCTGTTGCACTGGCTCTTTGACGAGCTCGCGCCAAAGGCCTAGATACTGGATCCTCGACGTGTCGATATGGTACACAACCACTAC
Organism: Aegilops sharonensis; assembly: GCA_904067115.1. Taxonomy (NCBI): domain Eukaryota; kingdom Viridiplantae; phylum Streptophyta; class Magnoliopsida; order Poales; family Poaceae; genus Aegilops; species Aegilops sharonensis. The sequence continues at coordinate 939,767,757 of LR880968.1, forward strand.
CGAGGCAAGTACGAGGATGATTGCATTCTTGTGCGGGTGGAATCCCACAACCCTATATTCGCGACCCCAACACCGCGGCTCTAGCTGGGTAGCGCCTTCTATCGTGTCGATAAAGTTGTCCTCATCCGAGTTCCACGAATAGTCAGAGCCATCATTCCGGGCTCCCTCCTCTTCTTCGTCCTCGACGCCCCACACCTTTGGCCGTATTGTAAGGGACTGAATCATATGGTGGTGTTGCTTCAGGCTGGTGTCGTGTGCCAATGTCCAACCGAGTTGACCATTTGTCGATTCTGTTAGCGTCCATACTTTGAGCTGTAATTCCGTAACCGTTAATGTTGCATAATGGATCCCTCTGTCGTAGCTTGCTGCGATGGTCCGAGGCAGCTTGTAGATGAAATTTCGAGAGGTTTCCCCGGGGAGCATGATCATGTCGTACGTTCCCTTTGTGGGTCGTATGATCATGAGGACGTCGTGGAGGCAATGCATATAGAGCGACCCGCGCCAGTATTCAGATGACAACACCATTCCGTCATGGTTAGTACGCGGGGTGGCTACCACGTCATAGAGGTGCCCTGGGGCATAGCAGCCGGGCAGGAATTCTCGGTTCTCCCACCGCCCGGTGCGTGACGAGTAAACTACCAGAGGCACCGCCTTTTCCTTGGGCACCTCGACCCCCTTCTCTCGTGGTTGCTCGAGCGACGGATGAAGAACCGGTCTTGCTAGCGCATCGTCACAAAGGAGGAACACACCGTATTCCAGCGACACGGCCGGATCAAAGGCGAGAGACATGGCAGCAATGCGACACCACCGCGGAGGGCCTGGCAGGCGAGCGTAGCGTACCACCCGGTCGCCGGGTTGTACACGAGATACCATCCGCGGACGGTGTCCTCGGCAAGGACGAGGCCGTTGCAGGAGTGGCGGACGGTGGCCTTGTCCAGATAGACAATGCGCGGGAAGGCAGCCTTCAGCGGGGCGAAGAAGGAACAATCGGCATAGTACCCGGTCTTGTTGAGGAAGAAGCCGTGAAAGCCGCACCGGGGAAAGTGGGGCGGGCCGAGGAGCAGGTTGTCGTCGATGGTGGCCCGCCATGCGCGGCAGACGCGACGGCACCTCGCGAGGGTGCGTGGAGTGAGGCGGCGGAGGATATTGAGGAGCACGTCATAGAGAAAGCAGAGGCCGTCGCCGTCGCCGTCGTCCATCGCGATCGGTCGAAGTGCTGCTCGTATTCGCGGCGCGGTCGTCTCGCTGCTTGATTGGTTGGGACTTGGGACTCGGTCCCGGTTTTATAGATGTGCGAGGAAGGAGGAGATGGATTTCCTTTTCTCCGGTGCCAACGTACGTAGCCTCCACGGAACCAGTGCTCGCCGTATCGTTGCTAAAAAAAAAGACTCACCCAGGAGCACCACCATAGCACCCACCGAAAGAAAAAAAATAATGGATCACCTTTTTACCCGAGCTCGACGCGGCTCCATCACTGATATGCAGCATTGCAGACCTTTGTTTTGATTTGATGAGTCAATCATGGGCCCCACTCCTTTATCTCTCTTGGTCGAGTTTCTTTTGTAACACTTGTCTCTCGAGCGTCCTCTACGCGGTCAAGTCAAGTCATCATCAATCAATCAGATGCGTACGGTAAAAAAACTAGACCTTAAGTTTCTTACTAAAGCCCTCGACAACCGGGTGGCGTTCTTTGATGACAAACTGATCAGCCCACACCAAAACGCTTTCATCAAAGAAATATTATCCTGACTTTGCATGAGGTCCACACACCAATGTTAAGAAAAAAGTGAGAGTGGTGTTCAAACTTGATTTTGAAAAGGCTTACGATAAAATCAATTGAGATTTCCTTTTAGACTGCCATAAAATGAGAGGGTTTAATGCAAAAATCCAAATCGGTGCCCAGGCTCATCTGCTCCCGGTCAGAAAAAAACATAACAAATACTATAAAAATTCAAACAAATCCAAGTTTTTTTGTGTGGTAGATAATTTGATGCGCGAGGTCCGCTACAAAATTCAACTCATTTGGATATCTGTGCAGCTCTCGGCAAAAAAGACAGATCGAGTCAAAACAGTGCGTGAACAGTAAACTTTTTTACAGACCCCGATTTTGTCTTTTTTGCAGAGAGCTGCTCAAATGTCCAAATGAGTTGAAATTTGCAGCAAATCTCACACATCAAATTATCTACCACCCAAAAAAAAATTGAATTTTTTTGAGTTTTTTTAGTATTTGTTTTGATTTGCTTCGTCAGCACGGGTGCAGCTGAGTCCAGGAGCAGAAATGCCGCACTCGGTTCAATGATACTTCTGTGACTCTATAAAAAAATCCTTCATAATAGGACGATTAGTATCAAGTTAAATAATGAGATGGAACTTCAAAGGGGTCCGTCAAAGTGACCTTTCGTCGCCTTTTTTGCTAAAACTCGCAGTAGAAAGCTTGTCTAAAATAATTTTTAATGCTCAAAGAGAGAAATTGATTACTAGCTTAGCTCCTGACCTGACTAAGGATGGGGTTGCGGTATTGCAATACACGCATGGTACAGTTTTGTGCTTTGAGCACGACACACAAGCGGCTGTTAACCTTAAGTTGCTCCTGTACATGTTTGAGCTAATATCTGGGCTCAAGATTAAGGGCCAGTTCTTTTCGCCTCATAATTCTTCAGAATATGATTCTGGGATGCTGCCCACAGAATCATCTCCCACCGAATTGTCTGTCCAGTTCTTTTCCGTAATTCTAGACTGTGATTGTTCTATGAGTTTTCTGTTGAAATGTCTGTAACACCCCTAGATTGAAGTGAAAGCTGAATTGGTAATGAAAACAAAAACAAGATGCAGATCTCATAAACTATATAATATTACAATATAAAAGCGAGTTGCAAATATCATAAATTGCTCAATCATATAGAAGTACATCCTTTACATATTTTGCATACAATTTTGTTTGCTAAATGTTGCATACAAAAAAATTCAGTACATGTCATCTCATACATACAAATTAACATACATATATACTACCAGAGAGATAAACAGGGAGAAGAGAGGCAGCAGCCGCGGAGTTCACCAGCGAATGGAAGGGAGGGCCGGCCGGGCGGGCGCCTCCTGCTGCGAGGCGGAGAGAAGAGAGGGTCGGGCAGGCAGGCGGCCGGTCGAGTCTTGCTGACGGGCGCGTCCTGCTGCACGGCACTGAAGGAGGTTAGCCCGGGCGGGGAGGAATCGAGTAGGGGCGGCCCGGCGGGGAGGATTCAAGGAGGAGGGGCGGCCCGACGGGGAGGATTCGAGGAGGAGGGGCGGCGGCGTCGGGGCGCTGTTGCAGGGGGCTCTCGCCGGCGGATCTGACGACGCCGGAGGAGGTTGGGGACGAGGGAATGCGGGGTGGAGGAAACCGTTCGATACGGATCTAGGCTTTCGCGCCTTCGCTCCGTCGAGCTGCCCAGTGGCATTCTGCCCGTAAATAAGTTGTCCAATAGGGGTATTAGTTTTAAAATGAACCGTTTTGTTTCGAGGTACTGGCTAGAATTTCGAGAATTGCCAAGTTTTGTTCATTCTATATTGCACTGCAATTCTGAGATGATTTTGGATGATTCCTGGGGCAGAGATGATTTGTTTTGTCATTTTGATACTCCCGACAGCAATTCTTCAAAATCGAGCCAAAAGAACTGGCCCTAACTACCAGAAAAGTGAGATCCTGTGTGTGTGTTGGGGGAGGGGGGGGGGATGATAGGATTTTAGAGTTTTATGCAGACTTATTTCATTGCCAAACTGGACACTTTCCTATGCGATATCTAGGGGTGTCAGTCAGCTACTCCACCTTGAGATGCCTGGAATGGGTATTTGTAGATGAAAAAAACCATGAAAATATGTGAATCCTGGATAGGTCATGATGCATCTTCGGGTGGTAGACTCACCCTGTTAAATTCTCCCCTCTCCAGTATTGTCTACTACTATATGGAAATGTTTCTCCTACCCAAAACCGTCATTGAGTAATTAGACAAACGTAGGCATCGTTTCTTCTGGCAAAGTGCAGAAGGGCGCAGAAGATACCACCTAGTTCGCTGGAACCGGGTATGCCGCTCACATAACAAAGGTGGCCTTGGAAGTGAAAGATCTCCGTAAAAAAATAGTTTGTTGGTTAAGTGGTGGTGGAAGCTTGACACACAGCAAGGGCTGTGGCAAGATGTGATCAAAGCTAAATATATGGACACTGTTGCCACGGTTAGATGCAAATTTAGCGACTCCCCAATCTGGAAAGCCATTATGAAAGTGAAGGATTACTATATGAGTGGTAGAATAATACATATTAGATCGGGAGATACTGCCGCGTGTGTGGCAAGATTCTATAAATGGTTTGACTCCTCTAAATGCTCAGTTCCTACCGTTTTTAGTATATGCGCGCAACTATCCTGATATGATAGTAGCTCAATGAATAGCATGCGAACACTCCGATTTGTATCATAGACGATTACATTGCCCTCTTGACTCCGAGTCATGATATGCAAACTATTGTTGATAGTATACATTTATCTGATGGTACATATCAAGTTGGGTGGGCCTATGGACCGAAACAGAAATTTACTATGAAATCAATGTATGAACAACTTGAAAAAGGTATTACCGGTTGTGATTTCGGTGAATTTGGAACGCTAAAACCCCCTTGAAGATTAAAATCGTCCTTTGGCAACTCTTCCAAGATGCAGTCCTAACCAGGGATGTAATGGGGAGGAGAAACTGGCCTGGTAATACCAGATCTTCTTTCAGTGACAAAAGGGAGACATCCCAGCACCTGTTTTTTCTGTGTCATGTCGCAAGGGTTGTGTGGCCGACGGTGTGGTCGGTCTTTGGGACAGACTCATGCCCCAACAACCTATGGCAGTTTCGCTCTTGGTGCTTTGTTTTCTTGACTGATGGGGTTAAGTTCTATACTTTTGGTTTGACAGCACTTTGTTAGGCAATATGGAACAGTCGCAATCGGGCCACATTTGAATTTAAGCCCCCCTAAAACTCCATTTGAAATTATTTTCTAAGCTTGTGTATCCTTGAATTATCGGGCAGGGTTGTTAAAAGGAGATGATCGTGAAGCAATGATGAGGGGCGCAAAGATGCTGCGAGAGAATGCTGGAAACATGATGAGGATTTGCCGGGCGGCCACGGATGAAGCACCTGCGAGCTAAGCCTTCCCGCCTTCGCTTCAACATCGATCAAGGGCATGATCTTTTGATTTGGTGCTCTTATATGTTTATTATCTGCCTTTTGAGCTCTTTGGGTCCCCTGCTCCTGTGTGAGCTTTATGTTGCTCAAACTGTCATTGACCCTTCTGTACTTTGTTGTTATGTGTCGTCGAGGATATGGTGTCATCGGGTTTTCGCCCCATAGCAGGTGTCTCGCAGGCGAGCTCTTGCGGTGGTTTCGAGATGATGCTTGAACTTTCTCTCCCCTTTCCCGTCTCCTCAAACTCTGAAACTGAACGTGTATTTCCGTCATTCAGTTAATGGAAAGGGGTTATGCCTGGTTCAGAAAATAAACTAGAGTTTTTTCTTCCCTTTTTGTGAGGTGATCAATCGTCTTCTCCAACTGTGCTCGAGCGTTCTTCGTCAGCGCAGGGGCCGCTGCATTCCCATCCGCCAGAAACCGAGTCCTCCCATGTGCCTCTGCCTGGAAGCCTCTCCCCGCGGCTGCGTTTGCTTGCATGCACGCGCGCTCATGCGTGCCGTGTGTCACCTCTCCCGCTCCTTCGGCCTTGGCCGAATCAACCTCCGCTCCGCGACCTTGTGTCCTTCCTCTCCATCTGGTCTGCATGCGTCCACTCCGTTTCGAGCTCCGCTTTTGGCCGCAAGAAAAATCCCATCCACCGGGAACCAACCAACGCACTCTCCTCCTCGCAGCCCATGGATCCTGTTGGTTCGTGCGCTCGGCAGCCAAAGCGGCGACACCGGGATTCGACGACTTGCAGCTCAATCAAACCCCACGAATAGTCGGCGTGCTTACCATGCGTCTTCCCCGCCTCCGGCCAGCACCATCTTCACATCTGGCTCAAGCATCCTCCCCGACCACGTCGAGATCTGCATGCCATCCACACACCGTGCCGACGACTCAGAAAAGCCAAGAATGCCGTCTGGAGGTGCATGCAGGTGCACGCTGCCGGCGCACCTCACCTAGCAAACTTTGTCTTCCACTGCTGTGGCATTCACAGCCCGACCTCAAGTCGTCTCCTTCCTCTCCTGTCCCGGCAGCTTATACTCCGATTCCTTGCGCCTCAGTCAATCAATTGCGATTACGGCACAAGGTTTTAATTTGTTCAGTCGCCCTACACTTTCTTTCTCAAACCGTCCAATCACAAAAATGATCCTGGAATAGGAATGAGTTAGCCAGGCAAGCAAAGCTGTTCCGCGCACGCGTCTCCATCGACCTCCCACGCCCACGCGCACGAATTCTTTGGGTCGCCCAAGTTTTCCAGGCCCAAATTTTGGTGCCATGTGTTTCATCCAACATTTTCTGTCCCAATTTCTCACGTCAGTGTTTCGCCCAACTTCTCTCTTTGTGTGTTCCCCATCTAATAATACCTCACCGGTTCACCCAAGATGAGTCGAGAGTTAGGCCGGTTTTCCCTCGTTTGCTTCGGCCGAGAGTTAGACGCATTTACATATTTTCCTTTTATTTTTGACCAACAAAGTAGTGATCCTAATTTAGATCCAAAATCCACAATAGCAATGACTAGATACCAAACCACTGAATATACAAGAGGGGTTGAGCCCATGATTAATTTACAACAGAAACACCAAAGCTTTAACATGTGCAACGGAAGCAGGATAGAGGCGGACAACCGCCACACAACTTTCATGGAGATGGGGCATGACGACCTTGCCTGCCATGCAGGTGTCACATCTTCTGATCACGGCGGCAGCGCACCAGTGGCGAGGAGGGGGTGCAGCGGCTTAGTCGGAGAGCCGATGAAGAAGGGGGGCACCTTTCTTCAATTCTTTATGTATTTTAAGTGGACGGTTTCATACACAAACAAAATGAGTGGCGCTACAAATAAGTCCCATGGGGAGAGCTGTCGGTCTAGTTTGTCTGCCGTGATGCCCGCTGTGCCTCAACCCGTGACGACGCATTGTCACGGAATAGTGTGTCTCAACTCGCGGCGAGGATTGCAGTCATCACCACAAAATGACAACCACGAGGTTTCATATGGTTCTCCTACTAGATTGATAACCTTGGTTCTTAACTGAGGGAAATATTTATCTCTACTGTACTGCATCATCATCTCCTCTTCGAGGAAATCCCAACGTAGCTCATAAGTAGCATAGGGTAACAATGAGAGACACTGAGGTTTACTATCGAGGTTTGCACATGGTCATTTTACTTATAACACATTAATTTTGCAGTTGCAGAAACAAATTCTAATATTTAGGTCTTGCATTTAGGTCCTGGTGTTAGAGGTTTTGACCCATTTTTCATATGACAAAGTGATATGTCGATGAATATCAGTCAAGTCAAGAAACTCAAAAAGATTTTTAGGATAAATAAACTAGCAGGAAAAACAATAAACTCTTTGTCTCGATAATGAAGAAGAAATCAGTCAACTATAAGATGGTACAAACTGTCTTACCATCTATTTTTTCTTATGCTCCCTATTTCAATATTTAGAGAACATAGTTATGAATATCTTTGTTTTTCCTGGAAAACTTTTGATCTATTCATCTCCAATCATGGCAGTACAATAACACCAAAAATAATAAAAATTACATCCAGATACATAGACCACCTAGCGACGAATACAAGCACTGAAGCGATCTGAAGGAGCGCCACCGTCATGCCCCCTCCTCGCCGGAGCCGCGCAAAACTTGTTGTCGTAGATAGTCGGGAAGTCGTCGTGCTAATGCCCCATAGGATCAACGCACCAAAACAACAACCACCACCGATGAAGAGATGCTTAGATTAGAAGGATCCAACCTGAAGACACAAGAACAAAGACGAACAAAGGCCGGATCCGAGCGGATCCACCAAAGACAACTACCGACCAAATCCCGCGACATCCGCCGGAGACACACCTCCACATGCCCTGTGATGATGCTAGACGCACCATCAGGAGGAGGGTTAGGCGAGGAGAACCTTATTCCATCTTCAAGAAGCTGACACCATGTCGTCTTCCTCAGCAGGGCACAAACTCTAATAAAAGTTGAAGAAGCACCTAAAAAAGAGTCCTCCCACCGGCAAGGGCTGAGATCCACCTCGCACCCATCGCCCTAAAGCCATAGGTGACGTGGCAGATCGACAGCACCGATGGGAGACAGAAACCCTAGCCGCCTTTTCTTGGAGGAGAGACAAGGAGATTCAGTCCTTTCCAAAGTAGTTCACTGATGATTACCGCTCAAACCACATGTATGCTTAAAATACAAAGAAAGTCTTCATACAATACCCATAGCATAATATTGAAGTCTTCCTCCAGAGGGCCAATGATGAGCGGATGATCATCACATGTGCTGGACTAAAGTTGCAAGGACCTTCAACATCGCCGAAGGCTCAATACTTGCCTTCCGCTTCAACAGTTTTCCAGATGAGATTCATTTATCTATTTACCAACTATGATGCCATTTTTCAAAGGTTTTAGATGTTACATATGAAATTTGGTGCTTGTGTATTGTGGTGTGGTGAACTAGCTATATGGTTTATTGTGTTGTCAATTATGAAATCCTGGTGCCATTTGATATTTTTTTAGCAAAGATAGCTAGGCTTTATTCATATGAAACAATGTTTACAGGTATTACAAGAATATCATGTGGATTTCCAAACCAAATATGTCTTCCAGCGGAAAGGGAGACACCACACCTAGCTATCTTATGAGCTTCGAAATTAGAAGCTCGAAATTCATGAAGAAAAGTACATGAACTAAAAGTTTTCTCCATCTGCTTAACTTCTTTGATGATCCCCCATATGATCCAGCATTGTTGTTGTGAATGCCATTGATCACTTCCTTGCTATCAGGTGCAATATAGAGATGCCTCATTCCAAGATCTTTAGCCAACGAGAGAGCCTCTCTGCAGGCTATAGCTTCTAGCGATGAAGGACCGATCGACCCATGAATTACCAATACTGAGGAGCCCAAATATGTGCGGTCCCTATCGCGATAAACCGCTGCAGCAGAGCCAACATTATGATCCACAAAAATGCCCGCGTCAACGTTCATCTTGATGACCCCATAGGCGGGGGTAGCCATTTGTTCCACCACCGGCGCTATAGGAACTCGTGATTTAGGTGGGGTGACCTGATCAAGCTCCGATATGAACCTGTTAATGAGAACATGAGTAGAGAGTGGACTCTGGTGAATGCCCTCGTGAATTTACTTTCTTCTTGCCGTCCATATTGCTCATAAGGTTACTGACATCCTTGTAAGTTCATCATGTCATAACACTTCTATAGTAGAAAACAACCAGATTATGGTCATTGGCTCGGTGGCAATCATATGCTCCAACAGAAAGGCGTCCATGAGCGCCCACACACACCTTGCCATAGTACATTCAACCAGGCTGTGCCTCCATGAGTCCTGCATGCCACAAATGCAACATTGAATCTCCCACCGACATGTTTCTATGCTTTCGTACATCCTCTATGGGAAGAGAATGTTGGGCTAGCCTCCGCAAGAACATTTTTATCTTTGCTGGAACTGAAACCTTCCACAAAGTGGCCCATGATTTTTCCGCAACAGAAGTGTTATAAGCACCAGCTCTCTTCGTTTCTTTGTTTCAACTATCCTCTTGTATGCCGACCGCACCGTAAACCTTCCGGATGTTTCAAAGTTCCAAGACCAGAAATCGTCAATATTCCATGTACAAATAGGTACTTGTAAAATAGCTCCTGCATCACAAGGGAGAAATACTTGTCCAATCAGTTTGGAGTTCCAGTGAGCCTCCATGCGAATCATCAGCTCCGACACCACCTAAGGTGGATTGGCCACCAATAAAACAATTGGCCGCATATTCTCAGGTCGTGGTATCCAGTTTGTACTCCAGATTTGAGTACTATCCCCGTTACCTATTCTTTTTATAAGACCTTGCTTCATCATGTCTCGTCCTTTCACAAGAGAACGCCAGATCTGGGATGGATGTGTTCCAATAGCTACATCCAGAAAATTATCATTGGGAAAAGAGGCTTGCTTCTTTTTTTTTGCATGGTAATACGTGTCTCATTCACATCATAAAAATCAAATTACAAGTCACGTAAAAACCGACATGACAAAAGTAAAAAGATAGCAGAACATTACTAAGCTTGACACCAACGACCGTCACTTGCCTCCGGCACCACCACAGCAGCCATCAAAGAAAAAATGACGGATCACCTCCTCACCCGAGCTCGACGCGGCTCCATCGCTGATATGCAGCTTTGCGGACCTCTAAGGTGGCTCACCAAAGGTGAAGCCATTGCCGTTGAACGAATCAGACCGGGGCAACACCCCGGACACGCTATCGAACTCCAGATCTGAGACCCCACAACGACTAAGACGCCGAAGTAGGAAACCATACCTGCCATCCATCAACCACGAACCCAGCACACGTTCTGTCTTCGAGATGTCGTCGATGCAGATCACAATTTGCATCTGCTCCCGAACTACCTCCCAAGCTCCGCGCTGACGCTATAGCAGACGTCATCGCAACGGCGGAGCCCGAGGACACAAGTCCACCACAAGGATGCCGTCGCCGCCACGATATCCCCGCTTGAACAGACTGGTTCCCAAATCCATCACCGAGCAAAGAGACGATCGCCTCGCCCGAGAAGAGCCTGGAGCTTCTTTATTCAGCATCGCCAAACCTAGGCTATTAGGGCTCTAAACCTAAAGCAAAAACGATCCGCACGCACGGGATCCGACGACCCCCCTCACGACCGACGACCAAGAGGTCGCCGGCGGAGGAGAGCCGCCAAAAAACGGTGCCGGAAAGACGGCTCTCTTGGCGGTGGCGGCTAGGTTTTGGTCGCTAGCCAAACCCGCCCCCCACGAAAAGATGGCTCTCTTGCTTCGGTAGACCCCCCTCACAAACCGTATGAGGACAACATGGTCATTTGACCATAAGATATACCACACGTACGTAGACGTACACAACCAATCCCCAAATCCCTCCCTCCTGGGCTTGGCCCATTTTTATTTAATTTTTTTAACCCTTCAAAAAATATAAAGGTGAGGCAGGGTTTGAACTCCAAACCTCTTGATTTTCTTCCACCCACGGTAACCAACTGGGACAGCTAACTTGTTGTGCTAGTTATTTCTTTTACTCTTATTATTGTTGTGAATTTTCTCAGCCTAATTTTCTTCCGGAAAGCGCTAGGCCAGCCCACCATCATTGGATGAGAAAGCTTTGGCTGGTTGGATTTAACTTGAGAACGTGGCTTCCATAGGTAGTTTGCACGTAAAGAACGGAATTTGATTCAGAGGGTGCTTGGATACGTTTTAGTCCCATGACTAAAAGTAGTTGGACTAAAACTTGCTAGCCTCACCCATGCTTGGATACAAATACTAAATAGACTAAAATGAGTTGATGAGCATTTATTATCCTCCAAACCCTCCAATCCCGAACTCGCATGTGTTAAAGGAGAGGAGTTAAATGAGGAGAGAGAGGACTAATTCACATTTTAGTAGGGTTCCCTTGACTAAAATTTTTTAGTCTCAAGACTAGTTCTAGCCTCTCTTTAGTCAGGGGTGATTGGAACTTTAGCCTCTAAAAAAGACTAGTTTTAGTCAGACTAAAAATAGTCCCTTAGATCCAAGCATGGCCTCAGATTTGTTTCCTAAACTGTCCAAGGGAAATTACGTGCATTCCTAAAATCACGCGAGTATAAATGAAGGGTCTGTTTATCTCTCTCTCTCTCTCTCTCTCTCTCTCTCTCTCTCTCTCTCTCTCTCTAGGAAATTAAGTTGAATGAAATTCTGTACGCCATACATGCTACTAAAATCACACACATATTAAATTTGTTTCCACCGTAATGAAAATGTGCTTCCTTTAGTTAATCAATTTGCTTTGAATTTAAAATTTGTTCAGACTTTACCAAAAATTGTTTTGTGTTGGGTAAACTTATTTATCTCGTCAGATCTCGAACATGGAATTTGCTTCTTCCGATGCATACCAATTTTTTTATGGAACAGGCGTTTTCAACACAATGAAATGATGTTTCAACGAATTCGAGATTTTGCTTCTGGTGCAACTAAAATATGCTTTTTTGCGAGGAACTATAATATGCATTGACTTAACAAAACATGTATCCATAAAATTATTATTTTTGTCCATCGTAGCTCAGTTAGAGAATTTGCTTCCATGAGCTAGATATGCATGAGTCTAATCACGGTAAAAATTGGGCCTCTAATTGTACATTTTGCTTCCATTATGGTTAGAATTTTTTATCTATCTACATCTAGAAATTTGGGTCCACTCGTATATTATTTTGCATCTTTCGCTCTTTCTTTGCTTCATCTGGAAGAAATTTTCCAGTACCAACACAAAAGACCGAAAATTTGATTTGATTTTCTTTTCTAGTTTGTTGTTTCGTTTGTCTGTTTTTATGCCTACCACCAGCTCTAAGGATGAAAAAGTTCCAAAAAAAAACACCATGTTCAACGGAGTGTTTTCGGGTAGGATAGAAGTATCCGTTTGAGAGCATTTTTTTTTTGGCATTGTCAAATGACATCAAACGTTTTCCATGAGCTTTTTAGTACCATGCCAATTTGTTTTAGTTTTCGACAACTTTTGCATTTTCTGGAGTTTTATCGATAAAAAATACCGTTAAATAGCTGGATATGTCGCAACTTGCATATGGTGTCGAAAATCGTTCAAACCTGACATGGATTCCTACCATGGGCATGCCTACCTGCTTGCAGAATTTGGGGCCATTTGAAGGATGTCCAAACATAGACCATGTTGAACGAGGGTGTTCGGATAGGCTAGAAGACTGAGCATGATGTTTCCCAACATCCTTGAAATGACCCCAACTTTTTCAAGCAGGTGGGCATGGCCATAGTAGTTATCCATACCTGGTTCGAACAATTTCTGACACCGTATGAAAGTTGCGACACGTCCGTCCATTTGTCGGCCTTTTTTGACCGAGAAAACTCTGAAAAATGAAAAATTTGTCAAAAACCAAAACAACTTGACATGTTGCTTTGAATTGGTCATACAAGATCATGAAAAAAATGCGGTCATTTCAAGGATATCAGGAAACAACGTACTCTCACCTGAACAGCCTCCATTGATCATGGTCTATGGTTGGACATCGTTGTCTATGGTTGGGCATCCTTCAAATCACCCCAACTTTTGTAAGCATGTGGTCATGTCCATGGTAGACATCCGTGTCAGGTTTGAATGATTTCTGACACCCTCGTTGGGGCCGGGGTGTTCGTGTGTTCCAGGGCCGGTCCATTAAAATTGAGGCCCCTGTGTCAAATCTAAGATGGCCCTATGTTGTTAGAGAAAAACGTCCGACTACATCAAGCTGTCGCTTATGGCAGGCTGCGTGCATAAAAAATATTTTGAGGTGTTCTTTTTACTAGCTTTAATATAATTTTTTTAGGCATTTTGATGAAACACCTAAAAAACAAAGGTGTTTCCTCACATGCCTCAAGTGAATGAGGTGTTTTGGCATTTTAGAAAATATCTCCACAAATGGCAGGAAGCCTACAATTGATTATTTATATACTTATAGAAAGCTGAAGTCATAAAGGCTATTTCCCTTCATATAACCATAACAAACTTCTACTGTCTCGCTGGTCGCCCATATTTTTTTACAAGCTTTGTTATTCGAGAGGTCGCTAGATCCAGTGTGAATAAAATGAACTTTTTCTTGAGAGATTGATGGGCCGATGGATTTGTTTTGAGCACCGGCCTAGTGTGTTCTTACATAGTTTGTGCTATTTTAAACACCAGTTTGGCACCGTGGTGGATTGGCAGACTGTATATAGGGTGGAGGACGAGGTAACAACTTGCCCCTTTTTTCCAGGCTTTTTACGCCTTGCTTTGAATGGCAACTGGCCTAGCGCCTGGTGGGCCAGCCCAGTTGTGTGTGGTTGTAACAGCGTGCTCGTATATCTTAATGCGTACGACGTATCTTAATGCGCTCGTATTCCTGTAAGGACGCCTATCCAACGTTTCAAAAGAATATCTTAATGCGTACGACGTATTTTCAAAAACGACCATCATGCCCTCTGTTATGAAGAGGTATAGGATAATCACAGCTGTTGATGTGTTTAGAAGGGGGTCTACCGAAGTGGAAATGACTGTGCCATTTGATGTTGCTCAAAAAAAACTGTGCCATTTGATGGATATGAAATATATAATGTGTTCGATATGAAATGGTGAGAACATTTGTTCGATATGAAAAGTCAATTTCTTATTATAGAATTAAAAATAGTGGGCTAATAAACCTACTTATTGGGACATTGCATTGCACACGGTTACTTATTAAGTTCCACGTATGATCGCTACTTGCAACACACACAGATGCTACAAAATGAGCGTGTGTGATCAAAGAATCACCAAAGACGATTCAGTCCTAGACAACGACTGTGATGCATGAAGTAACCCACACGCAGCCGGCATCACATCGTGTGAGATGGACGATGCAATCCTACACAAAGACATAAGCGCTCATATATACGCGCATACACTCATCCCTATGAACGCACACACGCACACCCTACCCCTATGAGCACCTCCGAGAGACTGAGCCGGCATATCATCTTGAGATTTACGAAGCTACTGTAGGCGCCTCGTCGTCGATGGAAACGTCTCCTCCCACTGAAAGTGCATCGCTGGAAATCCTGAAATAAATCCAGGAATAATGCGAGTACCAGGATTTGAACCCTAGTGGGTTGGGGATACCACTGTCCACCTAACCATCTCAACCACAGGTTGGTTCGCACGCAAATGTTTCTAACAGGAAAAGCATGTGCAATGATCAGCATATCCCGTACCGCTTTTGTGGATCAGTATATCCCATATGGTTTTTTGTGCTATATCATGTGTAATACCCTTTTTTGCGGGGACATGTGTGATACCCTGTACAGATGCCACACGTTTTGTTATGCCTCAATGCTTGTGATTGCTCTCCCTATCGCACACGTTCTCTTTCGTGCATATGGTGTGTGATGGGTGGATACGAGGAGATCAACAAGTGGTGGGGGTGCATGAATGTTTGTAACACAATTATGAGTCAATTACACAGCTGGTATTAAAACTTGACACAAAAAATCACTTTAGTGCCAAAACTCGCGGCATACATTGAACTGGTGCTACAACTTAGCTTTAGTGTGTATATACGGTGCAAATCGTGTTTGTATACGGAGATGATGCTGATAAGGCATGCCACATGGCGCGGGCCCTGCTGTCAACCTCTGAACGATAGAGATCGGGTGTTCCACAGTCCTTGATGCGCGACGCACAAATTATTTGCAAAAATAGTGGCCGGTGGGATTCAAACATGCGACCTATAGAGTGGAGCGAATTGTGCCTAATCAATGTATGGAGAAGAACACTTTGTTTTACCTAGATACATAATGTATATAACCTAATCGCGCTGCAGACCCTCCGGTCCATTTTGCATTGTAAATTTCTAAAAGCAAATTATAAATTATATGTAAATTATAATCACATGTTATTAATATGATAAATTTAGTTATCAATGAACAATTTTACATACTACATAATTATTTATTAAAAGTATGAATATTTTAAGTATATATTCATTTATTTAAAATATAATATATATACCTTTAATTTTTATTAAATATGAAACTTATTACATGCATAATTTTTAATTATATTTTTATTAAATGGATAATTTTGAAATAATACATGAATAGAATTATAATGTATTACATATATAATTTATAACATAAGATTGTAAGTTACATATATTTTATAAGTTTCTGAAAAATATTAACACTGTTTGGTGGGGTGGTGGCCACGTGCACCTGACGGCTACATGTCGCTGATTCGAATCCCATCCAACTATTTTTACATGATGTGAATATATGTTTCTTAAAGCATGAACACTTTTTGAACTACATCGGTATTTTGTTAAAACCGTGAACATTTTAAAAAGCAGATAAGCATTTATTAAAATGTATAGAAAATTCTTAAAGGACAAATACTTTTATATACTACATTAATACTCCCTCTGTTCCTAAATATAAGTCTTTGTATAGATTCCACTATGAACCATATACGGATTATATAGATGCATTTTAGAGTGTACATTCACTTATTTTGTTCCGTATGTAGTCCATAATGAAATCTCTACAAAGACTTATATTTAGGAACGGAGAGAGTATTTCTTTAAAACTGCGAAAAATTTTAAACTTATGTAAGCATTTATTGAAATATATAGAAACATGAATTTTTTTTAAAGAAAGAGCACTTTTATATACTACTCCCTCCATCCCATAATGTAAAACATTTTTTAACGCTAGTGTAGTGTTAAAAAGTGTCTTATATTATGGAACAAAGGGAGTACATGAATATGCTTTAAGATTTTTTTCTATATATTTAATTTATAACACACGATTATAATTTAAATATAGTATATATATTTTTAAAGAAACAATAGTTTAAAATGGGTCGTAGGATCTTCAGTTCACCTAAGAACAAATGATAGATGGCGTACGTTTGATCGTTTATTGAAACCAGCTTCTGTTGCATTGGTTAGGCATTGGCTCCTTCATAACAATTTGATCGCTGAAGAACAGACCGGCACGTATCAGGACCTTTTTGTGAACAAATAAATTCTCAGTTGTTTTCCCAAAAATAACAGGCCACATGCCAAATCTACTTGCTGATAGTGGGCCTCCTGCCACATGGCGTGCCTAGTCAGAATAGTGTCCGTATACAAAACACCATTTGCACTGTATATGCATGCCAAAGCCAAGTTGTAGCACCTGTTCAATGTATGCCGCAAGTTTTGACACTAAAATGATTTTTGATGCCAAGTTTTATCACCGGTGGTGTAATTGATTCCACAATTATCTATACGGTGTAGCTGCGGAAACACACATGAGTTTAATGAATAGATGATAGCAAGCTTAGACTAAAGCAACCAAGTTATTTTTCTCTTCTGAAATATAAATAGAACACTTGCCGGTTCATCAGGAAATAACACACATGTGGTGATTTAGGAGAGTAGCAATGGTAAGCCTAATTTAAGAGCAAAGTCTAAGATGACATGAAAAATTTCTCAGTGAGCACGTCCTCATAGCAAGGTCGATAAGTAAATGAATCGTAGACACCGCAACCTGCTTGCACCGTGTCTTTGATGAGCTGGCAATAGTTGCTTAGATACTGCATCCTTAACGTGTCGAGATGGTACACTACCACCGCTCCGCTAAGCATGAGAATGTGTGCATTCTTATATGGGTGGAATCCCATGATATCGCAGGAGACATCCCTTGTGGACATATCATGGTGGCCAGCACCTTGGACCACATCGATGAAATTGTCCTCGTCGGAGTCCAAGAATATTCAGAGTCATCTCCATCGCTTTCGTTCTCCTCTTCATCCTCCACGTCATCCTTGGTCAAACTGACTGGCCCATTGGTGCTGTCAACAATCGCCCATGTCACCTCGAATTGTATTTTAATAGTCCTAATCATATGGGCATGCAGGTTGAGGCTGGCGTCATGTGCTAATGTCCAGCTTAGCTGACCATCTACCGATTCGGTTAGCATCCATAAACGGAGTAGTGAACCGCTGGACGCCACATAGCTTGCTAAAACGGAATTTCTAGAGGTGCCCCGGGGCGCAGCGTCCAGGCGCGAACTCTCGGTTCTCCCAATGACATGTACGGGATGAGTACACTAGCATAGACAACACCTTTTCCGTCGGCTCCTCGACCCCTTCCGCTTGCACTTGCTCGAGCGGCGGAACCTCCTCCTCGCATTGCTTCTCCACCTTGAGCATGCCGCCCTTCTGAAAGAGGAACACATGGTAGTGCAGCGACACGGCCGGGTCGAAGGCGAGGGATGCGGCAAAGCTGCACCACGGAGTTGTCGGGCGCGGCAGATGTGTGTATCGTGCCGTCGCCGGGTTGAGCATGTAGTAGTGGCCGCACTTGTCGAGAAGCAGGAGGCCGTTACAGGACTGGCATACGGTGGCGTCGTCGTCCAGATCGAAGGGGAGTCGAAAGCGTGTAGACGACGGGGCGAAGAAGGACGTATCAGACCCACACCCGAACTTGTTAATGAAGAGGAGGCCGGGAAAGGCTCGCCGGGGGAAGCAGCGCTCGAGGGAGAGCCCATGGTCGCCGAGGATGTCGCGCCTAAACCTGGGAATAGTTTGTATAGGTCCAGCGATCAAACCAGACCAGACCAAATTGCAAATACTACAATCCAAACCAACCCAAACTGTATGTATTTTCAAGCCAAATCCATTCAGACCATTTTCTACATACAGTTTGAACCCAAAGTTTCAAACCACGGGTCACTCAGCAGCAACTGGAACGTTGAACCCCAAACTTAACCTGTCCATACAGAACTACGAAAGATACGAGGCACGTATGAACGGCGGCTAGCTTGCTGTGTGCTTGTAGTCTGTGCGTGTGCACCGAAAGAGGAGATGGTGGCGCCGGCCGCGGAGACGCCGGCCATGATCCTGACGGGAGTCTTCCAGTTCCTCATCAGCTTCGTCTCCGTCGGCCACATCGGCAAGGTCGAGCTCACTGCCATCTCCATTGTCAACAGCGTGCATCTCCATTGTCAACAGCGTCGTCGAAGGCCTCGGCTCTGAGCTCCTCGTGTTCTGCATGAAGGAGCTGACTTTTGTCACCGGAGATCTCGGTGATGGCGGGGCGGTACGCATGCTCATGTGGCTCGTCTGCGACGGCGGCGGCTCCATCTAAACCTCTCGCTGGTCTTGCCTCTTGCGTGACGGGGTGAGGTCAAACTGGTAGCTATATTGGTTTTTATCCATGGACTGAAACGGTTTGAGACCAATTTGTCTCTGTCCAGACCAAACCAACCCAATCTATTAATTACAAAAGCCCACACCAAACCCAATTATAATAGGAGCTCAACCCATTTCAACCAAACCAAAGCAGCCCAACAGCAAAACCAAATAACCAAGCCTCTATTCCAGGCCAGATTTTCGCTGTGAGAATCGGCCACTTGGGTGAAAACGACCCAGGATGCATTGCGTATGTGCCGCGTGGTATTAATTTGGTATGTGGCGGTGTACATTTACCTAGTGATCGTAAACTCTTGGTGAAAATTTTCTTGCCGTGTGTACCGATCTTGTTGGTGCATCTAGCGATATGGGGTGTGCGTGGGCCAGCCTGCTCCGTTGACCTACTTCCCTACGGTTCTTTCGGTGGTTGTGTACGTGTGCGGGCCTCCTTCCTTCTCTGGGCTGCGCGTGGCCTCTCATCGACCCGCGTTGGGCTGCGTCAGCGTTCACGCTGCCGCCTTGCGTTGAGAGAGCGGTGCTGCTTCGATCGTCTCCTGTAGAGACTTCTGGTGTTTTTGAATCGGTGCCACTACGTCGCTGCTAGACTTTACGTGTTCGTTTTCGTTCGATCCACCGCCGTATTGTTCCCATATAAAGGCTCAACCTCTGCCCTGATTCCTCCTCCTCATTGCAACAATCATGCACCATTTTCCGCGGTGGAGGGGGATGGCGAGAGCGGCTGTGGCAGAGATGGGATGCGACTGGTGCTGCTCGCAGATCTTGTTGGGAGGCGTCCGGTGCGGCAGCAGGGCGTGGATCTCCTGGGGTGTGTGCATCAAGCCGCAGTTGGCCATGGAGCTTCGGAGCTGCCCGTCTGTTCTCATGGGGCCAGCGAGCCACGGCGGACACGGTGGCGACAGCAGTAGCGAACTAGCGCCGACCAATTCAGTTGCGGCGATTCAGCTGCACCGCAACATTACCGGCGGGAGCGGCGCGGTGAAGGAGGGGACATGCAGGCGTTGTGGTTGTACAAGGAGTCCAACGGCGCCGGCGTGCTGGTGCAGGTTGGGCTTGGCGACTGACCTCCGCAGTGTTGCACGTGATTCCATCGGCTGCCCGGCTTCCAAGGCAGGTGCGCGGCTCCCAGCGCGGAGGACGTGAAGGCTCTCGGCTCGACGGTGCTCCTCCTGGCGCGCTGCGGCATCGGCTCCGGTGTTGTGCTTCGCCATGGGACGCCCTCCTATTGCTCACGGCCCCATGCCGCGTCGGTGCGCTGACTCCGGCGTCGAGGTGCGTATGGACAGGATGGCACGGCCGGCTGGCCCGCTGACAGGGTGTGGGCAGCCTTCCTGTTCCGCACGTGCTTCAGGCAGCTCAGGTCCTACCGCAGCAGGCTGCTGTCGGCAGCGGTCGCGGGAAGAACAGGTGGAGCGGGCAGATGTGGAACACCCACGTGGCAATGTCATGTCGGAGCCTCACCAGCTCCGGCCGCTCCAGCGCGTCGAGCGTGTTGAGGATGATGCCGCATGTCAGGTGGTGGCGCCTGCCGAGTTGCATCAGGTGGCGCACCCGCTACGGCAGAAGCTCGCTTGCTCATACCCCTCTCCATCTCTGACTCAGCAAAACAAACCGTGCGAGACACATGCATAGGCTAGATGAGTGTGTGCTAGCTGATGGGTGCGCGCAGCACAATGTGTATGTGTGTGTGTGTGACTCTGAGTGTGCGCGTGCTTGGTGCAGGTTGGTGTGCGTATTCTAGAGTGGCCAAACTGAGGCGATGTTTTCTCACTTTTCTCCTCTCCTGCACGTCCCTCCTCAGCTCCTCGATAATCCATTGACGACGCTCTGGCCAGTCTGCTCCTCCCCGAGAATTGATTCTAAGGCGGCAGCCGCGATGGACATGCCCAAGCCCGAGCGGCTATTCTACTGGTGCGTGCGCAGCGTGCTCCATTTTCTCTATTTGATGTGCAGAATATCCCAAAGCATATGAATCCATAGCGTGTCTTCACCGTCCTTTCATGTTGCCGTACCCGGTGCACCGAGTCCCATGGAGAAAATGTTTAGTTCCTGATTAGTTGAGAGTTGGAGATGTTGTGCTGACATGCACTTGCTTGCAGAAACATAATGGTGGTAGCAGTAGCCGCCTGGCCTAGTGCTATCCGAAAACTTTTGTACTAACTGCTCTTTGGCCGTTTGCTTGATGCTTTCCAGTCCAGAGTTTGTACATTGCATGATCATATTGTGAGGAGAGTCTTCATTTACAGTCACAGAGAGCCTATACTCTGATGCTTTAGCGACCATACTTTAATTCAGTTCAGTGCTAAATCTGATTATTTGAACATAATCCAATGTTGAACTGAACATGCATACACGGATACACCAACATGTACTGTCCTAAACTAATTATTAAATTTTATTGGATANTCCTCAGCTCCTCGATAATCCATTGACGACGCTCTGGCCAGTCTGCTCCTCCCCGAGAATTGATTCTAAGGCGGCAGCCGCGATGGACATGCCCAAGCCCGAGCGGCTATTCTACTGGTGCGTGCGCAGCGTGCTCCATTTTCTCTATTTGATGTGCAGAATATCCCAAAGCATATGAATCCATAGCGTGTCTTCACCGTCCTTTCATGTTGCCATACCCGGTGCACCGAGTCCCATGGAGAAAATGTTTAGTTCCTGATTAGTTGAGAGTCGAAGATGTTGTGCTGACATGCACTTGCTTGCAAAAACATAATGGTGGTAGCAGTAGCCGCCTGGCCTATTGCTATCCGAAAACTTTTGTACTAACTGCTCTTTGGCCCTTTGCTTGATGCTTTCCAGTCCAGAGTTTGTACATTGCATGATCATATTGTGAGGAGAGTCTTCATTTACAGTCACAGAGAGCCTATACTCTGATGCTTTAGCGACCATACTTTAATTCAGTTCAGTGCTAAATCTGATTATTTGAACATAATCCAATGTTGAACTGAACATGCATACACGGATACACCAACATGTACTGTCCTAAACTAATTATTAAATTTTATTGGATACACCGACATGTATAGTTCTTAAACTAATTAATTTCTTAAGGTATTAGCAACTTCTCTATTGGACGTAAAGGGTTACTTTTTCTATCTGTTTTTTGATATATTTTTGGGATTTACAAGCAAATTTTTTAACTTGATTTAGAAGCAGGTTCTATTGGCTCGCTATTTGTAGTTGTGGGTAACTAAGTGGTACACTCCTTGGGGACATGGCGATTTATCTTGGGATTTGTTTTTGTTGTTTTGGTCAAGTTGATTTTTGTTGTGCTGTTTGTTTCCGGTTTGGCCGCTCATAGGTGCTTGCAATGACTAGGCTTAAATTTCGGAAGGATGTGTCCGGTTAGGCCGCTGATATGTGCATGCTGGGCGTGAATTTTGGAAGGATGTGGTTATGTGCATGGCGAGTGATGTGACCACGTGCATGTGAACTATTCGAGTAGCACACTCAAAATTGTATGAATGAAATTATGGGACTTTGTCCTTATATGTCAAGAACTTTATGATTACATTTAAGCATAATTGGTTTAATGCATGTATGCCACCTTTGTTCTGATGAGGTTAGGTTTGATTTTCTGCCCATCCAGTGAATGATTGGATGTCCATGCTTTTCTTAATATAGTTTTTTTATATGGGAGGTGCTCTATTTTTTAAATAATCTACAAATACTACTTTACACACGGAAGGTTACTGCCGAACAATAGAATTATTAAGCTAATGTTGTCATGGGGAAACATTACTATTTAGCCATAGATTTTACTTTCATGATATAGGTACTTATTGGTCACTTACCGATGCAACTTTTACCAAATTCATATACCAAAGTGTTGCCACTTGATCATGCTTCTTGTACCAATATGACCTCACTGAGGCAAGCATTTTGAAATTTCTTTTGTTAGAATTGAGATAAAATATGGTCTGAATGTTGGACAGCAATACAATGTCATGTTGATAAGGCAATCCCGGCAATATGCTAAACTAACATGACCTCAAAGTAATCAGTGAAGCCTCTCTTTTGTGATTTGTGATCGTTACAAGGTGCTAAACTACCAATATGCCTATGTGTCTTTCGCAATCTTCGTAGTACACATTGACTTCTTTGTTTGTTACCGAAAAAATGCATACAAAAAAGATAGCATGTACAACACCACGTGTCAACAACGTGCCCCGTCTATGCGTCATGTTTAAATATGTTGCGTGTTAGCAATGGAGTTTGTAACATATTATGCTCATAATGTTGGGTTGCCATGCGTACGTCAACACTATTGAAATGGCAACGTAGGCTTTCCATCTAGCAAGACGTAGCACTCATGGTGATAATAAATGTATCATTTTCAAGTTATTTATGTGTACATATAGTTTGCTTTCTTGTGAACAACTTTATAACTACAAACTTGTACACATGAAGCTTCAATTTTTTTATTACATGAACCAAAAATGCTATATATATGCATGTAATGTATCGACAGGGCGCGGCGTGCCGCTGTGCTGGTACGGCTAGTTGAAACTATGGTTCCAGACCAAACTATTCACAGGTTTCGCGCCACAAGCGGCAGACGCACTTGGACGCAGCAACGTCGCGCCAAGGCAGACGTCGGAGGATGTCGAGGAGCACTACGTAGGGAAAACACATGCCACCGCTGTCGCCCTCGCCGGCAGCATCCATGGTTCAGCGGCTCGTTCCGCAGTCAACTGCGCCCTCTTAGGTGCACGCGCAGCAGGAAAGCCGTGCTTTTCCATGTGAGGTGCTCGGATTTTTCTTGTTTTCCAAGGCTTAAATCTCCATGGCGTCTCATCAAACCTTTACCCCTACAACTTCCTTCTTATATAACTTACTAAAAGAAGACTTGATCTCCACGGCATCTAAAAATCCTTCCTTTTAACGTACAAGCATGCATCGTGACGTGATGACATACAAACTTGGGTCAATACCTTTGAAAGATGTAGTCATTGCAGGTAATCCAAAGGTTAATGTTGTCAATCGGCCGACCGCACATTCATCAAGGGATCAGATCTGATCCAAGAGACCCTGAGAGAAGACCTCCTCTGTGCCTTATCCTCTATCGATCACGCGCATATACATGGTATCCTCTCTGTCGTTCCGCGCCGCTGTACCTCCCCGAGGAGTTACAAGGCCAACCGCGCTGCATTCCTCGTCGACGCATGCGGCCTACTGCAAGTTGCTGGTGACATGAGTGATTGTCCAGCAAGGGGGCAGTGCAATTGGGAATAATCTTGTCATGTTATGTGGGTGGAGTAAAAATTGCGTCGTAGCTAAGCCGTACGAGCTTTTGGTGGTCTGACACGCTGATGATACTCATGTTTTGCACAGTTCGTGAAGTTGGCATGGTTTCGTCAGGTAGGCCGCGAACAGCCGGAGTACTTAATGTTCGAAAGATCAATGGTGCATTCTACAGAATACATTTTGTAGTATTCTGCAGAAGGCAGTATATATAATTTCGCTAAAAAACCAGTATATAAAATTCCGCAAAAAAGCTCACCCTCTATCATAAGATAATCTATCGTGTAGCTTATGGCGATGGATCAACTAGGAAAAAGCTCACCTCAAATGTGACAGAATTATATTCAGATTCACTGACGAAACGCAATGAGCGCTGCATTTTCCATTGAAATAGAAGGAGAAACGAGTACAAATACACAAGCGAAAACAAGGGAAAACAGAAGAGGAAACAACTAAGCGATTGACTACAGTAGGAACAAGCAGCAGCACAGCAGAGAGCGGGCAGTAAACTCAGCCTGGGTCGATCGCATCCGCGCTAGTTCAAGAAATAACCGGCACATGCCAAACTATGTGCGTGGCTTCGGGGAGGTCACGGGCCTTTGCACCAACTTTCACACGAGTTCGTTTGTGCCCATCCGTTGCAACCATCTCGATTTGGGTAATTTAACCCAAAATTTGTCAGCAACAAGGACGTCCTTCCCTTTGCGCTACCTGGGACTCGCCGTATTTGTTTGGAAGCTAAAGTTGGTGGATCTTCAGTTCCTGNACTTATACTTTGTGATAGATAATTGATAGAAATTAAAAGGCATGCATATATATAGCTCACATTGTGTTGGTCTTGCTTTTCTCCACAGATACACGATGAGTATGGACAGAAGAAAGATAACCACACTGCCAAGAACAATAGCAATCACCACTCCTGCTAATTTATCCTGTTTCCTGAAGTAATTTCAAAGTTAAGTCTTGCATATTTCTGTCAGCAAATGAACTCCTTAACGAGTACTCCCTCCATTCGGAATTACTTGTCTCAGAAATGGATGTATCTAGAACTAAAATACGTCTAGACACATCCATTTCTGCGACAAGTAATTTCGAACCGAGGGAGTAGTTCAAAGCAGTACCTTTGGAAGTAGTCGTTGTAGGAGGACTGAGAGGTGAAATCGCCGTTGGAGAGAGCAGAGCAATGTCAGAGACGAAGAAAGGGCGCACGTTGTACCTAATATAGCAACTGTAAGATTTCGCCGACGCTCCCTCCGTCCATGGCACGTCGTCCGGTCCAGGGCGTGCACCCGGCGCCGGGAGATACGTGGCCAGGTCCACCAGGCACCGGGAGCACTCACCGCCGGCCAGGTCCTCGGTGCACTGCGACAGCCCGTAGAGCCGGTGCGTGCCGTTGTACGTCTGATTGCCCACAGCGGCCAGCGTGGGCGACGCGGCCGCGGCACCGCGCAGCACGTCCAACAGCGCCGCGCGCACGCGGCTGAACGCCGCCTGGTCGCCACCGAGGATGCCGGCATCCGTGACGTCGTCGTAGAACAGAAGGTCGGTATCGGCGACGCCGAAGAACGGCTGGTCGGAGTAGCGGAGCATGCAGCCGACATAGGCAGCCATGACCGTCTTGCTGTGGGGGCAGTATCCCGTGAGGTTGGCCGACGCTGACTGGAGGCACCGGCGGCACTGCGCCGGCGGTAAGTCTGCCTGGCACGTAGCGAGCGCGAACACCGTGTCCTCCGTTCCTGACCCGGCAGTCCCCTTGAAGAAGCCACTTGGCGTGGCGTTGGCCGGGACCTCGGAGAGGAGACTGAGGAGCCTGCGCTCGTAGGCGCTGCCGGTGGTGTAGTTATCGAAGGCCAGGGCCTGTCCTGAGGGGGGGCCGACGGGGCGGCCGCCCTGGGCCCCCGAGTACAAAGGGGCCCCCGACTACTCTGCTCAACTGCGTAGCTTGCAGCCTGCTATTGCGTGTTCGGCCAAATAATAAAGATAAAAACCATCGGGCCTTATCCAAGTAGTGGCACGAGAACGATCAATTAACGGAGATCGCGGAGATCGCGTTTTGTCCAAGGATAGCGCTGGTTTGGTTTCCTAATCCTGGAAAAGGTAGCGATCGTTTGTTTCGAGTCGAAGTCAACAGGCGGCTAGGTAGGAGCGCACCTTTTCATCGTTTCCTCACCTCCCGATTGCGCTCTTGGCTGATCGCCAAATTGCCGCCACCTCATAATCCTCTCCTAGGAACGGCGGCGGCGGCGGCAGCAATGGCAGCAAGGCCGAGGCTGTGTGCGGAACCTTACGGAGAGGTACCACGACATAAGCAGCGGTGAAGGTATTCTGAATAGCGAGCGAAGCAAACTAGGGTTCTACGGCCAGCAGGTACACGCATTTGCAATGCTTATCTACTTGATCTAGGGCGTTCTTCTCACGGATTGACTGTAGGACTGAGTTTTCTTGGAAAAGCCATTAGATAACAGACAACTATTTCTTTTTAAATCACCTTTTACCACGGTGTTTAGTCTACATGGTGGATTTGGTTGCATTGTAGGCATATTACAACAATGTAGAATCAATAACCTCATATTATTTGGAAATGATCTATGAACAAATTCATGAAAACTTGCTGCTTGCCGCAACAGTAGAACTACTATGGGTTATCATTTGTAACTAGGGATGCAAATGGTGCGACACAATTCTTGTGTTTTGCTGCCCAAATCAGTTGAAATAGACTTTTGAGATAATTAGTACTCCCTTTGTAAAAAGAAAGCATTTAGATCACTATTTTAGTGTTCTATAAACGCTCTTAGATTTCTTTACGGAGGGAGTAAAATTTACTATGAGAGTTGTTTATCGGATTGTGGCGGCTGCACCGCTTGCATCCTTATTTTAATAGAACCGAAAGAAAACTGTATATATCACCCTTGATTATTGATATCTCCACTCATTTTTTTGGAGACAAATCTGCGTATAAAGGGCCCCGAATTCTTGGTTCGCCCCGGGCCCCTAAAATCTCAGGACCGGCCCTGACCCCGCCACGCTGTTGGTCATTCCGCAAACCATCCTTCACAATGTAAACAAGCTTGAGAGAGCTTTTCTTTGGTCCGGTGCGGACAAGACGATATGGGCAAAATGCAAGGTAAATTGGGAGATTGTATGCTGGCCTCTCGAGTATGGGGGTCTTGGGGTGCTCAACACCGACAAGTTTACACGTGCTCCCCGGTTGCGCTGGCCGTGGTATGAATGGAAGGAGCCCACCAAGATGTGGGTGGGATTGGGAAACCCGTGTGACGTGAAGGACCTCAACTTCTTCTATGCATCCACCACTATCACAGTCGGTAATGGTGCGAAGACCCCTTCCTGGGACTCGCCTTGGCTCCTTGGGCGCATGCCAAAGGACATTGCCCCGCTCATTCACGAGGCTTCCACGAGAAATAATTGGAAGGTGCGGGAGGCCCTCAAGCATAACGCATGGATTATCAAGATCAAGCCACCAAAAAACGTCTCCGCCAAGCACATCTTGCAGTTTTTCACTCTTTGGATGCTCTTGCACGAGGTCGAACTCGATGAGCTCACCGAGGACGACATCCTATGGAAGCACACGACTAGTGGGCAATATTCGGCGGCATCCGCATACAAGGCATAATTTTTAGGGATGGTTCTCTCACCCATGGATAAAATGATTTGGAAGGCTTGGGCTCCTCCAAAAGTCAGGTTCTTTGCTTGGTTAGCTCTGCAAGATAGAATTTGGACAGCCGATAGATTGGCAAAGCGTGGATGGCCAAATAGTGGCATATGCCCTCTTTGCAAAAGTGTGCAAGAAAGCGGGACTCACCTCCTCTACAAGTGCCGCTACACGAGAAGGCTATGGTGTTTGATCATTGACAAATACCACATTCTCAGGCTTGACACAAACACTTGGCCCTTGTTTGACTCGGTTGAGGCTTGGTGGGCAAGTACTTGCGACAGCGCCACGCCATTCAGACAAGCCAAGGCATCCCTCATCATGCATGCTTGTCTCATGGACTATTTGGAACGAGAGAAACGCGAGAGTGTTCAAGCAGAAGAGCGCGCCACCGACTACATTGCTTGCCTCCATCACGACCGAGGCTAGCATCTGGATCATCGCCGGTGCAAAAAAACTAGGGTCCATAATATTGCGAGAGTAGTTCCCATGCCGTGTAATCAGGTTGCTTGTAACAAACTATATTCTCTCTTATTCAATGGATGAGGCAAAGCTTTTGCCTCCTTTTCAAAAACAATAACTGGCACATGGTAATATATATATATATGGACTTACTGCCCTCTAGGAGGCCCAGGTGAGTTTCTGCGCCGTGATGGGCAGCCACGAACCCTCCTAGGTGACAGTTGTGAGACTAGTGTCAGCAACTCCTCAGGCTAGATACATGAAAATTTAGAAAACTTACCGCATTGATGACCTATATGCCTTCTAGGTGCTGAAGGAGAGAATGTCTTCTTTTTTTCTCGATAAAGGGCGATTTTATTGACACAAAATGTAGCAAGGAGAGAATGTCTTCTAATTGGAGATCCTGGCTGTAACGCCCCGGATTCGATGTGCCAGGTGTCATCCAGTTATTCGCCACCGTTGCCATGTCATTTGTTTGCGTGTTGCATTTTATCATGTCATCATCTGCATTTCATCTGCATGTTTTCCAAAACTTGCATCCGTTCGGGTTCTCCCGGTTCTCTCCGTTGTCCGTTCGGAGTCCGGACCTTTCGCATGCGCCCGTCGCCCCCGCTCAGACCTTGTTTCCTGTGCGGGTGTTAAACTTTCTCGGAATGGCCCGAGGTTTGCCAAGCGGCCTTGGTATACCACCGGTAGACCGCCTGCCAAATTTCGTGCCATTTGGAGTCCGTTTGATACTCGAACGGTTAACCGGGTAACCGTAAAAGCCCCTTTCTCTTTGCAGCCCAACACCCCTTTCAAAGTGGCCCAAAGCCCAGCAAACTCCCCTTTATGCTCTCGGTCGTTCGATCACGATCGTGTGGGCGAAAACCGTTCCTCATTTGGACTCTCCTAGCTCCCTATACCTATATAAAGGCCTCTTCCCCCGAAATTTTAGCAAACCCTAGTCCATTTTCGTCCCCGCCGCCGCAGGACAATTCTTCCTCCGGCAAACGGACATGTCCGCCACCCCCGCCGAGCCACGTGTCGGCTCCTGTTTCGCCGAGCCCCGCGCCCACTTCCCCGCGCCGCCGTGCGCCGGCCTGCCGGGGCCCAGGCAGGGCCCTCCCAGCCCGTCCGCGCCGCCCGAGCCTCCTCGGCTTTCGCGGGAGCTGCGCCGCCCGCGCCCGCCCAACGCGCCGTCCACCGCCCAGCGCCCCGCGCCGCGCAACCGTCCGCCGCCATCCGCGCCGCCCCGCCGTCCGCCGCCCGACTCCGGTCGCCGTGCCGCCCGTGCCTCCCTCCATCCCGACCGGATCCGGCTGCGGGAGGGCTAGATCCGGCGAGCCCGTCTCCTTTGGCCTCCTTCTCAACTCCGGCAAGAGCTCCGGCGAACCTTGGGATCCGCGCCGCCCAGATCTGATCCTAACCCTAGGGTTGACTTTTTCCTCGAGGTTGATTTTCTCCAAGTCCCCAACATTCTTAGCATATTTCATCATGCCATAACTCTGCATCCGCGGCTCCATTTTGTGCGTGTAATATGTCAAATTGTTCGTCTCGACGAGTACTTCATTTCATTCCATTGCATCATTTTCATTCGAGCTCATCTTGATGACTGAGTCTTCGTTGCAAGAGTGCTATATGATGTTAACCTGCTGAAACTGTTATAACTTAATGATTTGTCATTTTTGTTGCATTTGATGTGTGCATCTTATGAGCATGAGCTCTACATGTGTTTTGTGATACATCATGTCATCTTCACAGTGGTGCCATCCATGTATTTTTGTGGGTCGTTTAGTGAGTGCATCGAGCTTGCTAAGTAGGGTACTTGTTGTTGCTGTTTTGTTAGTCTGAATCTGTTATTTGGTGATACTATGTAAACCTGCTGCTACAAGTCATCATATGCATAATCTGCAAATGTTCACTAAGGGTGTTTTGTTCTATGTGTCGTGCTCTATCCATCCAAGCCCTTTGTTGCAATTATAGTCTGTTGTAACTTGTTATAATCTTGCTCTCAAATTGCTAAATAATGTTGCTGTCAGCCTGTTAACATTAAGTACAATGTTGCCATGATTGTTGTTAGTGATCCATGCACTCTATGAACTTTCTCTTGCCATGCTTAGCTTCATAAACATGTTTTCTTACTGTTGGTTGCCTTGTCATTCCATGTATTGCTCTGTGGTGAGTGGTTCAAGCTCACCAACATGCCTACTTATTGTTGTTCCTGCCATGTATGAATCTGTAATATAACTTGCTATGTTTACATGGGTGCCATCATATCTTCTGATCCTTTTTGGCTCATGGTCAGTAAAGGACTTTTGTTCTATGCATTTAGTAGATTCACGCCATGCCTTTGTTTGCATTGATAAATTCCTGTAACATGTTGTTTGATAGCTCTAAACATTGCAACCTGATGTTATTTCTGCCAAGTCTGAAACTGTTAGTATTTGCAATCTTGCAATGTCATTTTGAGCATGTTCTAGTGATTTCTGGAGATAGCTCAGTGTTCATGTTTTGTCATGTTTTACCTGTAATTCATGCCCATGCCTTTTGTTTTCACGTTGAGATGTTGTAGCATAGTGTTTTGATGCTTGCAATATGCCTAGTTGTTGTTTTGGACAGATTGTTGTCATGACTTGTATAGGGTGTATGTGTTGAACCGTTGCTCCGTTTTGAGTGTGCTCTGTATGAAACTTGCTTGATTTTGCATGTAGTTTCATATTATCATGTTGCATCCTTGTTTTGAGGTGTTTGCGTGATGTTTGGATGCATTTTGTATCAATGACATGCTTATCTTGTTTTGCTCATATCTTCTAGGCCGCAGCTCCGAATTAAATGAACTTTATATGTAACTTGACTAGAATTTCGTGTAGATCATCGTGGTGCATCTTAACTTGCTGTTTAACAACTTGAACATAAGGTTTATTCAGATCTGGACCAATTTCGAAATTTGCATATGAGGACTTACCGGAATTGTTATATGTCGTTTCCGGCCTCATTTAAACTTGCTTTGATGTGTTGCTCTTGTATGCATCATCTCTTGCCATGAGTAGCTTCATGTAGCCTTGTCATGCATCATGCTTGTTTGTGCATCATGTCATGTCTATGTGTGGTGTGTTTACTATGTTGTGTGCTTCTTCTCGATAGTTCCCGTTTCGTTGCGATCGTGAGGATTCGTTCGTCTACGCTTGGTTCGTCTTCGTGGCTTCATCTTCTTCATGGACTCGTTCTTCTTCCTTGCGGGATTTCAGGCAAGATGACCGCTACCCTGGATCTCACTACTATCATTGCTATGCTAGTTGCTTCGTTCTTTCGCTATGCTGCGCTACCTATCACTTGCTGCTCAAGCCTCCCAAATTGCCATGAACCTCTAACCTTTGTCACCCTTCCTAGCAAACCGTTGTTTGGCCATGTTACCGCTTTTGCTCAGCCCCTCTTATAGCGTTGCTAGTTACAGGTGAAGATGAAGATTGCTCCATGTTGGATTATGTTTATGTTTATGTTGGGATATCACAATATCTCTTATATTATTAATGCATCTATATACTTGGTAAAGGGTGGAAGGCTCGGCCTTATGCCTGGTGTTTTGTTCCACTCTTGCCGCCCTAGTTTCCGTCATATCGGTATTATGTTCCCGGATTTT
>LR880968.1:939833067-939848415 GCA_904067115.1 Aegilops sharonensis
GGTCTTCAATAAGATAAACAAAGAATGACTTTGCATTAGCCCCCAAGTGTCATGGTGCATGCTTGCAGCGACATGAGACTTGCATATTGGATGTAATCTCAACTTAAATAATGTAGCCCCCAAGTGCCGGGTTGTAAGCCTGCAGCAACTCGGGACTATTCCTTCAATTGTAGAATAAAAATTATATCCATTGATAATATGATAGCCATTGCGCCAAAGCGACTTTGAAAACCATAATCACAATACTGGTTATTGATAACCATAATAGAAATCCAGCCATGTTGGCTATTTGAATAATATACCCAATGATTCATAAGCGCATGATTCCAATGGCGCAATCCAAATATGTACTGGCGACTTATAGTCCAAAGCCAGGCCGGTTTAACAAACACCGGATAATTTATCATCATACTGGCGACACATAGTCGAAAGCCAGGCCGGTTTAATAAACGTCAGTGATTTATAATCATGCTTTATTCAACCTGTTTCTGCATACAACAAGTTTAAAGTGTCCTGGCGGTTTACCGCCGGACGGGTCACAATGCCCAACATATAACCTGGGTTTATAACCAAGGTTGCACTTAAGAATAATCAAATATGAAATATATCATACCTGTGATATTGAATCACATTGCTGGTTTTACCAACTTTTTGTAGTAAGAGTGATAACCCCAATCTTGAGTAATAATAACTCCTTTCATATTGTGTCGGTTGATGATAAACCGTACCGGGTTATGATAAACACCGGTTTAACCATATATAATACTGGCGACTCGTAGTCGAACCAGACCGGGCTGATAGTCTCCGGATCATAATTTGATCATGTATTGACAACTTGTAATTGAAATTCAAGCCGGCTTAATGAACACCGGTTTACTCCATAATAAGATGGTAACATAAAATCAAACCGGGCAAATAGTCTCCGGATTAGGATTTGACCGTGTTCCGCCAATTTGTAATTGATAGTTTGAACCGGATTAATAATGTCGGTTTGAAAACACAACAAAATAAATAATTTAAAAGAGAACAAAATTCAAGCAAAGGCAAATATAAAACCATTGCAAATGAGGCTTTAAGCCGATCAAGAGGCATTACCATGGTCGGACACGACCAAGCCCCCAAAAGGCGTAGCTATGGTTCGAGTCAGCTAGGTCCCCAAATGATGCATTGGCATTACGCCGATCAAGAGGTGTAGCGATGGTTCGGGTTCGACCAAAGCCCCCAAGTGATGCTGTGGCACTAGGCCGATCAAGAGGCGTGACTATGGTTCAGACGTGACCACAAGTCCCCAAGTGATGCTGTGGCTTTTCGCCTACCAAATGGCGTTGCTATGGTTCGGACACGACCAAGGCCCCCAAGTGATACTGTGGCATTGCGCCGATCAAGAGGTGTGACTATGGTTCAGACATGACCAAGCCCCCAAGTGATCAATAATATGATAAGCCAATAAGGCATGATACCCATGTTTGAACCGCGCATCATGGCAGCAGTCCTCTTTGGCACCCTTTAACTTTTTGCAAGAGATAAATCCTTCTTGAACCGGGATTTTGAACCGGATATTGAGAGCTTCAAAGCTTTGTGGTAGACATCTTTCCCTTAAACCGGATTGTAAACCAGAATCTTCATTTTCAGCCGGAAACTTTCTGACGGCCTTTCAATTCGAACTTGCGAGAAGTTAATTTCTTTTTGAACCGGACATTCTTAAACCGGATTTGAGAGCTTTAGAGCTTTCTGGGAGACAGATTTCCCTTGAACCGGATTGTAAACCGGATGTTTGAGAGCTTCAGAAAGACTGACTTCCCTAGAGCCGGATTTTAAACCAGAATCCTTTCTGATAACCCGGAACTTCTTCATTGAGCCGGGATTTTGTAACTGTCATATACTTTCTACGCCGGAAATTTTCTGACGGTCTTTAAATTTTCATCAATATAATAGTAGCCTCCGGGACCGGGTTATCTTTCCCTCCATCGTCCTGGGGTTCTTAAATTTGCTGAAACTGGCAAGATTTGCTGAGCCATGTTATCGTAGCACCCGAGTCTCAAAGGTGACTCGAGACGTTGGCTTGAGACTCTCCATATTTGACCATGATATAAACCGGCATAACTTGTATATCATTGGTGTTGATAGCACGATGTGAATCCACAGAAGGTTGTGATGACTGCGGCGGGTTATGAATGATTCCGTATGAGCCGTGTCAGCAACTCGGCCAATGGTTCCTTCCAACTGGCGATTTGAAGTTAACCAAACTGTAGTGGCGGCGACTTGTGCGCCCGCCCATTGAGCCATCCGGTGTAGACGGCGGTTGATAGTATATGATAATTTGCCTCCATTTTGAAAGAAAACCGGGCTACCCAAGCTGTGACTTGCTCATGCAGACAGGTGCGGCCTGGTATGTTGATGTAGACCAGGCCGCAATAAATGGACGGTAGAGACGTCCACAGTATTAGAGGTGGCTCGAACAAATGAACCGGCCGCGGTGTTGTAAACCGGCGCGGACGGGCAAGTCAACCACGTCGTTTTGATGTAGTGAACAATTGTCCTGCATCAACAATACTGCAGACCAAGACAAAGATAAACTGCTCTTTTGACAAAAAATACTATGTACCAATAAAATATATTTTAAATATCACCTGATGTGCCAGGCCGGAAATAATCCGCCATGAAATTGATGATCGCTAGGTGAGGTTGAAGTTGCTCACGGGTGAACCGGCCGCGGCGTGGTAAACCGGTGCGGACGGGTGAGTCGGCCGCGACGTTTGTAAACCGGCGCGGACAACAAGTCGGTCACGGCGTTGTAAGCTGGCGCGGACACGTGAACCGGCCGCGAGGGCGGACGGGCGAGTCGTCCGTGGCGTTGTAAGGCAGCGCGGACAACAAGTCAATCACAGGGACGGTTTCGGTGAGTTGAAGTAGTCCAGGCCGCAAGGGTGGCGGCTTGCGCGTCCATTACCGGGTAATAAGGCACGGACGAACGCCGGGCGCAATGTTGCAAGTACGTGTTCCATACCCATGGTATAAACCACAATTGTCCTGCATACAAAACATACAACATGGCGGAGTAGTTGTTTGTCGAAGGAAATCAACATGTACTTAACAAAATATGTAAGATAAACATCACCTGATTTTAGGCTGGAGCTTGGCGACTCAAGGCCGCGCGGGTGAACTAACCCACAGAGGGAGCGGCGCAAGCCGGCAGCATCGCGCAAGGACCGGACGGAGTGAAGCCGCGGGGGCCATGATGGCCGGTTCAGAGGCATGAAGGGCGTAGATAAAGTCGCTTTGGCCGAGGCGGCTTACCGGCAACTTGGTCGGGACAGCTCACAACCTTGGAGGCCGGCGGTTTGAGAGGCTTGGCGGCCGGCGGCTCAAATCAGCGGCGGCGGCGGTCCTTGCGTCGTCAGCAGCGGAAAAAATAGCAACCGTAGATTTCTGTCTTCTTGTGGAAAAGTAGAGACGGCAGTGTCTAGGCTGATGTGTCTCGATCTGTAGCCCCCAAGGTTTGTTGTGGTTGATTGACTACAGATCGAGACGGAGACCTTCCGGTCGTAATCTTCCCCTGATGGATCCAAACGGAGTTGACAAAGGAAAAAAATTGATTTTGTCTCAGATGGCGTGTCCGACCATGCACTAGTACTTGAAATCCTTGGATGCGATGAAACCGTGCTTTTGCTTATATTTTTTGACTTGATCGCTCGACGGTGACTGGGCTTTGCGCCTGTTGGCGACTTGCATCCATCTCACCCGGAGAATCCTTGTTGAACCAAACAAAGATCTTCATCCTTCGAGATTACACAATGCGTAACGACAGTAGCAGAAGTAGCAGTCTTGGAGCTTTGAGGTGACTCTGTGTACGCCGGCCGTTATCAATGCAATTTCCTTCACATGAGGTATAACAAGCCCCTAGGAATCGTGATGTCATGTACTACAACTAGTAGTAATATGCTTTTGCTTTTCCAAATCCCCAGAATGAATACGTGCCATAGTCCGCTAGCAACACCAGTACTTGTCCGATTCGAAGCCCCCTTTTATTTTTAGCAAGCTCCACGGATCCACAGCTTTATCCAGATTGGTTTTGACTTTTTGTGTGACTTAGGTCAGGACAGAACCGACGAGCTACGTTGTGGATTGCCGTGAAGATTTATTAGCCATCCTGGAGATTGGTCTGACTGTGGGAAGCCACGCGCCGCCGCCCGACCACAGACTACTAAGCATCACGGGCTCAACAACGGAACAGATGCCGAGNCCGCTAGCAACACCAGTACTTGTCCGATTCGAAGCCCCCTTTTATTTTTAGCAAGCTCCACGGATCCACAGCTTTATCCAGATTGGTTTTGACTTTTTGTGTGACTTAGGTCAGGACAGAACCGACGAGCTACGTTGTGGATTGCCGTGAAGATTTATTAGCCATCCTGGAGATTGGTCTGACTGTGGGAAGCCACGCGCCGCCGCCCGACCACAGACTACTAAGCATCACGGGCTCAACAACGGAACAGATGCCGAGGCGACTCGGTGGCCATGGCAGAAGAACGATGATGATTTGAGGCAGGGTCGTCGACAGTGGAGGCGATTCACGATAAAAAACACCAGCGAAAGCAACAAACGGTGGCGGCTTGAAAACGGCTTGGCCTTCCTCCCATTAACTACTTTGGTTTCGTCCGTTTGATAACAACACATTGATCCTGCTGATGTACGCAACCAACCATAGTAAAACTTTCGGGATCTTCTCTGATGATTCTGTCAACATGATTGATGAACACTGCCAATA
Source organism: Aegilops sharonensis (assembly GCA_904067115.1). NCBI lineage: Eukaryota > Viridiplantae > Streptophyta > Magnoliopsida > Poales > Poaceae > Aegilops > Aegilops sharonensis. Next base: position 939,837,833 of record LR880968.1, read on the forward strand.
GAAAATTTCAGATCTCGATTTTAGTAAAACTTGACGTTGATGTAAATCCTTCACAAGCTGGCTTCCTTCATCTGGAATTTCACAAACTCTTCGAAACCCTGGGAAGGATCCCTCCAAGAACTCAACACCACCGTGCGCCTAGCCCCACGGTGGGCGCCAACTGTCGTGGAATTGTCACGGCAGATGTCCTTAGTGTTAGGACTTAGTCGCGAGGCCAACGCATCTATGTGGTAGCTTGAGAGGGGTTGAGAGGGACGAGAGACGCGAGGTTTTACCCAGGTTCGGCCCCTCACGGTGGAGGTAAAAGCCTACGTCCTGCTTCATTGATATTGATCATGATGATCACGGTTACAAGAGTGCTCTAACTCGAGAGCTATTGTAAAACCTAACTTGTCCAACTTGTGGAACTTGTCCCCTTTTGGGGAGCCCTGCCCCTCCTTATATCTGTTGGAGGGGCGGGTTACATGTAGAGTCCTATTAGGATTAGGACTAGTCTATCGCTAATACAAACCGGATACAAGTCCAGGTCTTAGCTCCTTGTAAGATATATTCCTCCTGCCTTTTCCTCTTAAACCGGCCCACCGTAGTCGAACCGGCCTTCATGAACCGCCAGTCGGGCCACCGAGTCTTGTCGCTCCTCTGACCCGCCTGCCGGATTACCAATGAACCGTAAACCGCCAGGTCGCAAGTGAACCGCCAAGTGCCAGCGGGTTCTTCAGGTAAACCGCCAAGTCCGGCCGGGTTATACTTCCGGCCGGTTTACACCACGGGGTATATCCCCGACATTAGCCCCCAGTTTAATTTGGATTTATCCATGTTAAACTGATCCTGTGAAATAAACACAAGAACAAACTTGACAGATTATGCTCCGGGTTAAGAATTTTTGTAAACCGGTACCTGATCATCCTTAAATCCTTGTTATTTCCTCCTTCTGGGAAATCCGGTTTAATAGGCCAGCTTCATAATCAACTTGCTGACATTGGTTTCTCATAGAAAATATATTGTGAAGAATGACTCCTTTAATTCAGCTCCCGATGCTTAAAAAACAATATNATTGTCACGGCAGATGTCCTTAGTGTTAGGACTTAGTCACGAGGCCAACGCATCTATGTGGTAGCTTGAGAGGGGTTGAGCGGGACGAGAGACGCGAGGTTTTACCCAGGTTCGGCCCCTCACGGTGGAGGTAAAAGCCTACGTCCTGCTTCATTGATATTGATCATGATGATCACGGTTACAAGAGTGCTCTAACTCGAGAGCTATTGTAAAACCTAACTTGTCCAACTTGTGGAACTTGTCCCCTTTTGGGGAGCCCTGCCCCTCCTTATATCTGTTGGAGGGGCGGGTTACATGTAGAGTCCTATTAGGATTAGGACTAGTCTATCGCTAATACAAACCGGACACAAGTCCAGGTCTTAGCTCCTTGTAAGATATATTCCTCCTGCCTTTTCCTCTTAAACCGGCCCACCGTAGTCGAACCGGCCTTCATGAACCGCCAGTCGGGCCACCGAGTCTTGTCGCTCCTCTGACCCGCCTGTCGGATTACCAATGAACCGTAAACCGCCAGGTCGCAAGTGAACCGCCAAGTGCCAGCGGGTTCTTCAGGTAAACCGCCAAGTCCGGCCGGGTTATACTTCCGGCCGGTTTACACCACGGGGTATATCCCCGACATCCGGCGAGGATTATATCCCGCAACAATTGTTCTTGTTCTAAGTCTCTTTCCATAGTTTCTGCAAATATTACAACATGGCAATATACAAACATGAGAGATGGATTAGTGGCAAACATGGACTTAATTAAACAACAAGGAATCATATGCATATGAGCAATGGATTAGTGGCAAACATCGTCGAGGACTCCTCCCCCTCATGTCTGACGAGTTGTCCTATATATCTTACGAGAGAGGATACTTTGCGGACCGCCTCTCTCATGTATGTCCGACGTCCCCCTCATGTCGAAGTTATCGGGGTTATACATTCAGGAGAGGACACTTTGCAAAAAATAATCGCTATGCAGGAGATCAAACTATCCATTCTACCCCATTGACCTATGTCGAATAAATAAAGTCCATTCGGTTCACTGAGGTAAGACCGGTGAATTAGACGCCAATATATAGTATTATACATAACAATTATGGTTAGGGGCGGGAGGGGGTAGACCGACAACGCGCTCTTTCTTCTAGGGTTTGGGTGGCCTCGATAGTTGGTCGGGCAAGCGGACTGCCTCTCTCTCATGCATGTCAGACGTCCCCCCTCATGTCGATGTTATTGGGGAGGGGGTAGATCGACAACGACGCTCTTTCTTCTAGTGTTTAGGTGGCCTCGATAGTTGGTTGGGCGAGTGGACCATGTAAGTGCATCTAGTGCCCCTTAGTGATTTTGGTGTATTGGAGACCTATAGGTTAAGGGACTGATGCGTTTGTGAGTGTACACAGGTCTATAAGTCTATGAGGAGTTTGATATTTACAGAGAAAGTCGACCCTAAAAATGAAGTTTTTCGACTGAAGACTTTGGATTTCTGAAGACTTTGAAAGTGAAAAAATTGGTGTGACCTTGAAGACTTGGAATTCATTAGAGGAACATGAAGCGTGAAGACTTTTGTTTTCGTAGTTTCATTTTCTCTTTCTTGAGTTATAGGAAACACCGTACTGTTAAAGGGAGTCGAGGAAATACTAAGGAAAATTTTCCATGTGATGCTCAACTCAAAATCCTACACCTACTAATCCCTTCGAGTGAAGCCATTGGAAATCTCATACAGTTCAGTCAATTTCTTCAGTTACTAAGACGAAGTTCTTCTGGTCGTTGAGGAATTTGTTCTGACTGAGGAGTTAGGAAATTCGCCAATGTGGATTGCCTGCACAGTGAGGAACATGAGAGCCCTGAGGAATTTGAGAGTCAAAATTCCGACCGTTGCTGTGCTATGCGCCAGCTGTCCCAAAATATCTACCCACCTAACAGTCATATCATTGAAGGGCATTTATGTATTATCATGTCGGGCTGCTCCCTAGACTATAAATAGCCACCCCCTACAACCACTAGCTGGTTGGCTGCTCCAAGAGAAACTGACACTTGTCATTTGAGAGCATCCCATCCTCCAAGGACTTTGAGCGAAAATCATCGAGTGAGGAAAACCCAAACCCAACACACCTACAAACCCAAAGTGATTGAGCATCACTGAAGAGATTGATTCTGCATGGATCCGACGCTTGTTACCTTTGAAGACTGCGCTTCTTCCAGACGGTTAGGCGTCATGGTCTAGAGCATCCAAGAGGAATTGTGGATCGCCGAGTGACCTAGTCTGTGAAGGTTTGGAAGTCACCTGAAGACTTACCACGAGTGATTGGGCGAGGTCTGTGTGACCTTAGCTCAAGGAGAATACGGTGAGGACTGTGTGTCCGGGACTATGTGTCCTCAGGTTTAAATACCTATCCGCTCCAACCAGATGTGCAACTGATACAACAGTTGGAACTGGTCTACCAAATCATTGTCTTCATCAAGCTTACTGGTTCTATTTCCTCAACTCTTTCATTTCCTCATTTCAGTTGTTGTGTGCTTGTTCATATCTGTTTGAAGACTTTCTCTATTTCCTCAGTTCAATTTCTTCAGTCTGTTTGTCTTCATCCTGTGTTATCCTGTGTTTACGCTTTCTATAATCTGTGCTTGTCTTCATTTCATCATGATGACTATGCTTGTGTTCTGTTATGTTTACTTTTGAGTACTTATTCCGCTGCAAGTAGTTCTTCGCTAAGGAATTTCCTCATCAGAAAATTCCTCAGTGAAGAATTCATAAAAATTGCCTATTCACCCCCCTCTAGTCGATATAACGCACTTTCAATTGGTATCAGAGCAAGGTACTCCCTTGTTTTGTGTGATTTTGGTTTAACCGTCTGGAGTTTTAGTTATGTCGACCGCAGGTATGAAGAAAGTGGCATGCCCCATCTTTGACGGTCATGATTATCCTAAGTGGAAGGCCATGATGAGGAAGCGCCTCATGGCAATGAACAGCAAGCTGTGGACCGTCACCGAGATTGGTCTTACTGATCTGTGCAAGATGGCGGAAGCTGATGACATTCGCAAGTACACTCTTCTCAACCTTACGGCGAAGGACATCATCTGCTTCTGTCTGTCTCAAAATCAGTTCGGGAACATCATGCATCTCAACCATGCAAAGCTTATCTGGGACCGACTCTCTGAGGTCTATCAAGGTCATCGAACTCGTCATTATCCTTGGTTTTAGGATTTCAAGGAATCTCTCAATGCGATGACATTCGAACCAGAATCATCATCTTCTACATCATGCCTTGTGGCAAAAAGTGCTAAGGTAACTGAATACTACCTATCCGAGTCCAGTGATGACGAATCTGGAGATGCATTTGGACCTAGCTATGTCAAACTTGCTTCACTTGCCACTAAACAACAAAGAGCTTTGGAAAAAGTTCAATACATGCTAAATAAGAGCGATGATATGTTGGGTGAAGAAATGGATCAATCGAAAGCTTTGGCTGAAAGTCTTCAGACGCTTCAGTCCAAGTTTGACACCCTTCAAGGTCATCATAACACTCTCTTGTCTGATCACGAGAAGCTTTCTTATGAATTTATTCAAAGAAAGCAAGATCTTGAAAAGCTAAGGGTGAGTTATGAAGATCTTCAGAAGGAGCGTGATTCATTACTTGCTCAACAAATCAGTGCTACTCAGGAAGAATTTGTTCCTCCATGTTTGAAGTGCATTGAACGTGAATGTGCTAATTCTTCACCTGAATGTTCAAATGCTTCTAATGCTACAAATTCTTCATCTGTCTCTGCTATCACTAATTCCTCATCTGAGGACATTGCGAGTATCACTGATGATGCATGGCTGAAGGAATTGTAGATGACAGGCATGTACAAAAGCCTCAAAGGGCATCAGACTCTTTGTGACGTGCTTAAAAAGCAGATCCTCAATAGAAACCCAAGGAAAGAGGGTATTGCCTTTGAGAGAAAACTCAATGCTGATGGAACATATTGGAAGCATGAGCAGTATCCCAAAACCTCATGGGTTGCTGCAAAGGGACCTCCAGTTGATCCATCCAATCTATCTGGCTTTACATGTGAATCTCCTCATTCTTCTGATGAGTCATTTGACTCCAACTATAAATTGTTCAAAAATCAGAATGGTGAAGTATTTGCTAGATATGTTGGCACTAACTGCAAGAACGATTCCCCTATGAAGAAAATATGGGTTCCCAAAAAGTGCCTTGAAAGTCTTCAGGTGAATGTCCTCATGACACCACCTGTGAAGAATAGGAACTCCAGATCAAATTCTTCATATGGACCGAATTCTTCATATGGATCCAAGTCCTCATACGGACCAAATTCCTCACGTGGATTAAATTCCTCAAAAGGATCAAAATCCTCATATGATCATCATCGTGCTAACCCCTCTGTTTCGCAGGGAAGAGCTAAGGGCTATGAATATGAGCATTATTCTTCTAACCATTATGTTTATAAGTCTTCGAAGAATTTCTCTGCATATTCATATGCTTATCCTAACTCCTCTTATGTGAAACAAAGTGGACTGGCTTCTATGCCACCTTTCTCATATGGTGCTCGCAGAGTGATGAATTCTTTGCCACCCGTTCAGATGTGGGTGGTGAAGAAAAAGAACTAATCTCTTATGCAGGGTTAGGTCTCCAGACGTGCTTAAAACGTCTGAAGAATTTGCTGGAGACCTAAAAATTGCCTGAAAGGACGCAGGCTAATCATGAAGAAATGAACTTTCATTTCTCACGTCCTCATACTGTTTTATCTGTTCTATTGCTTGATGAAATTGATCTGATGATATTGATGTCATATTCTTCACTGATGAAGTATATGAGTTCATAAGCTGCACTAATTCATCTGCAGGATGATCAACCCAAAGCCAATGAGTGGGTCATCGATAGTGGATGTACAAATCACATGACTGGTGACAAGAATCTATTGATGGATGCTCCTTTATCACCGTCGCATCTGAAGCATATCATCTTTGCTGACAAAGGCAAAAGTCAGGTATTGGGTCTAGGTAAGGTTGCGATCTCAAAGGATCGACACATGGACAAAGTCATGCTTGTCGAGTCCTTAGGATACAACCTCATGTCTGTCTCAATGCTTTGTGATCTTGATATGGTTGTTTTCTTTGGCAAATATCATTGTGTTGTGATCATGGAAGCTGACAATTCCAAAGTCTTCGAAAGCTTTAGGAGAGGAGACTTGTATATTGTTGATTTCTCTACAGGACCACAACCGGCTGTATGCCTACTTGCAAAAGCTTCAGAAGGCTGGCTATGGCATCGACGACTCAGTCATGCTGGCATGAAGAATCTGCACATGCTTGCGAAGAAGAAGCATGTCATTGGCATTGAGAATGTCAAATTCCTCAAGGATCATTTGTGCGGAGCCTGTGAAGCTGGAAAGATGACCAAGGCCAAGCATCCAGCGAAGACTGTCATGGCTACCACTCGACCATTTGAATTGCTTCACATGGATCTCTTTGGTCCTAATCATTATTCTGCAGTTACAAATGATGCATCTCTATAAGACTTTGTTATTGTTGATGATTATTCTCGTTACACATGGGTGCACATTGTCACTTACAAACATGAGGTGCAGGAAGTCTTCAAATGATTTTCCTCGAGGGCTTCAACCAACTTTGGTGTGAAGATCAAGCACATCAGAAGTGACAATGGGACTGAGTTCAAGAATTCCGGTCTTGATGACTATCTTGATGAACTTGGTATTACTCATGAGTTATCTGCTCCTTATACTCCTCAGCAGAATGGCGTCGTGGAGCGCAAGAACATAACTCTTGTTGAGATGGCTCGCACTATGCTTGATGAATACAAGACACCTCGTCGCTTCTGGATTGAGGCAATTGATACTGCATGCCATATCATCAACAGAGTATATCTTCACAAATTCTTCAAGAAGACTGCTTATGAACTCCTCACTGACAAAAAGCCCAATGTGAGTTATTTCAAAGTCTTTGGTGCTAAATGTTGGATTAGAGATCCTCATCATAATTCTAAATTCGCACCAAAAGCACATGAGGGTTTTATGCTTGGTTACGGAAAGGACTCGCACACCTACAGAGTCTTCAACAACGTTCTTCACAAAGTTGTTGAAACTGTAGACGTGTGGTTCGATGAAATTAATGGCTCGCAAAGAGAGCACCTACCTTCTATGATAGATGAACCTGCACCTGAGGAATCTATCAAGTTCAAGGCTACTGAGGATGTCATTCCTACTGAAGAATCTGCTGAAGAATTCATTCCAGAACGTCAAGAACGTCGAGCTGGCGCACCTGAAGAAAATGGTGCTGAGGAAAATGGTCCTGAAGAAAATGCGGATCAAATTCCTCGACGACAACCCGCTCATCCTCGCGTTGCAAACGAAGTGCAAATTGAGAGAATCATCGATGACATTGAAGCACCAGGTCCTCTCACACGCTCAAAAGCTTCACATTTGTCTAACTTTTGTGGGCACTTTGCTTTTGTCTCTATCACAGAGCCCACTAAGGTAGATGAAGCATTTCTGGAGCCTGAGTGGATTCAAGCTATGCAAGAAGAATTACATCAGTTCGAGCTCAACAACGTCTGGGAACTGGTCAATCATCCAGATCCTCGCAAGCACAATATCATTGGCACAAAGTGGATCTACCGCGACAAGCAAGATGAAAGTGGCCTTGTGGTGAGGAATAAGGCACGTCTTGTAGCTCAAGGCTACACACAGGTTGAAGGAATTGATTTCGATGAAACTTTTGCACCTGTTGCTAGACTTGAGGCTATTCGTATATTACTTGCTTATGCTAACCATCATGATATCACTTTATATCAAATGGATGTGAAAAGTGCATTCCTCAATGGTAAGCTTGAGGAAGAAGTATATGTTGCTCAACCCCAGGTTTTGAAGATCCAAAGCATCCTGACAAAGTCTTCAAACTCAATAAAGCCCTGTCTGGCCTCAAGCAGGTCCATCGGGCGTGGTATGACGATACTTTGAAGGAATTCCTCATGAAGAAAGGCTTCAAACCCGGTTCACTCGACCCAACTCTTTTCACTAAATCTTATGATGGTCTTCAAATTCGTCAACACCGCAATGGCATATTCATATCTCAGGAGAAATACCTCAAAGATGTTGTCACGCCCAATATGCGATCCTATCCAAAAGGAACTCGAAGGTCCCACCAAGGATAGACCCGCATATTGAAACGCTTTTGCAAGGTGGATATCATTACATCAACATTACATAATACATAGGGATACAACCAAGACATACAATGTCACATGAATACAACAATACAACATGTAAGATCAATATCCGACTACGGATGAATCATAAACAGAAACTCAAACAATATCCACCCTGCTAGCCCAGGCTGCCGACCTCGAACCTATCCCCTGATCGAAGAAGAAGCAGAAGAAGAACTCCAATACAAGCAAACATCGCTCTCACGTCATGATCATCGCAAACCTGTACCTGCAACTGTTGGTGTAGTAATCTGTGAGCCACGAGGACTCAGCAATCCCATTACCATGGGTATCAAGACTAGCAAAGCTTAATGGGTAAGGAAGGAGTAAAGTGGGGAGGTTGCAGCAGCGACTAAGCATATATGGTGGCTAACATACGCAAATGAGAGCGAGAAGAGAAACAAAGGAACGGTCGTCAACTAGTAATGATCAAGAAGTGATCCTGAACTCCTACTTACGTCAGACATAACCCAGAAACCGTGTTCTCCTCTCGATCAACCCCGAAAAGAGACACTCACGGTTACCACACGGTTGGTGTATTTTAGAAGAGTTTGCTTCGAGTTTACTACAACCGGATATTAACAAATTCCTATCTGCCACATAACCGCGGGCACGGCTCTCGAAAGTTTATACCCTGCAGGGGTGTCCCAACTTAGCCCATGATAAGCTCTCGCGATCAACGGAGGATATTCCTTCTCCCCGGGAAGACCCGATCAGTCTCGGAATCCCGGCTACAAGTCATTTCGACAGTAATAAAACAAGACCAGCAAAACCTCCCGGCGTGCCGACACCCTGATAGTAGCCGCGCGTATCTCGTCTCAGGCCACGACCAGATGAGCAGTACGTACGGCAACCGACGATACCCCAAGTTGCCTAGGGGCGGCACCGCAAGTGGCTCTGGTTTGGACCAACACTTAGACAAGCATTGGCCCGGGGGGGCTGAATAAAGATGACCCTTGGGTTAATTACTCCCAAGGGAAATGTAGGTGGTGGTGAGGCAAATGGTAAAACCAATGTTGGGCCTTGCTGGAGGAGTCTTATTCAAAGCGAACTGTCAAGGGGGTCCCATAAATCACCCGACCGCGTTAGGGACGCAAAAATCCGGGAACATAATACCGATATGACGGAAACTAGGGCGGCAAGAGTGGAACAAAACACCAGGCATAAGGCCGAGCCTTCCACCCTTTACCAATTATATAGATGCATTAATTAAATAAGATATATTGTGATATCCCAACAAGTAAACATGTTCCAACAAGGAACAACATCTCCATGTTCCAACAAGGAACAAACTTCATCTTCACCTGCAACTAACAACGCTATAAGAGGGGCTGAGCAAAGCGGTAACATAGCCAAACAACGGTTTGCTAGGAAGGGTGCAAAAGGTTAGAGGTTCATGGCAATTTGGGAGGCTTGAGTAGCAAGTGATAGGTAGCGCAGCATAGCGATAGAACGAAGCAACTAGCATAGCAATGATAGTAGTGAGATCCAGGGTAGCGGTCATCTTGCCTGAAATCCCGCAAGGAAGAAGAACGAGTCCATGAAGAAGACGAAAGGATGAAGCCGAACCAAGCGTAGACGAACGAATCCTCACGATCGCAACGAAACAGGAACTAACAAGAAGAAGCACACAACATAGTAAACACACCACACATGAACAAGGCATGATGCACAAACAAGCATGATGCATGACAAGACTACATGAAGCTACTCATGGCAAGAGATGATGCAAACAAGAACAACACATCAAAGCAAGTTTAAATGAGACCGGGAACAACATATAACAATTCCGGTAAGTCCTCATATGCAAATTTCGAAATTGGTCCAGATCTGAATAAACCTTATGTTCAAGTTGTTAAACAGCAAGTTAAAATGCACCAAGATGATCTACACGAAATTCTAGTCAAGTTACATATAAAGTTCATTTAATTCGGAGCTACGGCCTAGAAGATATGAGCAAAACAAGTTAAACATGGCATTGATGCAAAATGCACCCAAACATCAAGCAAACACCTCAAAACAAAGATGCAACATGATAATATGAAACTACATGCAAAATCAAGCAATTTTCATATAGAGCACACTCAAAACGGAGCAACGGTTCAACACATACACACAATACAAGTGTAAAGGACAAGCTGTCCAAAACAGCAAGTAGGCATATTGCAAGCATCAAAACACTATGCTACAGCATCTCAACGTGAAAACAAAAGGCATGGACATAATGTACAGGTAAAGCATGACAAAACATGAACACTGAGCTATCTCCATAAATCACTAGAACATGCTCACACACACATGGCAAGATTGCAAATAATAACAG
>LR880968.1:939863327-939873391 GCA_904067115.1 Aegilops sharonensis
GTTGAGAGAACTTGCACTAGTGGAAGTATGAACCCTATGCCTTGTTTCCTACCATTGCAATACTGTTTACGCTCACTTTTATCATTAGTTACCTTGCTGTTTTTATATTTTCGGATTACAAAAACCTATATCTACCATCCATATTGCACTTGTATCACCATCTCTTCGCCGAACTAGTGCACCTATACAATTTACCATTGTATTGGGTGTGTTGGGGACACAAGAGACTCTTTGTTATTTGGTTGCAGGGTTGCTTGAGAGAGACCATCTTCATCCTACGCCTCCCACGGATTGATAAACCTTAGGTCATCCACTTGAGGAAAATTTGCTACTGTCCTACAAACATGTGCACTTGCAGGCCCAACAACGTCTACAAGAAGAAGGTTGTGTAGTAGACATCAGTCACTGAGGAATTTGTTCTGACTGAGGATTTAGGAATTCGCCAGTGCGGATTGCCTACACAGTGAGGAACATGATAGCCCTGAGGAATTTGAGAGTCAAAATTCCGACCGTTGTTGTGCTATGCACCAGCTGTCCCAAAATATCTACCCACCTAACGGTCATATCATTGAAGGGCATTTATGTCTTATCATGTCGGGCTGCTCCCTAGGCTATAAATAGCCGCCCCCTACAACCACTAGCTGGTTGGTTGCTCCAAGAGAAACTGACACTTGTCATTTGAGAGCATCCCATCCTCCGAGGACTTTGAGCGAAAATCATCGAGTGAGGAAAACCCAAACCCAGCACACCTACAAACCCAAAGTGATTGAGCATCACTGAAGAGATTGATCCTGCGTGGACCCGACGCTTGTTACTTTGAACACTGTGCTTCTTCCAGACGGTTAGGCATCATGGTCTAGAGCATCCAAGAGGAATTGTGGATCGCCGAGTGACCTAGTCTGTGAAGGTTTGGGAGTCACCTGAAGACTTACCATGAGTGATTGGGCGAGGTCTCTGTGACCTTAGCTCAAGGAGAATACGGTGAAGACTGTGTGTTCGGGACTGTGTATCCTTAGGTTTAAATACCTAGCCGCTCCAACCAGCTGCACAACTGAGACAACAGTTGGAACTGGTCTACCAAATCATTGTCTTCACCAAGCTTACTGGTTCTATTTCCTCAACTCTTTCATTTCCTCATTTCAGTTGTTGTGTGCCTGTTCATATCTGTTTGAAGACTTTGACTGAAGACTTTCTCAATTTCCTCAGTTCAATTTCTTCAGTCTGTTTGTCTTCATCCTGTGTTATCCTGTGTTTACGCTTTCTGTACTCTGTGCTTGTCTTCATTTCATCATGATGACTATGCTTGTGTTCTGTTATGTTTACTTTTGAGTACTTATTCCGCTGCAAGTAGTTCTTCGCTAAGGAATTTCCTCATCAGCAAATTCCTCAGTGAAGAATTCATAAAAATCGCCTATTCACCCCTCCCTCTAGTCGATATAACGCACTTTCAGACCGCCTCACTCTCATGCATGTCCGACGTCCCCTCTCATGTTGATGTTATCAGGGAGGGGGTAGATCGACAACGACGCTCTTTCTTCTAGGGTTTGGGTGGCCTTGATAGTTGGTCGGGCGAGCGGACCGCCTCTCTCTCATGCATGTCCGACGTCCCCCTCATGTCGAAGTTATCGAGGAGGGGGTAGATTTTAATTTAGAGAGTCTTTTAATTAATTCATTTTTAATATATGAACATTTTAACTGAGTAACTTAGTAACTTGGTAAATTTTAACTAATTTCTATGAACAAAAAAATATTCTATGAACAAAAAAACAGCATATGATCATTTTCTATATATATATACATCCATCCAATACACATACATATATACATGGACCAAAAAATGCTATGAACAAAAAAATATTGTATGAACAAAAAAATCATCATATGAACAAAAAAAGCATACATCGTCTAACCATCATCTATCATCATCATCATCATCATGAAAAATCATGAAAAAAATAGGGGACAGGGAGGACATGGAGGAAAGGGGGCCGGCCGGACCAAATGGGGAGGAGGGCGGCGTTGTCCGGGCAGGGCGGGGGCGCGGGGCGGCGACGGGGCAGGGGCACGGGGCGGCGCGTCGGTGCAGGGCAGGGGCGCGCGGCCCTGGCGTCGGGACAGGGTGGACGTTGGGGCAGAGGGCGTCGACAGTGAGGTGGAGCAGCGCCTGACGACGACGGCGTCGACGACGAGCTCGGGCAGCCTGGCAGCGTCGATGTGCTCGGCATCATTGAGGGTAACTGCTAGATGAAATCTGAAAAATTCCTACGTGTTGCTTATATACACAAAGCATTTGTCCCGGTTGGTGGCACCAACCAGGACTAAAGGTCTATTTTCAGCAGCCCAAGGGGCGGGAAGCAGAGACCTTTAGTCCCGATTGTAGCACCAACCGGGACGTAAGGTGGGCATTGGTCCCGGTTGGTGCCACAAACCGGGATGAAAGGTGGGCATTGGTCCCGGTTGGTGCCACCAACCGGGACAAAAGGTGGGTGTTGTCGCGGCCAAAACTTTAGTCCCACCTCGCTAGTTAAGAGGGGCTCAGAGTGGTTTATAAGCGCGGCTGCCGCTGCCCTCTCGAGTTCCTCTCTAATGCAGACAGTACTTGCCTATCTAACGCCATGTTGGGCATGCTGGGCCCGCGTGCCTGCATCCTGGCCCATGTACAGATGGGTTTTTTGTCGTATGCAGGACGTGGTGCCCTAGTAGGTGGGCAATTTTTTCTGTTATTTTAGTTTGCTATTAAAGATTCTAACAAAAAAACTTTATGAAAATTATTTTTAGTTGATATTTTTTCGATTTTTTTTAGTTAATGTTTTAGTTGATTCTTTTTAGTTGATTCTTTTCAGTTGATTCTTTTTAGCAAATAAATACTTTGATAATCTTAGTTACTATTTTAGTTGATTTTTAGTTCATTCTTTATAGTTAATGTTTTAGTTGATTCTTTTTAGTTCATTCTTTTTAGTTAATATTTTAGTTGATTCTTTTTAGTTCATTCTTTTTAACAAATAAATACTTTGATAATTTTAGTTAATATTTTAGTTGATTCTTTTTAGTTGATTCTTGTTAATTGATTCTTTTTAGTTCATTCTTTATGCTATTAGAGTTTTATATAAGCTTTTTAGTTCATTCTTTTTGCTATTAGAGTTTTGTAAAAGTTTTTTAGTTCATTCTTTTGAAAAACACTACAAATGAACTCTAAAAAGGTTGGAAAGTCGGTATGATATCATCATTTCACCCAGATAACATGCGATAAAAAGTTGAGAGTGTTATGGTAAAAACTGGATGCACTTAGTGTACAAAATGGAAAATCTGCTTCGAGTATCACGGTTTCAGACGAAAACTCATCTACTACAAAGGAATTTCATTTTTTTTGAACTTATTTTAACTCAGACTTTTTGTGTATTCAAAATGCATCATTGAATGCCACATCATTAATTTTTAACCCTTTTTGACTTCATTTGGTATGTTTCATGCATTCACTGATTTTTTTAGCTAAATGACCCTTAAATTGAAAAGCACTACAAATGAACTCTGAAAAGGTTGAAAGTTGGCATGGTATCATCATTTCAACCACATAGCCACTACTAGGAGAAGGCCTACTAGTAGCGCTTGAAAAGCCTATAGCAGTAATGCTGGGTCAAGCACTACTGTAATGCGCTACAGCTAAGTTGTAGCAGTAGCGCTGCCCTCACCAGCGGTACTAATAAGTATGGTTAGCAGTAACGGTGCCCGGACAAGCGCTACTGCTAACTATCTGTAGCGTTGCAACAAAGCAAGCGCTGGTGCTATTCCAGTGCTGCTGCTAGATGCCTTCCAGCGCTACTGCTAGTATTCCTGCTTTCACAGATTTATTCCCCCTCTACGTATTTATGATGTATTTGTGCATGCTCTATACAGTAGTTTCATCATATCATAATAAACATACACTATTCTCATCATATCATACACATACAGTAGTCTTGTCATACCATCATCATCATCATCATCATTCAACACAAATATCATCACATGTCGAAAATAGTGATACACAAGTCATGTCATGTCTCAAATAAATGCAACTGCATGGTCATGGAACACACACAAGTTTCATCATCTCTATCTAAACCATGATGTAGAAGAGAAGAGCGATCAGCATGAGCAAGAGCGCGACTATGTAGTACTTCTTGAGGCACCGGCGGTTTTGCTTCCGCTCTTGCCTGAGCGTCCAGCTCAAGTAACTACTTTCTGCTTCGGCTCTGCTGTCGAACCCTCTGTGGCTAGCACCCAGGTACTTCTCCACCTGGTCCTAAATGTCCGGCCAGTGGTCGTACACTCCTGGAACCCTCCCAACGAACACGACGTAGCAGTCCTTCGCCATCTCTGATCTATGTACCTGCATCGTCAGTTGATGAACTGAACGATAATATGCAACATAATGTACTTATGTAACACCCCGAGACCGATGCGCCAGATGTTTTTCGTTTATTCGTCGTCGTTGTCATGTCATTCGCTGGTGTGTTGCACTTTGCCATGTCATCATGTGCATTTCATCTGCATGTTTTTCAAAACGTGCATCTGATCGAGTCTCCTAGTTCTCTCTGTTGCTCTCGCGCGGCCTAGTCACCGGCAAACCTTCCTCCACCCATTGGCCCAAAGCCCACTAGGTGAGTGCCCCGCCAGCCCTATCCCTCGCCCTGTGCGTAGTATAGCATCCTGCGCTCGCTCTGTTTTTTCTGGAAAACGCTCGTCCTTTTTTCTAATATCATATGTGCATGTTTGAGATGCCATAACTTTGTGCATGTTGGTCCGATGGGAGTGTATTATATGTCAAAATGTTTCCCTTCATGCTCTACATGATGGTGCCATTTGCATGCATATTAGGATGCATTCTGACATGTTAATCTCAGTTGCAAAAGTGGCAAGTGTTATAATCTGCTGAAAACTGTTATAACTTGTCATTTTGTCATTTTCTTATCTTTTTCTGTAATTTTCTTTTGAGCATCATGTCTACATGTTTTAGGAGCACAATCATGTAATATTTGGATTGGTATAACTCACATGTCATGATATGACATGTGGTGACTAGCACAAGCTTGTAAAGTGGGCTACTTGCTGTTACTGTTCTGCTAAGTCCGAATCTGTTATATTATCTTCCTATGTTTACTTAATGCTACCATCAAATACATGCATAATCTGGAGATGTTTAGTAGATATGTTTGGATGTCCATGATATGGTCTATCATGCCATGCCATTCGATGCCTTATATAAGTCATGTAGCATATGTTCTCATTGCTATGAACTTGCCTAAACAATGTTCCAGTTTTCTGTTAACTTCATGATGCCATGTTGTGAGGTTGATATTAATTAATCTATGCCTCTTTTGTAGATACTCCAAACACTTCAATTGAAGAGTGTTATGTTTAATTTGATGTCATTCCCTTGTTTGACATGTAAAGTTGTTGTAGAATGTCTGTTTCTTGCTCTCAAGTTGCCATCATGATAAATCTGTCATCATGTTAACAACATGTTCCGTTTTGCAAAAATCATAGTAATTAATAAATGCATCATATGAACTTGTGCTCATGGAGTAAGTTGAAGTATATCATGTCTACTATATGCTAATGCCAATTTCATAAATGTTAAAATGGCTATGCTTGCTGTTATGTGCATCTCAAGTCAGCATCATGATGTTAATGTTTGTGTTCCCAGATTTTCAGTTTCATGGTTGAATATTGTCTTGATGGTTCCCATGAACTTGTTGCTCCTATGTATATGTCATGCTGTATTATTTGAGATCCATGATATGTACTAGCATGACATGCTTTTGTTTGCCATGATCTTGCACCATAATATCTTTGTTTCATGCCTCCAACATGTCATCATATTAACTCTGCCCACATGTATGCCATGTTTTTCACGAAGTCCTACTCTGTGTTATAAAGTTGCATTTTTGCATTGATCATTTTGGTTTAATCTTGGAAGCCTATGAACCTGAACCTTAATGATATTTGAAGTATGTAATCTTTACCCCTACAGCTTCCTTTCTATAACTTGTTAACAGAAGACTTGATCTCCACGACATATAAAAGTCCTTCCTTTTGACGTACAAGCATGCATCGTGACGTGATGACATACAAACTTGGGTCAATACCTTTGAAAATGTTGTCCTTTGCATGTAATACAAAGGTTAATGTTTTCAATCGGCCGACCGCACATTCATCGAGGGATCAAATCTGATCCAAGAGACCCTGAGAGAAGACCTCCTCTGTGCATTATCCTCTGTCGATCACCCTGAGTGATTGTCCAACAAGGGGGCAGTGCAATTGGGAATAATCTTGTCATGTTAGGTGGGTGGAGTAAAAATTGCGTCGTAGCTAAGCCGTACGAGCTTTTGGTGGTCTGACACGCTGATGATACTCATGTGTTGCACAGTCCGTGAAGTTGGCAAGGGTTCGTCATGTAGGCCGCGATCAGCCGGAGTACTTGTGTTCGAAAGATCAATGGTGCATTCTACAGAACATATTCTGTAGTATTTTGCAGAAGGCAGTATATATAATTTCGCAATAAAAGCCAGTATATAAAATTCCGCAAAAAAAAAGCTCACCCTCTATCATAATATAATCTATCGTGTAGCTTATGGCGATGGATCAACTAGGAAAAAGCTCATCTCAAATGTGACAGAATTATATTCAGCTGCATTTTCCATTGAAATAGAAGGAGAAACGAGTACAAGTACACAAGCGAAAACAAGGGAAAACAGAAGAAGAAACAACCAAGCGATCGACTACAGTAGGAACAAGCAGCAGCACAGCAGAGAGCGGGCAGTAAACTCAGCCTGTGTCGATCGCATCCGCGCTAGTTCAAGAAATAACTGGCACATGGTAACATATGGACTTGCCCAAACCAAATGTCCAGGTTCTAGCAATCAGCTCTGAAACAATTAATGACATGATCATGACCAAAATTGTATAGTTAAGTATAAATATAGCAACGCTGGCCATAACTGAAGGCGATGCCTCCTGATACATGCACATCAGGCCAGTGAAAACACACTATAAAGAGGCCTGAAAGCATTTCCGATATACTTATTGTATTATTCCTGGACAAGGTAGGCAGATTGCACATAAGCGATCTATACAAGAAACTTAAACAATACAACAAGCTTAAATTGACTTACCGCTCTCTAGGATGCCTAGGTGACTATCTACGCGGTGATGGACTGCCACGAACCCTCCTAGGTGTCAGCAACTCCTCAGCCTAGATACGTACAAGGAAATTTAGAAAACTCGCCGCATTGATGACCTTTATGCCTTCTAGTAGGTGTTAAATTGTGATCCAAATTCTAGTACCGGGTTGACTAGACGTAGTACAACCGGTGTGGGCCTTTGCGTTGACGTCGACGCGTACGAGTACAGCTCGTTTACTTGTCCTCCAAGGACTCTCATGTATTGCCCTCTTATATACCCCATGTAGTCGCACTTCAGACGGCCTGTCGTCTCGTGCTTGTAATACTCCTCCTCATAGTGATTGCGCCTTCGTGCGTCCGTGGTTTTCTCCCGCAAGGGTTTCCACGTAAAAATCCGTGTCTCTTTGTCTCGTTTATTCTCGTTATTATCTAACAAGTGGTATCAGAGCCAACAGCCGAGGCACAACAAGTACCGAGGAGATTACTCGTTGCTGCTGCTAGTACTACTCACGCTATTTTAATCGATTGTACTGCTACTGGTACTTCCCACGATTGAATCCAAGCCGAAGTTGCTGCTGCTACTACCTACGTGCAGATTTGTTTTGGGCTTTCATCACCGACCAGGAACTAGTACTTTGATCAGCCGGCTACTAGTACTAGTACTCGTCGCATCAAGCTACAGGCCTTTTGGTTTCCATTGCTACGTCCACTGCCTATACTACCAGGTGCTATTTATCCTATTTCCGTTTGATCCGCATATTAATTCTGTCAAGAATTATTTCTTTCGATTTGTACTATTTTGTGCACAGTTTTTTATCGACTCATGGCACCCATGAAGTACGATCTTCCGCTGCTGGACCGTGACACAAGGTTTACCCTATGGCAAGTCAAGATGCGGGCGTTGTTGGCACAGTCCGACTATGATGAAGCACTGGATAGTTTTGGGAAGAACAGAATTCAGGACTGGACTGATGAGGAGAAAAGAATTGATTGTAAGGCTTTGTCACAAATTCAACTCCATTTGCATAATAATATTTTGCAGGAAGTTTTGAGGGAGAAAACTGCCGCCGCTCTATGGTTAAAGCTGGAAGGGATTTGCATGACCAAGGATCTCACCAGCAAGATGCATCTGAAGCAAAAACTATTCCTGCACAGGTTACCCGAGGGAGGTAATGTTTTGAATCATATTTCAGAATTTAAAGAGATCATATCCGATCTAGCTGCAATGGAGGTTAAGTATGAAGAGGAAGATACTGCTTTAATGCTACTTTGTTCACTGCCAAGTTCTTATACCAATTTTAGAGACACCATATTATACAGTCGTGATACTCTCACGCTTAATAAAGTTTATGAAGCTTTGAACTCTAAGGAGAAGATGAAATTAATGGTGCCTCATGATAATTCAAGTTCATCCCAAGCCGAGGGATTATCTGTTCGTGGCAGGACAAAGGAGAAGAACTCCAATAATGGAAACAGAGGCAAAAGTAAGAATGGCCACAGGGGCCGGTCGCAATCCAGAGACAAGAAGTATTGCAGGTATTGCAAGAGAGACGGGCATGACATCTCAGAGTGTTTCAAGTTGCAGAATAAAGAAAAGAGGAAAGGTAACAAACAAGGTGACAATTCTGCTAACGTTGCTCGTGATGATAGTTCCGATGATGCTCTTGTCGTTATTGCTGGATGTGCTGAGACCAATGATGAGTGGGTACTTGATACTGCATGTACTTTTCATATGTGTCCACATAGAGATTGGTTTAATACTTTTGATTCCACTACTTCTGCTGGTTCCGTTTTGGGTTTTGATAATTCACCATGCAAGATTGAAGGCATAGGTTCTATTCGAATCAAGATGTTTGATGGCATAATCAGAACTTTGACTGATGTTCGGTATATTCCGAAGATGAAGAGAAATCTTATTTCTATGAGTGCCCTTGATGCAAAGGGATACAAGTATTCNGAGTGTTTCAAGTTGCAGAATAAAGAAAAGAGGAAAGGTAACAAACAAGGTGACAATTCTGCTAACGTTGCTCGTGATGATAGTTCCGATGATGCTCTTGTCGTTATTGCTGGATGTGCTGAGACCAATGATGAGTGGGTACTTGATACTGCATGTACTTTTCATATGTGTCCACATAGAGATTGGTTTAATACTTTTGATTCCACTACTTCTGCTGGTTCCGTTTTGGGTTTTGATAATTCACCATGCAAGATTGAAGGCATAGGTTCTATTCGAATCAAGATGTTTGATGGCATGATCAGAACTTTGACAGATGTTCGGTATATTCCGAAGATGAAGAGAAATCTTATCTCTGTTAGTGCCCTTGATGCAAAGGGGTACAAGTATTTAGGTGGAGATAGTGTTTTGAAAGTCACCAAAGGTTCCCTTATTGTGATGAAAGGTGATTTAAGTTCGACCAATGGTCTTTATTACCTTCGAGGTTCTACCGTTTCAGGTAACGCTACTCCAGTTGTTTCAAAGAATTCTGATTGTGATGCTGCTAACCTTTGGCATATGCGTCTTGGACATATGAGTGAAGTTGGTTTAGCAGAGTTAAATAAGAGAGGTCTTCTTGATGGATATGAACCTGGCAAATTGAAATTTTGTGAGCACTGTATCTTCGGCAAGCACAAGAGGGTGAAGTTCAATACTTCGACCCATACAACTGAAGGTATTCTTGATTATGTGCATTCTGATTTATGGGGACCATCTCGCAAGAAGTCATTAGGTGGTGCAAGTTACATGCTGACTATTATTGATGATTATTCGAGAAAAGTTTGGCCTTATTTCTTGAAGCATAAATATGAAGCATTCTCAGCATTTAAGGAGTGGAAGATTATGATTGAGAGACAAACTGAAAGGAAGGTAAAGATACTTCGCACTGATAATGGTATGGAATTCTG
>LR880968.1:939888083-939926509 GCA_904067115.1 Aegilops sharonensis
CACCCAAGGAGGAATCAACACCCCTGAGTGCCACGTCGTCGAGGCATTAGCCAGTTGCTCAACACACCTCCCATCCTCAGGCAGCCAGCGACCCAAAGGAGCCACCGGCCCACAATCCCACTGACATGTGCACCTCTTATGTGGCAACAGCTCCAGCACTACACAGGAACCACCTCCGCACCGCCCAGTAGACACTGACCAGCCAAAATCAATTGAGACTAGCCACATCCGGCATCCCAACGCGATGAACCCGTAGCAACGGCTAGCACAAGCTGGCACACGCAAGAAAGGGGGCTGCCACCCCATCCCGCCATGCCGGGAAGGAGCCATCGAGGTGCAGCCCCGGATCTCGCAGGCCGCCGACACGTGCACAGAAGAGCCACCAGAGGCAGACAGGGAAGGGGCGCCATCCCATCCTGGCTCGTCGGCGGGAGCTTCGGGCCACAAGCAAGAGACCAACTATGACACCACCACAGCCGCCACCAGATGGAGATGCAGCCAATGACACACACCCATGCGCCATGGCCGCCGCAACGAGCCCCAGCAGAAGAGCAAGCCTCCCTCCACCGGGAGAACCCACCGCAGAACGAAGGAAGAGCCACACCACCGTCGTCCGTCACGTGGACTTAGTCTGGCGACTTCATCGGGTGACGGCGAGGGGAGGTAGACGGCGCGGGGTGGACCTGTCAGCACCCGATCTAGGGTTACACCGTGTCGCCTTGAAGGTGGCGCGTGGGGCGGGGGCGGGTAAGAGTAAATCTGATCGATCAACTAGTAAACAAGTCATAACTTTTGAATGTGACAGGCAAAATATTTAGATTCGTAGGTGCTGACAAAAATTCATCAGAATTTACAAAGTACTTATAGTACAAGCAATTGATTACAATTTCTAATCAAGATTCATATATAACATGTTAAATTTGAAGTTAGGGTTTAAAAGAAATGAATATTTTTTAAAAAAAATTAATATGTACTGCGGTTTGATTAATCCAATTGTCAATGGGTTTCCTGCAAAAGTGAATATCGATATAAAACCAGCCTATAGATTGATTATCAAAAACTTCAGGGTTTTTCCTACAAAATAGCAATGACGGGCCAAGAATACCTATTTTCTTTATTAGTAGGTAGAGTAGAGTAGATAGATAGATATTCAATACATTCATACCCGAAGAGGGTTCTTCATATTGCTTGTCTTCAAAGTGTGCACAGTAAAACACGTATGTTTGTGTTATGCACGCCTCTCATGGGGCGGCTGTATATCCACTTATATAGATTACAATGCTTGATCATCAAGGAAGATCAAGAAGATCCCTGACCGAATCAGTACATATCTGGTAGGTGATCATATGCCTATACAAAGCTATGTATACAAAAGGAATGCGTTAACATCCCCCCTCAGTTTGTGCGTCGTATGGCAAGAGGCACAAACTGGACCGAAACTCGGAGAAGAGCTGCGACGAGAGCCCTTTTGTCATANATATCTGGTAGGTGATCATATGCCTATACAAAGCTATGTATACAAAAGGAATGCGTTAACATCCCCCCTCAGTTTGTGCGTCGTATGGCAAGAGGCACAAACTGGACCGAAACTCGGAGAAGAGCTGCGACGAGAGCCCTTTTGTCATAATGTCGGCGTACTGATGTGAAGATGGCACATGTAGAACCCGCACCTCGCCAAGGGACACCTTCTCACGAACAAAATGAATGTCGATCTCGATGTGTTTGGTACGACGATGCTGGACTGGGTTGGATGCCATGTAGACGGTGCTAACATTATCACAGAAGACAATGGTGGCAGTCGATAGGGGATGATGAAGCTCACCGAGAAGCTGCCGGATCCAACAACACTCCGCTACGACATGAGCAACAGCACGGTACTCTGCCTCGGCACTGGAACGAGATACGGTGGTCTGGCGTTTGGACGACCAAGAGACCAAAGTATCACCTAGATAGACACAATATCCAGAGGTCGAACATCTGGTGTCGGGGCAGCCTGCCCAGTCAGCGTCAGAGTAAGCTGTGAGAGAGGTCGACGAAGAGCGGGAGATGTGTAAGCTGAGGTCAAGGGTACCCTTGATATATCGGAGTATACGCTTGACCAGGTGCATATGCGGCTCGCGAGGTGCATGCATATAGAGACAAGCTTGCTGAACAGCATGCGCGATGTCGGGTCGCGTGAGTGTCAAGTACTGTAGAGCTCCAGCATAGCTGCGGTACTCGGTGGCATCAGTGAGAAGAGGACCATCTTGCGCCGAGAGCTTGCACTTGGCGTCAATGGGAGTAGCCGACGGATTACAATCTACCATGCCGGCACGCTGGAGGAGATCCAATGCATACTGTCGCTGTGAGAGCACCATACCAGACGCTGTTCGAGTGACAGCAATGCCGAGGAAGAATGATAAGGCACCAAGATCCGTCATGGCAAACTCGGAGTGGAGCTGCTGAGTAAGACGACGAAGTAGCTGATCCGTGGAGGCGGTGATCACAATGTCATCCACATATAGAAGAATGTAGGCGAGGTCATGACCACTCTTGTAGATGAACAGAGAGACATCTGACTTGGATGCGACAAATCCCAGCCGGTGTGCAAAATGAGCAAAACGCTGGTACCAAGCACGCGGAGCTTGCTTGAGACCGTAGAGTGATTTGTGGAGACGGCACACATAGTCTGGGCAGCGGGCATCGACGAAGCCGGGAGGTTGCTGACAGTAAACCTCCTCGTCGAGATTGCCATGAAGAAAGGCGTTCTTGACGTCGAGCTGGTGAACCGGCCACGCCCGTGAAACGGCAAGGCTGAGGACGATGCGTATCGTGGCCGGCTTGACCACGGGGCTGAATGTCTCGTCGAAATCGATGCCCGGCTGTTGAGAATAGCCACGGACCACCCACCGAGCCTTGTAACGAGCAAGGCTTCCGTCAGAATGAAACTTATGCTTGAAGATCTATTTTCCTGAAACAACATGAGCACGAGAAGGTCGAGGAACAAGTGACCAAGTTTCGTTAGCAACAAGAGCATCAAATTCCTCGAGCATGGCACGACGCCAGTGAGGGTCATGGAGAGCACCCCGGTATGTTTTGGGAATGGGAGAGGGAGTGGAGTGTGATGCTGTGAGGTTTAGCCGATCGGTGGGTTGGAAGAGCCCACGTTTGGCACGTGTGAGCATCGTGTGCATGTTACTCGGCGACGGCGGCCGGTGAATGATGACGGGCGGCGACAAGTCAGGAGACACGGCGGAGGAGGCCGTCGGGCCAGGTGGAGGGCTGGGCGAGCGCAAAGGCGGGCTGATGGGGGCTGGTGACGCCATGGGAGGCGGAGAGCCAGTGTGCATGGCTGGAGACGGGGCTGCATGCGGGGTAGCTGGAGACGGGGTTGCATGTGCGGTGGGTGGAGGAGAGTTGGCACAGGCCGACGTAGGGCCGGGTGGAGCAACATGCATGGCGGGTGACGGATATGCATGCATAACGGGTTGGGTCTGAGTTGGTGCATGGTGTGTAGCCGCTAGGTGGAGTAGGAAATCTAGATCGGCTAGTTGAGTGGGTGCGTGATCATGGATATGACTGAAAGGAAAAACATGTTCGTCAAAAGTGACATGGCGAGAAATAATAACTCGCCGCGTGGCAAGGTCGAGACAACGATAGCCTTTGTGTTGACTAGGATAGCCAAGAAACACACATGCGACAGATCGAGGAGAGAGTTTATTCTTGGCGGTGGCGGATTGATTGGGATAGCATAGACAACCGAAGACACGAAGAGTTGCATAATCAGGTGGAGAGTCGTATAAGCGAATATAGGGTATGCCAAAGTCTATGGCTTGGGAAGGGCGTATGTTGACAAGATGGGTAGCGGTTGCAAGGGCCTCCGCCCAATAGGATGGCGGCATGGATGACTGAAACATAAGGCTCCGGACCACGTCATTGATTGTACGAATGGCGCGTTCGGCCTTGCCGTTTTGGGCAGAAGTGTAGGGGCACGAGAGGCGAAGACGAATGCCATTAGAGGAGAAAAAGGTGGTAACTGTTGAGTTGATAAACTCAGTGCCGTTGTCAGCCTGCATGGCAACGAGGGGATGAGAAAATTGTGTCCGAACATACGCGACAAAGTTGAGGAGAATGGCAGCGGTTTCAGACTTTTGACGTAGAGGAAAAGTCCACATAAAATGTGAAAAATCATCAACAATAATGAGATAATATTTAAAGCCTGAATTACTCAAAACTGGAGAGGTCCAGAGATCACAATGTATCAATTTGAACGGTTCGACGCTTATTGAAGATGACCTAGTGAAGGGCAAGCGCACGTGCTTGCCAAGTTGACAAGCATGACAAACACATGAAGCTACCTTATTACAAGAAATAAAAGACTGTTTATGAAGTTGGGACATGGCGTCACGTCCCGGATGTCCTAAGCGGCGATGCCAAAGCTCGGTGGAGGTGGTGGCGAGGAGTCCATGGGCGTGGTGGTGAACGACAGACGATGGGAAGATGTAGAGATCTCCTTGGCTATTGCAGCGAAGGATCACGGCCCTGGTGCGAAGATCCTTCACAGAAAATCCGAACGGGTCAAATTCAATGGAACAAAGATTATCAATAGTGAAACGACGAACAGAGAGTAAATTTTTGACAATGTGAGGAACAAGTAGGACATTGCTAAGCAAAAGTGTGCGTGCGGAAGTGGGTATGGACGTGTGACCAATGTGTGATATGGGCAAGGTGGAGCCGTTGCCCACGGTAACAATAGAAGAAGAATTAGAAGGAGCTAGGTGGTGGAGCATACCGGGGTCAGAGGCCATATGTGCGGTGGCTCCGGAATCCATGACCCACTCGCCAACAGTCGAGGGGGTGGCGGCGTTGTTGAGGGCGGCCATCAGCGCGGTGCAGTCCCAAGATGGAGCGCCGCCATAGCCGGGGATCGGCGGTGGGTTGGTGCCGAATGCTTGTCCATGGAGAGGAGCCAGCGAGGTGAAAGCTTGTGCCGGCGGGAGCGCCGGGGGTCGTGGGCCTAGGAGGCCAGCCCCGGTGTTCTGCCTAGCCATCGGGGACGCCTGCAGCTGCTGACCCGTGAGAGGGTTGAAGCAGACCCACGGGCCAACAGAGGAGGGAGCGACGCCGGGTCTGTAACCGCCAGAAGGGCCGCCGGTGTTGCTGGTGCTGTTTCCGTTCTTCTTCTTACGCCAATTGCCACCATTGCGGTTGCCGTCGGAGTTATTCCGGTTGGCATCACCACGGTACTGACCAGAGGAGTTGGAGCTACCAGCGCCATGGTGGGAGCTGCCAGCGCCGTGGGACGGGCCACCGCTGTAGAGGGCGGTCTGGTTGCCCACTGCCGAGGAGTTCGCGAGCTGGGTCTCGCGCAGAGTGAGAAGGGAGCGCGTCTGGGTGAACGACGGCAGGGGGCTCTGCATAGTGACAATGGTGGTGATGTCGGAGAAGCGCGGGTTGAGTCCGCGGAGGCAGTTGAGGACAAGGGTCNCGACAAGTCAGGAGACACGGCGGAGGAGGCCGTCGGGCCAGGTGGAGGGCTGGGCGAGCGCAAAGGCGGGCTGATGGGGGCTGGTGACGCCATGGGAGGCGGAGAGCCAGTGTGCATGGCTGGAGACGGGGCTGCATGCGGGGTAGCTGGAGACGGGGTTGCATGTGCGGTGGGTGGAGGAGAGTTGGCACAGGCCGACGTAGGGCCGGGTGGAGCAACATGCATGGCGGGTGACGGATATGCATGCATAACGGGTTGGGTCTGAGTTGGTGCATGGTGTGTAGCCGCTAGGTGGAGTAGGAAATCTAGATCGGCTAGTTGAGTGGGTGCGTGATCATGGATATGACTGAAAGGAAAAACATGTTCGTCAAAAGTGACATGGCGAGAAATAATAACTCGCAGCGTGGCAAGGTCGAGACAACGATAGCCTTTGTGTTGACTAGGATAGCCAAGAAACACACATGCGACAGATCGAGGAGAGAGTTTATTCTTGGCGGTGGCGGATTGATTGGGATAGCATAGACAACCGAAGACACGAAGAGTTGCATAATCAGGTGGAGAGTCGTATAAGCGAATATAGGGTATGCCAAAGTCTATGGCTTGGGAAGGGCGTATGTTGACAAGATGGGTAGCGGTTGCAAGGGCCTCCGCCCAATAGGATGGCGGCATGGATGACTGAAACATAAGGCTCCGGACCACGTCATTGATTGTACGAATGGCGCGTTCGGCCTTGCCGTTTTGGGCAGAAGTGTAGGGGCACGAGAGGCGAAGACGAATGCCATTAGAGGAGAAAAAGGTGGTAACTGTTGAGTTGATAAACTCAGTGCCGTTGTCAGCCTGCATGGCAACGAGGGGACGAGAAAATTGTGTCCGAACATACGCGACAAAGTTGAGGAGAATGGCAGCGGTTTCAGACTTTTGACGTAGAGGAAAAGTCCACATAAAATGTGAAAAATCATCAACAATAATGAGATAATATTTAAAGCCTGAATTACTCAAAACTGGAGAGGTCCAGAGATCACAATGTATCAATTTGAACGGTTCGACGCTTATTGAAGATGACCTAGTGAAGGGCAAGCGCACGTGCTTGCCAAGTTGACAAGCATGACAAACACATGAAGCTACCTTATTACAAGAAATAAAAGACTGTTTATGAAGTTGGGACATGGCGTCACGTCCCGGATGTCCTAAGCGGCGATGCCAAAGCTCGGTGGAGGTGGTGGCGAGGAGTCCATGGGCGTGGTGGTGAACGACAGACGATGGGAAGATGTAGAGATCTCCTTGGCTATTGCAGCGAAGGATCACGGCCCTGGTGCGAAGATCCTTCACAGAAAATCCGAACGGGTCAAATTCAATGGAACAAAGATTATCAATAGTGAAACGACGAACAGAGAGTAAATTTTTGACAATGTGAGGAACAAGTAGGACATTGCTAAGCAAAAGTGTGCGTGCGGAAGTGGGTATGGACGTGTGACCAATGTGTGATATGGGCAAGGTGGAGCCGTTGCCCACGGTAACAATAGAAGAAGAATTAGAAGGAGCTAGGTGGTGGAGCATACCGGGGTCAGAGGCCATATGTGCGGTGGCTCCGGAATCCATGACCCACTCGCCAACAGTCGAGGGGGTGGCGGCGTTGTTGAGGGCGGCCATCAGCGCGGTGCAGTCCCAAGATGGAGCGCCGCCATAGCCGGGGATCGGCGGTGGGTTGGTGCCGAATGCTTGTCCATGGAGAGGAGCCAGCGAGGTGAAAGCTTGTGCCGGCGGGAGCGCCGGGGGTCGTGGGCCTAGGAGGCCAGCCCCGGTGTTCTGCCTAGCCATCGGGGACGCCTGCAGCTGCTGACCCGTGAGAGGGTTGAAGCAGACCCACGGGCCAACAGAGGAGGGAGCGACGCCGGGTCTGTAACCGCCAGAAGGGCCGCCGGTGTTGCTGCTGCTGTTTCCGTTCTTCTTCTTGCGCCAATTGCCACCATTGCGGTTGCCGCCGGAGTTATTCCGGTTGGCATCACCACGGTACTGACCAGAGGAGTTGGAGCTACCAGCGCCATGGTGGGAGCTGCCAGCGCCGTGGGACGGGCCACCGCTGTAGAGGGCGGTCTGGTTGCCCACTGCCGAGGAGTTCGCGAGCTGGGTCTCGCGCAGAGTGAGAAGGGAGCGCGTCTGGGTGAACGACGGCAGGGGGCTCTGCATAGTGACAATGGTGGTGATGTCGGAGAAGCGCGGGTTGAGTCCGCGGAGGCAGTTGAGGACAAGGGTCTGGTCGGTGACGGGCGTGCCGACGTCGCCGAGGGCGTCCGAGAGAGCCTTGAGGCGATGGCAGTAGGCGGTGACGGAGAGGTCGCCTTGCACAAGACCACGGAACTCCGCCTCGAGGTAGACGGCGCGGGTCATCTGATTGTCGAGGAAGAGGTTGGTGATGAGCGTCCACGCCTCCTGCGCCGTCTGGTCCTCGGCCATGATGATGTCGAGGATCTCGTCGGAGATTGACCCGTAGAGCCATGACCGGACGACGTAGTCCTCGCGAGTCCAGTCCGGCGTGCGGTCCACCGCGGCGGTGACGGTGTTGACGTGAGGAAGCAAATCGTACTTGCCGAGGAGGACGCGGACGAGCATCCGCCACTTGGTGAAGTTGGACGCCTGCAGGTCGAGCGTCACGGGCACATGTGTGCGCACGCTGGCGACCTGGATTGCAGAGGAGACGGAGGCAGGCATGGAGGGGGAGGTGAGGGAGGAGCTGGTGGCGGCCGCGGTGCCTGGAGCGGTCGACATGGGGCTCGGCTGGGTGGCGGCGGGATCGGGGGTGGAGGGCCTCGGGTGTACGAGAGGCCGGATCGAGAGGTCTGTCTGATACCAAGTAAAACACGTATGTTTGTGTTATGCACGCCTCTCATGGGGCGGCTGTATATCNACGGTGTTGACGTGAGGAAGCAAATCGTACTTGCCGAGGAGGACGCGGACGAGCATCCGCCACTTGGTGAAGTTGGACGCCTGCAGGTCGAGCGTCACGGGCACATGTGTGCGCACGCTGGCGACCTGGATTGCAGAGGAGACGGAGGCAGGCATGGAGGGGGAGGTGAGGGAGGAGCTGGTGGCGGCCGCGGTGCCTGGAGCGGTCGACATGGGGCTCGGCTGGGTGGCGGCGGGATCGGGGGTGGAGGGCCTCGGGTGTACGAGAGGCCGGATCGAGAGGTCTGTCTGATACCAAGTAAAACACGTATGTTTGTGTTATGCACGCCTCTCATGGGGCGGCTGTATATCCACTTATATAGATTACAATGCTTGATCATCAAGGAAGATCAAGAAGATCCCTGACCGAATCAGTACATATCTGGTAGGTGATCATATGCCTATACAAAGCTATGTATACAAAAGGAATGCGTTAACATGCACGAAAGGCACGTATGAGACATAAGTCATCTGCTTGCTTACAGAATTTTAGTTGCTACCAAGAAAGTTGGGCACGTTCAGGTCTGGCTAGAAGAAAGGCCGAACAGCAGCTCTAATCCGTCAGAGAAGACTTGGAGTAAACCTTTGAAACACAAAGGTTCCATCAAAAGTGAGTATGACAAAGACGGCACACTGCTCGAACGATCCTTAACGCGGCGAATGATTCATGGCGCCACCCGTTGTTGGAATGCACCATGGAATGGTGCATCTAGGCTTTAGTTGATGCTGAGTTGCTGTCAAGACGCGAAGGAATGGCTATCTCTTCCATATTATAGACTCGAGACTATGTCTAATGAAGAGTTCACGAAGATCTTGATCACTCTATGGGCTATCTGTCATGTGTCCATCAAAGTCTGGTATTCATCTATTGATTCATCACCAAGTAACTCTCCGGCTTGGAGGCGTCGACCGACAAGCCCAGGAGGCGCATACCAACGGCAACGACCCAGGTACCGAAATGGATCCCTTCTCGATCGAGCAGGGGCTGGGGAAAACTTAGTGTAGATGATGGAATTACCAAGAATGAGTAAAGAGGCGCGGAGCAGCGGTTTGCAGGGACGTGCATCGGTGCATGGAGGCTACTTGGGGCCATCGGTGCGTATATTTGATGATAGCATGAGCCGAGCACCGTTGAAGCTCTAGGCCTATAGATTGGTATAGATTGTCAATGGGGCCAAGGTTATGTACTACTTAATGAATAAAGAGATCACGTACGTTTGCTCAAAATACAAAAATCAAGGCACCAATGATAGCACAATCGACTCAACCCTAACTACAAGAAATGGTATATCACATAACGAAGCAAATTTCTAATGGAAATGGAGCAAATAGTAGAGTACATATGCGCAAGAGCGATCTAAATTGTAAGGGCAAACAACATCTGAGTAGAAAAAAAAAGCATCTGAAGGTGATATACATATATCAGAACCGCCTATGATGGCACAGACAATTCCCCTCCCGGCAGCACATCCTTGTAGCAAGGTCGGTAAGTGAATGAACCATAGACACAATGACATTGTTCCTCCTCATCTTTATACAGCTCAACGATTTTGCCTAGATATTGCATCCTCGACGTGTCAAGATGATACACTACCACTGTCCACAGGTCCCTAAGGATGAGCGCATTCTTGTAGGGGTGGAATCCCATAATCCTGCACATGTAACCCCATGATGCAAAGCAATCATCGTCTACGACGCTTCCGACCACATCGACAAAATTGTCCTCATCCGAGTTCCAGGAACATTCAGAGCCATCTGCTCCATCTTCATCCTCCACGGCATCACGGTTGTCATACTTGGTCAAGCTGAGTGTTTCCCCACTGCTTTCAACCACCCTCCATGTCACCCTCGATTGTATTGTAAGAGGGTGAGTTATATGGCTATCTGGGTTAAGGTTGACGTCGTGTGCCAGTGTCCACCCTAGCTGACCATCCATCGATTCCGACAACATCCACATCCGGAGCTGCAGGTTGATGATTGCCACATAGTGTACACCTCTCTCGTAGCTTGCCAAGACGGAATTTGTAGGCAGGTCATAAAATCTCTTTGCACTGCAGGGTTCCCCAGGGAGCTGAACCATACCATAAGTCCCCTTCGAGGGGCGTAGGATGAGGAGGACGTTGTTGTGGCAATGCATGTAGATTGACCCACGCCAATAATCAGATGAGAAAAATGCCCTTGCATATTCATCGGGTGATCTAGCAACCGCGTCGTAGAGGTGCCCCGGGGCACAACAGCCAGGTGCGAACTCCCAGTGCTCCCACTGCCTTGTGATGGACGAGTACACTAACATAGGCACCACCTTCTCTTTCGGCTCCTCGGCCCTCTCCTTTTGTACTTGCCCGAGGATGAGATAAATGATGAAGAGGAAGATGACAGAACATCAAGAGAGACACCTAGACGGTCTGTTGACAGCCATGTCACTGCTGATTCTACAAACTCTAAGAAGAGAAAGAGAGGTAACGGGTCCCGTAGGTCAGAATCAACTGATCCTTTTCTCACCATGTTTGGAGATGTAAACAGCCAGCTGAAGAGTGTCACTCAGAATGTCGGCCAAATGGCAGCAACAATGGAACGCGAAGCTATTGCCCAAGAGAAAGCAATGGAGGAAGATCCTAGACAGAAGTTTAAAGAGAAAGCTATCAATGAATTTTCAAGGCTTGGATTCACTGGGACTGAAATCGTGAATGCTGCTAGCATATTTGCCAAAGCTCCAGAAGAAATGCATATGATGCTTGAAACTCCCGGTGAATCTGAGGAGGGAGTATGTTAAGAAAACGCTTGGTAAGTTAAATTCATGCACTGTTATCTTGTTTTGATGTTAAGTGATAATTATTTACAGTTATCTTGTTCTTTCTCTCTTAAAATGAATAGTCTGAGCAATACTTCATTGTTATCTTGTTATGATGTTAAGTGATAATAATTTACAGTTATCTTGTTATGTGTTGTCATGAACAGATGAAATCCAACTTGCTATTACAATCTCCTTTTTAGATATGGGACATTTGCAATTCTTCAGAACTACGACATGTCTTGTTTAGAGAAATGTCAAATTTTTGCTGGTCCAATGATGTGCTAGATGATGCAATTAGAAGATAAGGAACTGCTGCTACTAGTGGTGATGAGGAGCTGATGGTGTGCTAGATAATGCAATTAGAAGATAAGGAACTGCTACTACTTGTGATGATGATGAGCTGATGTGTTACCAGATGGATATCACATGAAAAATGTTATTGCTACTCTTCAACAATGAGAAAATGATCTGTTTTGTTGGCTATTAATTATGCATGTGTTAATGCATTTTTTAGCTGATGACCCGTCTTATGAAGTTAGCTTGAAAATTTTCAAATATTTATCTATTAAGATCCATCAGAAAAAGTCTGTTACCTATGATATATGACATGGACATGTCAGCCATGTACAGATCAGCGTTATTTTGCATTCATTGTCGTTCATTTGATGAGATAATACTACTGTTACATTGTGTAATCCCAATACATGGGTCAACCAAACGCTGCATTGTATTCAGAATGCATACCTTTGTGGAACCAAACAGAACACGTGTTCACTCAATACACCATCTAATACACTGCAGTATGATTACAAAGTTGAATACGTTACCATAGGCGAACCAAACGCGTCAAAAGTCTCTGGTGCAAAATCCAAGACTCCGCCAAGCATATCCAGACAGATCCTTCATTCGTTCGCCCCCTCTGTCACCTCCTGAGCTCACACAGCAAGGTACAGGCACACGCCAGGCCTTATTTGGCGCTAGTGTGTGTATCAGCAGGGTTTTCAGGGAAACTTCCCCCAAAATCCCAATAGGTTATCCCCAGAGTTTACTTCTAGTATGGTAGTATAGTACCTATGCCTGGGGGAAGGCGAGCGCTGCTGCTCCCACTGTCGCTCAAGATGCTCCTCCTAGTTTCAGAAGAAGAAAAACAATTCTTTCATGATCCGTAGATACGTACATTGTTGTGTTGTGTTTTACATTGTTGTGTGTAAAACACAAGAAAACCAGAAAGAGTCAGCGAACTTCTAGGACTGTGACTCCATGGTTGCATCGCATGACCAACAAAACACAAGCAAGCATTCAACTACTCCTGTTTCCCACACAAACCGCTACACATGTTGCACTCACCTTCCTCGGAGGACTGGGTGACGCGGAGCTGGATGAATCTCACCTTCCACGCCAGCCCCAGTGGAGGAGGTCTTCTGGTTCCTACCACGGAGAGAATTAGGTAACAAAAAGGGGTGGGCTCCGTTGGAAGATTTGCAAGGCAGAGTTAGTTCAAAAAAAAAAGTTTTACCATGCAGAGGGGTATCAACGATTTCATTACCTACATGGAGAACTGATCTGGAGCGAGAGTGAAAAGTGAGGGGAACGACTATGGCGACGTTGAGGTGGTGGTGGTCGTGACCTTCTCGAAGGCATCCTCAGTCTCCTTGACCTGCTAATAAAAGCAAGATAAGTTAACTATGACCTTCTGACACGACACAAGAACAGCACCCAATTGGCCAACACACAAAAAACTGTGAAATAATTAGCAAACCCAGATAACTGGCACATGGTAATGGACCTGCCCATCCAAATGTCCAGGTATTAGCAATAAGCTGTAACACAATAATGACGTGATCATGACCAAAATTGTAAAGGCAACGCTGTCCGTAACTGAAGGTAATGCTTCCTGACACATGGCACACATCAGGCCAGTGTAAATTATACTACTATACAGAGGTCTCAAACCATGTATGACATACTTATTGTATTCCTGGACAAGGTAGGCAGATTGCACATAAGTGATCTATACAAGAAAATCAAGCAATAAAACAAGCTTAAATTAACTTACCGCCTTCTAAGAGGTCCAGGTGAGTATCTACGAGGTGATCAGCTGCCAAAAACCCTCCTAGGTGGCAGTTGCGAGACTAGTGTCAGCAATTCCTCGGTATATTACAATACCCTATATACAAGAATGAAATTTACAAAACTCACCGCATTGGCGACATATGCCTTATAGGTGGCCAAGGAGAGGATGTCTTCTAATTGGAGATCCTGGTCTTCTGTCACCAAGCCTAACATGGGATGGATCTGGTCGATGACGAATAGGAGAATCAGCATGATGCCTTGGAGATGGTTCAGTGGACTCAACCATTCAATTTGGAGGAGGCCGATTTTGAGGAGTTGAAGGCGCCTTTCTTCCTGCTGGCAGAAATGTAATAGGATTAAATCATCGCAAGGCTGCAATATGCACCTACAGATCTTAATCCTAAATGGGAGAAATGCAACACAGAGAACTGTCTATTAAAGAATCAAAACACCACACTGGCACCATACACCCTGAATAACTTATAGGCTATAAAGCTTCAGAAGTTTACGTTCCCTAGGCCTCTGCTGAAAAATGATTTTTCACTCATAACTATGGTAACGAATAGGTATGCTAACGTGTCAGGTTATTCTTCAAGGGTTCACCTTTGGAACCACTGCACTAGCCAGTAGCCACTACCAGTAATCCGCACAAGAACATGAGCCATCTCTGAAGTGGTGGAAGCGAACCGCATCTCTCAAGATTATTTCTCTGTTTTCACTCTTCGATATCAATTTCATAGCTAAATGGCAGTCACGGCAGACTCTCAAGTTCTTCATTACTCGTATAGGTGCTGACTGCGGTAAATGAATTAATCCTAATGCCACAGCTAGTTTCTCACTGTGCCAATTCATCCAACTTTGCTCATTTCTAATGATGTCATCTGACTTTGTGCTGGAAGCATCAGGGACTGTCAATTTATCAATCTTGGAAAGCATCTCTGCCAGTTTCGAGTATATTGTGTTGCTCTCTGGATGGGATTTATCACCGGCAACAAAAGAGTGAACCCCGGACCTTAGTTCAATCCAACTCAGACCAGGTTCTTTCTTCACACCTCGCTCTTTCATCACATCTCTAATTTTTGAAGCTAAGGAGAGTTCCCCAGCATCCAGGTAAATGTTGTAGAGATTTACATAGGATGCTGAGGAACTGGGTTGTAGTTCCATTATCCTATCTGCAACAAGTTGACCTCTCTCCATGTCTCGATGGATACGACATGATGCTAGCAAAGACCGCCAGATGACAGGTTCATCATGGAAGATTGAATCCCTTATAAAAGCCTCAGCATCAGCTAGTCTCCCAGCTCGGCCAAGGAGATCAACAACACATGTGCAATGCTTTATGGTTGGACTCAATGCATACTCATTTTTCATGATTTCATAATACCTGCATGATACAATGAAAGGAATGGACAAATGAGAAACATGTATAATTCTAGTACTCCCTCCATTCGGAATTACTTGTCGTAGAAATGGATGTATCTAGACATTTTTTAGTTCTAGATACATCCATTTCTGCGACAAGTAATTCAGAACGGAGGGAGTATAAGACAGTAAGTCACACTCCAGCAACACAAAAGACCTCAAAGTTCCGACCATACACAGTTCATTTTTTTCAGATAAAGATGTATGTATGAATAATTGAAAATTGATGATCTGACATACCTGAGTCCCTCATCAACCAATCCTCCATGGCTACATGCAGTAAGGACACCGAGAAAAGTTATCTCATTTGGCACCACCTTTGCATCTACCATTTCACTGAAAAACCGTAAAGCCTCCCTTGCACAGCCATGCTGTGCATGGCTTGATATTACAGCAGACCAGGACACTACGTCATGTAATTCCATCTCCTGAAACATCCGGACTGCAGCATCAACATCTCCTGATCTAGCATACATATGTATGCAGGAGTTTCCAATGGCAGTGAACCGACCAAATCCAGATTTTGTGGCAAAGCACTGAATCTGCTCACCAGTCCTTGCAACAGCCAAACTGGCACAAGCATTCATCACTATCGATATAGTGAAAGGGTCAGGTCTCAGTCCAGCAGCTAATAATTCATGGAACAGGGTCAGTGCCCTCTCGAAAAGCTCATTTTGAACACACCCAGAAATCATCGCTGTCCACGTGACGATGTCTTGCTTCGGAACAGATCTGAAACACCTGAACCCATCTTCCATATTGCCAGAGTTGAAGTACAAGTCAATCAGTGCACTCCCAATGAAGTCATCTCCCTGGACACAATGCTTCAGTACTTGTCCATGTATCTGTTTTCCGAATTCAATGTCACCTGCCAAGTTACACGCTCGTATGATGCTGGAGAATGTGAACTCGGTAGGCTCCATTCCTCGACTCTGCACCTCTGAATACAGACTTAACGCTTCTCTCAGGACATCCTTACCGACAGCAGACTCATCACGACACAGCCCCGCAATCATGGCATTGAACACAACCACATTGGGATCAAGCACCGACTTAAAGAGCGCAACAGCTTCACTCAATGCGCCTTTCTTGGCATACATGTCAACCATTGCACTTGCAAGAAACACGTCGGAGTCCAACCCAGCCTTCACCACGCATCCATGAACCGCCGCGGCAATATCCCTCACAGAGTCATCACTGCCAGCGCAACACTTGATGACACTTCCAAGAGCGAAAGAATTCAAGCCAATCCCAGAACGGCGCATCAGAGCAAACACCCTCAGCATCTCATCATGCGCGCCAGCGCGCACATAGCCAGAGACCAGCGCGTTCCACGAGACGGCGTCCCGCTCCTCGGCGGCGTCAAACACCCGCCTCGCCTGGCCCATGTCGCCGCACCTGGCGTACATGCTGACAAGGGAGTTGGAGACGAACACGCCCCCGGCGAGCCCCTCGAGGACAGTCAGCGCGTGCACGGCCTTGCCCTCCCTCAGGCGCCCGGCCCGCGAGCACGCGGCGAGCGCGGCCGCGTACGTGAACCGGTCGGCCTTCACGCCCACGGAACGGCGGGCGCGCGTGAAGGTCTCGAGAGAGGCGTCTGCCTGTCCGGAGCGGGAGTAGGCGTCGATGAGGAGGTTGAAGGAGACGGCGTTGGCGCGGGGCATTTCGTCGAGCAGGCGGCGCGCGGGGCCGCCGAGGCGGCAGTACGCTGCGAGCAGCGTGTTGCGGAGGAAGAGGGAGGGGGAGGGGTGGGCGCGGGTGATGTGGGCGTGCACGGCGGCGGCGTGGCGCGGCGTCGAGCAGGAGCGGAGGTGGTGGAGGTAGTAGGCGTCCAGGGACGGGAACGCCGCCGCCGGCGGCGCCCGCGGAGGCATCCCCGTCTCGTCTCGTGCGAGTTGTTCGAACCGAGAAAAGAAAATGAGTATGAACCATCCGATCAAAGTTTCGTGGTCCAGATCTGCTATAGAATAAAGATAATATCCCTCATGTTGCCGCAAAAAATTGCAATTTTTCTTTGAGGGAACGCAAAATTACATTACTAACAATAAATTTGCCAAAAGTAGTGTATTATAAGAAGAACACCACTTCACATTCTCACAATGAGGTTTCCACCCCTTTATCGCAATAGAGCGAAGGACGGAGAAAAGGGAGAGTCGTGATTTCATTGGGGAGGAGGTTGCTCAGACGCCGCCGCCCTAACTCATAAGATTTGCTTCGTAAACTATCAAAAACCATTTTTATTCAATATTAGATAATATCTCACACGTTGTTACTTGTTATGAAAATTTATAGTAATACCACTCCGCATCATTTTGAAAGGTGGTTGTACATTATAGTGTACAATGACTACTTCACTTCAATGACTGATTTGTTACTGTAAACTAAAAGATAAACATTAAGCATGTTGTAGGGTTTTTTCAGTGATGTGACAATATTTTTATTGTGATGATGTAATAATTTTACATGTGTGACAAAGGACCATACGAGTTAAATCAACCGATGATAGCAAACCCACTCAATCCAACCAACTAAAGGTAACCAAGCAATTTTACACTTGTAAATCTAAATGAAATAAATAGAATGTGTCCTTCATAGGAGGAGGAGGGAAAGTATACATAGGAACAATGATAAGTCAGCCCAAGAGCAAAGAGCGTGTCAAGCGCTATGTATAACAGAACCGTATGTTTATGTTCTAACATGGCATAAACAATTTCCTTGTCGACAGCATGTCCTCGTAGCAAGGTCGATAAGTGAAGGAATTCTCGACACAGGTGGCTTGTTGCACGTGGTCTTTTTCGAGCCCGTTACCATCGCCTAGATACTGCATCCTCTACGTGTCAGAGATGGTACACTACCACCTCCCTGTTAAGCATGAGGATGGGTGCGTTCTTGTGTGAATGGAAACCCATGATAGTGCAATAGCCACCACGTTCCCTTGACTCAGGGTGGTCGGCGCCTCCAACCACGTCGATGACGTTATCCTCGTCCGAGTTCCAAGAATATTCAGAGTCATATGCTCCGGCTCTGTCCTCCTCCACTTCATCATCGTCGGTCAAGGAGACTGGTCCACCGTTGCTTCCAACAATCCTCCATGTCACCTTCGGTTGTATTTCAAGAGTGTGAATCATATGGCCGTGCGGGTTCAAGCTGGCGTCTTGTGCCAATGCCCAACCAAGTTGGCCATCAGTCGATTTGGTCAACATCCATCCATAGTCGGAGGTGTGAATTTTGGTTGTCACATAATGTACCCCTCTCTCATAGCTTGTTGGGACCGAACCACCACATCGTAGAGGTGCCCCGGGGCACAACACCCAGACACAAACTCACCGCCCCGTGCATGACGAGTACATTAACATCGGCAACACATTTTCCTACTCGACCCCCTCCGCTTGCACTCGCCCGAACGACGGAACCTCACCTTGCGTCTGTGTGGCTGATAAATGTCTCCACGATGGAGCGCAGGCCCAGCCCGGATGCTCAAGCCTCCAGGCCGGGCTACCCATGCAGAGGTCTAGGTCAAACCATGAGGGCGGTCCAAGAGATCGAGGAACATCCATTTGTCAGGGTCGGGCACCCAACCAAGCAGGTCGACGTGCCAGGGCAACAGGCTCACGTTTTCTCCAAACACGTTCAAAACGCAAAACATTCAGCCGACATTTAAAACAAAAAACAACTTCACAAAGCAACGCAGCACGAGCCGGTAGATCAACTAGTAAACAGCTCATTAATAATTCTCAAGAGCGACAACAGAAGAATATCCAGATCCAAAGCTGACGAACCAAGTGCAGAATTTATAAATGAAGTATACTTCCCGTACAGGCAAATCATCAACACACAAGTCGTCCTCAATACAGTATCTCTTTGTGAGTACAGATGCCAGCAGGCATGTCGAGCACCTCGTCGTCCGGCCCCTCGGATGGAACACCTCTTGACTTGAGCTCACAGCAAGACACATGCACACGCAATCCATAGTGATAGTCGAGAGAGAGGAGAAAGCTTTTTACCTGCCAGGAACAACACACGTCATGAGTTTCTTTCTACCTGCGCCTCGGGGTTGGGGAAGAGCTGCTGCTCCCGCTGTCGCTAGAGCCGCTCCTTCCTCTGGGAGGCCTGAGAGACACGGCATTTTATTAGTTCTAGAGAATTTAAGCTAGTAGTAATTCAGTTAGAAGATGTGGAAACAATGCAGAACACCACAAGGATGTAAACCCGTCGCATACCTTCTAGGGCTGCGGCTCCTTGACACCCTTCTAGGTCCCTGTAACAAAAGTTTTCAGAAATTAACCTCCTATTAGTACCGCATACAAGGACCAAAACAGCAGAAACAAACATTCAAGTACTGTTTTCTAGGGGAGGCAACAGAAACCACTGACAGATGTTGCGCTCACCTTTCTTGGAGGACTGGGTGATGCAGAATAGGACGAATCTGACCTTCCACGCCTCAATGGTGGTCCCCGGCCCCTGCTACCACAAACAGAATTAGGAAGACTCCAGGAGTATCATTTAGGAAGCTGAACAAAGAGATGAGCTCCCTTGGAAGATTTGCAAGGCGGAATATTATTACCTACGAGGAGAAATTGATCTGGAGCGGGAGTGAAGAGGGCGGCGAGGAGGAGGGGAACGACTGTGACGGCGCGGAGGTGGTGGTGGTGGCCTTCTCGGAGGGCTCCTCAACCTCCTTGGTGGTGGTGACCTGCTTCCAAAAGCAAGAACCAACACAATTAATGTAGTTGAAAAAACTGATATAGGAGAACTTCCTGACAACACAACACAGAACCCAGTAGACCAACACAGAAAACCAAAGCTATCTTGGCACATGGAGTTTCAAAAATTGGCACAGAGACTGCTCATCAAAATGTACAGCAAAATCGTATAGTCAATTACAACTGTACAAACATGGAATAGATGAACAGATGGAGAGGTACACACGGGAATGAATGAGAAGCAATACCTAACACATTTAACACGTCAGGCCAGTGTAAAATATATCATACAGAGGACTGAGTATAAGATAGTCAGGCTAGTTGTACAGAAGTGATCAACAGCACAAGCTCAAAGTGACTTACCGCCGTCTGGGAGGCCCAGGTGAGCGCCTAGGAGGCCCCGGGGAGCGTCTGCGCGGTGATAAGCTGCCACGACCCCTCCTAAGGTGACGGTTGTGAGACCAGTTGTCAGCAATTTATCATTCACCTAGATACAAGAATGGCAGTTAAAAAACTCACCGCATTGGTGACCTATGCCTTCTAGGTGAAGGAGAACGTCTTCTAATTGGAGATCCTGGTCTTCTGTCACCACGCCTAACAGGGGAAAGATCTGGTCGACGACGAATAGGAGAATCAGCACGACGCCTTGGAGATGGATTGGGTGGACGCCGGGGTGACTCAGCCCTTCTGTTTGGAGGAGACCTCTTTCGCGGAGGAGAAGGTGGCTTCTTTCGTGGAGATGCTGCTGGCAAATGAAACAGGATTGGATCATCAACAAAAAAGGCAAATAATCCACCTACAAATTATCCTAGATGGGAGCAATGCTTATTAAAGAACCAGATCACAGAGAAATGCCCATTACAGTAGGCTCTGAATAACCTATAAGCTACATAAAGGTTCAGACACTTACATCCCCCAGGCCGCTGCGGAGCATCCTTTTCAGCACCAATAGCAACTTTATCATTCTGAGGAGCATCTCTTTTGGAGGGAGGAGGAGGTGGCTTTAAAGGTGAAGAAGCCCTTTGGCGTGGTGGCAGTGTGAATTTCAACTTGACAACATTTCCATCAATTTGCCCCTGAGAAGATGTGATTTTTTTTGGGTCATATTTGGATAAGAAAACAAATATAAAAAACATAGGGCAGAAGGCACATAAAAACATAGGGCAGAAGGCATACACCATCCATGTAAAGAAGAGCCTTCTCAGCATCAGTCCTCTTCTTGAACTCGATGTATCCATACCCACGAGGGAGATTAACCTATATATATTAAAAATCTCAGATTAGATGTCAAGAGACAGGAGAAGCTTCATCAGATAATGCCAATGCAACACATCTTACAAATTTGTCCATTGATAGCTCCACATTCACCACTTCACCAAAATTTCCTGCAAATTAAGGATGGTTAGCTCATTATACTGTGTAACATAGTGATCGGAAAACAGATCATTATTCCAATGCTTTCTGCAACCCTCAAAATTGCTGGCATGAACAGGACTTAGAACAAAGCAATAATAGTTCTGTTCCATAATCTCCATCTGAATACTGGCATAAGGACATGCACGATGCTTACAACTTCAACTTCAAACTTGAGACACCCTAGCCTACCACTCCGATGAAATTGATTAATGATATGTTACTTGTAGAAAGTATGGCAGTATCTCAAAATTTTACCAAATAAGTTAAACATCAAGCTAAGTTAAGATCGATCACTTTCATTCCCAATCCACAGAAGAACATAAGTTGTCGATAAAAGTTGCACAACTAAACCTTCAAGAAATTAAGATACAAGATCATGAAACATGAAGATAAACTCACCAAATATCTCCTTCAAATGAGCCTCATTCACATTTCTGGATAGATGATCAACATGTAGAACAACCGACTGAGGAGGAGGAGATGCTTTCCTGAAACCAGTAGCACCAATTTGTTAAGTATATTACATGAATAACAAGAGAGCATAATACATTCTCACTATATCTAACTACCAGTGACGGAAACAACAAGGTCAATAATGCCACCAAGGCGCCAACAGTAGTTATATCATGCTAACATAAAGGAACTGGAAAAGCTCAAAAATAATGGGCACCAGACAGGCATTGTAATTGTCATCGGACAAATGCATGAAATAAATACCAATTTTTATGTTGAGTAGCTATTCTGTGGGAGACGAAATGATAACAAGTTCAATTGGCATGCTTATATGTACAAGCATCAATGCAGTGCGAGCAGAAATAATATAAAATGAACAGATCCTCTGCAAGCTTGTACCTAGGAGGTGACGCTTTCTTCGGTGGGGGAGATGATGAGCGGCCTTTTCTTGATGGTGACCCTTTTTTGAGAGGGGGTGAAGGTGATCGACCTTTCTTTGCTCCAGGTGAACTGTGTAGATAGCAGCGCCGTAAATAAATGTTTCCAGATTAAAGATAATTAACATAAGAAAATACACCAAAATAGAAGCCACCAAAGAACTATGTTTAGCCAATGCAGCAAGCAAGGCGACTTTGAATATGAGCATATTCAGTGCATTTTGCAATAAAATTACAGCAGCAACAGTGACAAATTAAAGCAATGGTTTAAAAGGTAAAAAGAAGAAAGAATTGGTATCAGTAAGATCTGGTTCATCTAGAACTACAAAGAAGAGGTATTGAACTGGTCTTATGACTAATATAGATATGTCTGAAAGGGATAAACAGGTGCAGGGAAAGAATCAAACTGGAACTCAGAGATTAAGTGGAGGCTAAATGCATAAAAATACAAAGCCAAACTCAAAAATTAATGAATGTACAGCCTAAGGTTAAACTTAATAGGATGCTTAGTATCACTAGCACATGCAGACCACCAGAGACCATTGCCAAGGGAGTAGCAGATGTAAGTTGTAACATTTAAATGCTCACACCAAGCAGCTAACAAACAACAAAATCACATCTGAATTCTGAGGCTCTGGCTCCGGCAACTAACTCCGGTTTCCATCCTATCTCAAGCATCATTCAAAACCATTTTTGAACGAACACAATTGTTATAAATACCTCTTACAATGGATACCACAAAACTGCATCCGTATTGTTTGATCCCAGGAGAACTAGCTACGCTTGACAACATAAAAAAAAATGAAACATGTAGGAGACACACACACACAGACACATAAATTATGTAATCAGAGTCAACTATCCTATACCACTGGATAGTCCAGCCCCTGCCCGCTTCTTAAAAATCGGTTATATCAGGTGCTAAGTTGTCTAGAAACTGTGGATTAAGATGAACAAGACAAAAAGACTATCTACCCCAGCCTTAGCACCAGGTCCAGGAAACAAGACCCCAGCAGGCGCACAAATGGGTGTTTGCATTATATCTCCAACGGGGTGCCGCGACCCTCCAAGCATACAGCATTGTACAGATGCGAGTGTGGCCAAACGTATGCGCACAAGAGCAGGCCCGCAAGCCACTACTCCGAGCCTTGTTCAGGCAAGCCGTTCAAAACATGCACACGGTGCTGGATAAGCAAGGGAACAGGCCTCACGAGTCCACCGCGGGAACCATCGCCGGCCTGGAGCCCAGGGCCCCAGCGCCACCGCAGGAGGCGAGTGCGCGGCGGCGCGCAATTCGGAATCTACGAACAAGCCGTCGAAACCCCAGCGCCCAGACAAAACCCCAGGGCTGAATCCGCGCGAGGGCGGATCCGGGGCCGCGAGACGGCGGGGGAGGATGGGAGGGGATGGGAGGGGAAGGGAAGGGGGCGGTTGCTCACCTGCGCTTGGCGGCGGGAGGGGAGCGGCCCCGGGAGCGGGCGGGCGAGGAGGAGGAGGAGGAGAGGGAGCGGGAGCGGGAGCGCGAGCGGGAGGAGCCCGAGGACGCGGAGCGGGAGGAGGAGCCCGACGAGGACCGCGAGCCGGAGCGGCCGCGGCGGGGCTTCGCCATCGGCGGCGGCGGCGGCGAGCGGGCGTGCGGGGTCTGGAGAGGGGCTAGCTAGGGTTTTGCTCGGGGGGGGATATGGATGGGGTAAAGGTAGAGGGAGGACGGGGCGTGGTAATTGGATTTTGGAGTTGGGTCTCTCTCCCGGCCCACCCGCAGAGACACGGGGAGACCCAGCTCTTTTTTTTTCGCTCTTACAGAAGGGAGCCTTTTCTTTCTGGGCGCAGAATTTCAGTATCCCGGACAAATTTTATGGAAATTTTGAAAACGTCAGTTCCAATTTGTTTCAAATTTTTTTTAGAAGAAAAGGTTGCCGTGTTCAGAACAGGGCATCGCTGGCCGGCCACACCAGACGCAGACTGCGTCTGATTCTGTAGAATCTTTCGAGAGAGAAAAAAAAGTCTGCGGCGACGGCTTCGGCTGCGCGGTCATTGGTAAGAGGGCATGGCATATTTACCAGCACCGTTATTTGAGGGAAACATATCAGCATTCATGAGCTGGAGTCGACAAATTCTGCTCATTCTTCAAATATTTACAGCGATACCAACAACAACAAAAAAACAGTGGCACCGTTATGTACACAAGTCCGTCCCAGAGGGAACAAGCAAAGGCGTCGGCTAGCATCTCTGACGACCGGCTGCCTTTGTGTCGGCTAGCATCTCTCGAAGATCTTGTAAAGCTTGTCTAGAGAAGCAATCTGCACAGGTTCGCAAATACAGCCCAATATCAGAGTGTGTTGATGCCGCGTCATCTATAAAGAAGAAAAAAAAAAGGCGTTTCACACAGTTCTAGCGGTTGCGCTTGAAGCCATGCCGGGTTTTCTTTTTTTACGACTCGCTGTCGAAACAAAGTTGGCCTGCCTACTCGGAACAATGTCACGTGTGACATGGCTTGGTGATTGTTTGGGAAAAAAATACTTTGGGTAGTACTTGGTACCA
This sequence comes from Aegilops sharonensis, assembly GCA_904067115.1. Classification (NCBI taxonomy): domain Eukaryota; kingdom Viridiplantae; phylum Streptophyta; class Magnoliopsida; order Poales; family Poaceae; genus Aegilops; species Aegilops sharonensis. The sequence goes on from LR880968.1 coordinate 939,912,333, forward strand.
TAATTTTACGACTTTATGATAGGTAACTTCTTAGGGCAACACAATGTCAATGCTTGTGTGACAAAAGGTGATGGGCCTTGTCGCGCCAACTTTGAGCAGTAAATGGACAGGAGTGCAGTAACAGACTATGGTGCGAGCATAAGTAAATGGTGAAGCACCAAACATAAAGGACAACTGAAGCAGGGTTGGGGGGGGAACCTGGACGAATGTTCCGTCTGTTGCCATCGACTTAGGGGGCTTGAGGAAAAGTCGCATGGACGGGAACAAGACGTGCTGGATGGTCCACTCGCGTTGAGCCCATGCCGCCTCTGCTTCCGCAACCAGCTCTTGGTCGATGTCATCTTCATCTGTAATGGAGTACATATTTAGCCCCAATGGCAATTAACTCTGAATGAATATCTAGCTGCAGCATCATATATAATGGATATATTCTTTAGTATGTCTATTTCAGTGTCATGTCATCTTGGCGGTTAATGGGAAGCAAAGTGGGAGAAACTGCGGATTCTGTTACCTGCTAGGGTGTAACACTAAGCATGTATGTTCTTGATGCACTTTAATGGGTATACAACTATAGAATACAGATACCCAACAAGCTCACCTGTACTTGTTAAATCGTTATCAGCCTGTCCAGCACTTTCCATGGAATCTTTATTTTTCTTGTATAATCGAATGCCTTTGCCAGATGGATTTGGAAGGATGGGAGGATGAAGCGCATAGAAGTTTCCAATAGCAGCTGCTGCCGTTCTGAAGCACTCTTTCTCAACGTCCCAGGCAATCTATTACAAGATGGTAATCACTAAAAATCACGACTGCCAGTTTGCATAACTAAAGTACAATCTAAAACAAAATATATCATAAAGCAACAACTCCCGGAAATGGAATTCCGAAACAACTTAAGATATGAATAAGAAACAGAAGTTACTCGCGGACAGCTAGCTGCCATCTCTACATGAAACACCAAAATTAAACTTTGAACACCGTATCAGCCTGAAAACCTACTTGCCATCGCCTCAGCAGGGAATGGATAATCAAATATCATGACCAAATTTAAAATACCATATGTAATGAACGCAACAGCGTAATAAAAGGAAACCTACATCATTTCCTAGAGTCAACATGAACTCTGGAAGGCGATCCATATCAGGGGTGTACTGATCAAGTACAACAGGAAGTCTGGTAAGGTTGCCACCTTGATCAATGTGAATAGAGAAGTACTCATTAATCATCTCAGCATTTTCTTTCAGTATCTCAGTGTTCACCTGCAAACAAGCACTATCTTCATCAAGAGAGCGATGCTACATGAATCAAACGATCTAGCCGTATCACAAGAATCAAGAAACAGAAACAATATGCAGGTGAACAAATAAAAAACTTACATCTGTTCTATCACCTACAAGATCAACTAAGACTCGAGGAATTAAGAAAATAACTTACTTTTGCAATTTCTAGTTTCTCCTTCTCATTTACATCACTCATTGACTCGTCATCTTTCAGTGCCATTGTCAGCAGCTCCAGAAGCGGAGCTGGTTCACTGAGCTGTATAGCATTGAAGTTCCCAAAACGGCACAAGGCCTGTTGGTACATGAGTTCTTTGCTGCATCACAAGCTGAATCATCAATATCACATAGTACAGAAAAGAAAACAATGCAATATTTGGAAGAGGTGCTTATTATTTAGTAGTTGCAGGCATTCAACTGGATGTGATATGAATGGATGGCAGTTTGATGGTGGTGTGCGCAAGCAATATTGTTTGTGTGCACATGCATTTGCAAATATGTACAGGTAACTGGGGTATCGGTTACCTTCAAAGAGCTATGTCAGATATTAGAAGAAAAAATCTAGCTTAAATAAGAGATATAAGGCATGGAAGAGTAAGACTAGTCATCAATGTAATGTATAGAGTTTACCTAACATTTACCACATTGACAAGGTATAAGAGGGTATTGTGTTGTATCAAAGCGAAAACTTCATCGGCAACTCCAACATATGTGCAATTCTTAACAATATCGAAAAGGCCTAGCAGAAATACATAAATCATCAGTCTACAAAAATGGAGACAGATTCAGACATCACAGGTTAAGATGAGCTCACCAGGATGTAAGTTAGAATCTATTTCTGTAACAAGCTCATGGCGACTGGACAAATCACCAGCATCTTTTGGATTTCTTCTTGCTCTTACAATATTTCTTGGAAACCATATACAAACAGAAGGAAAAAATCAGCCACAGTAAAAAAATAGCGAATCACTGTACTCCCTTCTTCAAATAGAATTTATGAATTGGCAACCAATGTAGAAAAAGGTCCAGCGCTCGCAACTTAACCAGAGTTATAGACTTGTAGCATGTAAACAGCATGAATCATTAAATCCTCAAATGAGGAAAGGCAAACAACAGGTACTTAGTGCACAATTTGATGGGCATGCAGAAAAAATTCAGGGATCACAAACAGATGACCAAATAAGACAGCATAAAAAATACAGAAAGTGGTGACCGGTGTCAACTTGCTAATGAAGATCATACCTTACGGCAACAAGGTCAGATTTCTTTTCAAGATTTGAAGTTTGACCTTGCCAATAGGTGTGCAACCTTCCAGATGGATCACGTGGATCTGTTCTGACCATTTGGCTCACAGGAATCTTTTGAGATTTTTCTCCTACAGTATAATATAATTATACTAAAGATTATTAGCTGGATGGTGGTGGTTTCACACGCCCTTTACTAGATAGCTCAATAATACTAAAGATTATTAGCTGTATAGTGTACTTAGGAAACATTTTAGCTTGAAATATGCATATGGTATATATTACATACCAGTAGGCGTGCTGACTTCGGTACCCTTGTCCTTTCGTGTGTTAGCTTGAGTAAGTGCTGAAGAGTTTAGTGCCTGCACTTCACATGGAACAAGAATCACTGATGTGCGCAAAAGTTTACATCAAAATATAAAATACACATGCACACAGTTTTTATAACTGAGATAGCTAAAGTTCATCTGCAAATTAAATTTCTTTAAATTTGCATGCCATAAGTTGTTGGACCGTTTATTCCAAAGAATACATTGCACTGGAGGTAAGTAGTTTTTGCAAACAGGCACGTGTACAAATTAGTACTAGCACTAGCATCAACTATTAAACCACAAGCTAGGTGCTTGGCCAAATGTAGAAACCCAGGTGGATTTTTGTAATATACTGCACTTCAAATAAACATTCAAAGAGCCAAATAGTATAACAATCTACTCTGAAGGGGCAAGTTTTTGATAAGTCAATTTCCCAAGAGAGCAAGTTTTTGAGAAAATGACAACATACGAATTTCAGCATGACTTTCTGCAAGTTTTTATGTATATTTGAAAATTGATGCACTATGCAACTGGTAGTAGCTTTTGAACAGATACACTGTCTCTAAAGATAGAGGTAAGCAACCATATGAACACTTAAAAACTGATCTCCAGCAACTGTCGCACCATATCAACTGTGATGAGTCATGAGACACAACAATAACAGACCAAGTATCTGTGAGTTTATGTAAGCATGAACAAATGAATAACCTGAGTTTGGAATATCCTTGTGTTATTACAGTTCATCAGTTTTTCCTCGATGGCATCTTTAATTTTTTCAATAATGCGCTCTTGATTTAAGAGGCTAACCTGCAAGACAGAAGGAATCACTGAAATCATTTGTTCTCTAATTGAAAAATTGCAGAGATGCTGGACACCAGGCTCAAATTTTGCCAAAAAATACCTCCTTTTTGGTTGGATGTATATTGACATCCACGTGTTCTGGTGGAAGATTGATGGACATGTATATGAAGGGTTTGGATGCTTGAGGCAGTATTGCAGAGTACACGAATTCAGTAGCTCTTTTCAAAGAAGTGCAGTCTACAAGTCTATCTGAAGAGGAGATATGGACAGTTATGGGATAAAGCAAACAAGGAACAGCCATGATAATAGAGAAACAATACATTACTAATTCACTGACAGAAAATACATGACAGTTCAATCACAGTGGATGCATCATTTAAAACTTTGTTGGTCTTACAAAATTATTCTTTTAAAGATATCCCCTTGTTCATCGAAAATATGTGAACAAGATGTGGCCAGATTACTCTGATCAGAGTTACATAGCATCTTAACATGAGTATTTACATGGGCATCGCAATACATTTTTAGTGCATATGTAATCAACTGAATTTACTTACGGAGGAAAAGGCTCTAAAAAATTACTAGTGCCTTGTAATTTGTATACCATTTATGAAAAGAATCATAGTAGTCTTTTTTGCCACATAATTTGCATTTGAGATGAAACCATCCATCTTGAATATTTCATCTACAGCATTCTCATCTGAAACCTGTATTTCCATCAGATCACGAACAACCGAAACCCCGTAGACATTCCTAATAGCATCTAGCCTTGAAGATGTGCTCCCACTGTGAACATCTGCTCTATTGGCTCCATGCTGTGACAGAGGAGGAGGCAAATGTCACCTCTTAAAACTCATGAGTTCACAAAAGACAGCTATATTTACCTTTCTGCAAGAGAAGTTCACATTGATGTGATGGACCGCAAACCGACTGATGAAGTCCACTATCTTTGGATAGTCATCATTGGAGTTCTGCAGTGTTTTCCTACGAGCTACCATATTGTAGAATAAATTTTCAACCTGCATATTAAGAATTTTTTTTCTTGTAAAAATCGCAATACATATCCAATAGAGCAATAGTACTATGCAAAATTGCAAACTCAGTAACACACCATGACTTGAGTTCCTTTAACCGCAGCACAGGGCTTCGGGTCATTCTCCATTACTCCATCCCTATAAGAAACTCTGACAAGAAAACATGATAATAATAATCATTAACAAACGACCCTAGAGTCAAGCAAAAAGATTTAATAAAGTTGCTCATGGACTGACCTGTAGCCATGCAGTTGGCCTTCTGTTATTGTTGTCACCGTAACATGGCCAACATAAGTCATACTGGCCAAAGCCTCCCCTCTGAACCCCATGGACTTTATTGTTTGTAGGTCCTCATATGCAGACAGCTTTGAGGTAGTATGCCTCTCGCACAATATTGGCAAGTCCTCACACTGTCAAAGGAAAATCAAGTTAGCTCACAAAAGTGATGGTCAACAATGCTAGCGCAAATGCTTGACATAGGAGACGCTTAAGAAATACTCCGTATTCTGAACATGCCCAACTCTTCAAATACCAACAATCAATAATGTAATCATATGGCACCCTGCAGAAGCCTAGACCTGCCCCCTTTATAGCACAAAACAAGCCCAGTTCGTAGTATCATAGACAACTAAATGCTGCTCAAAGGCAATTAGCACTAACAATCTCAAATGCCCTCATTTGCCCATGGCATAGCAGCCCCTAAGCAGTATTTTACGCCTGAGTCGGAACAAACAGACACAGATCCAATGTAGAAAATCACCAAGACCAAAATTCCCAATCATTCGCCCACATGACCCTGTACGCACCAAGGATTAACAGCTCGCAGTCAACAGAAATCACGATTAACAGCTCGCATTTGACGGATTTTCGCACTAGCAGGCGCCCGCGGCAGCACCAAGGGTTGAGGGGATGGGGGATTGGTTCCGGGGTTTAGGGTTTAGGAGGAAGCGAGCGGGCGAGCGTACCCGGATGCCGTGGCCGTCGTCGGAGACCTGGATGAGCTTGAGGCCGCCGTCCTTGACGGTGACGGAGACGGTGGAGGCGCCGGCGTCGATGCTGTTCTCGACGAGCTCCTTCACCGCCGACGACGGGCGCTGGATGACCTCCCCCGCGGCGATGCGGTTCACCACCGACTCCTCCAGCCGCCGGATGCGGGGCGGGGCCCCGCCGCGCGGCGCCGGGTCGTCGGCCTCCATGCCCGCCGCGCCGCGCCGCGTGTGGGGACCGGGCCGAGGAGATGGGGAATGGGGATTGGGGAGGGGAGGGAGGTTCCGCCGATTTTGGTATTCGCGCGCGACACTGATTATTGCTCGCCTTATTTCGGTATTCTTTTTGCATCATAATCATCGATTCGTTATACTCCCACCATTTCAACTTTTCATCTAGACCGCCAGATTTTCATCCAAGAGCCCAAAACAGATCCGCACTATTCATCTTCTTCCTACCTTCCTTCTTCCTTCTCATGCTCGCCCCCAGCCTGTCCCGCCCCAACGCCCGCCTCCACCACCNCGTACCCGGATGCCGTGGCCGTCGTCGGAGACCTGGATGAGCTTGAGGCCGCCGTCCTTGACGGTGACGGAGACGGTGGAGGCGCCGGCGTCGATGCTGTTCTCGACGAGCTCCTTCACCGCCGACGACGGGCGCTGGATGACCTCCCCCGCGGCGATGCGGTTCACCACCGACTCCTCCAGCCGCCGGATGCGGGGCGGGGCCCCGCCGCGCGGCGCCGGGTCGTCGGCCTCCATGCCCGCCGCGCCGCGCCGCGTGTGGGGACCGGGCCGAGGAGATGGGGAATGGGGATTGGGGAGGGGAGGGAGGTTCCGCCGATTTTGGTATTCGCGCGCGACACTGATTATTGCTCGCCTTATTTCGGTATTCTTTTTGCATCATAATCATCGATTCGTTATACTCCCACCATTTCAACTTTTCATCTAGACCGCCAGATTTTCATCCAAGAGCCCAAAACAGATCCGCACTATTCATCTTCTTCCTACCTTCCTTCTTCCTTCTCATGCTCGCCCCCAGCCTGTCCTGCCCCAACCGCCGGACTCCACCACTCGCGGCCGGCGCGCACCGCCTTGCCTCCCCGCCCTTCCCTCAACCTCTCTCCACCATCGTTGCTGGCCACCACCCCGGCCATCCCTCTAAACATCGCATCGGTGAACAATTACGGCGATCTCCCTGCCCCCTCGCACCCATAAGATAGATAGCGAGGTTGCTGCTTCTAGGCGAACCTGCACCTCCACATCCCTGAGAGAGATAGTGGGGCTTCTGCTTCTCCGGACAGGTTGCTTCTTCTCCGACGAGGTCCGGCCTCCCCATGTCGCGCTGGGAGAGAGGAAAAAGTGACCGGTGCCAACAAAAAATTTAGGCAGCCGAGGTTTAACGAAATCGATAGTTTTATGGTTTAGTTTCTTTCTTGTAACCATCGTTTGCAATTTATAAAGCAGCCATGAAACATTCCCTCAAACAAAAATCATCTTTGGAAACATTTTTCGATATGAATAGAATGGTATATTTTTTATTATGCCTTAATTTATGAGAAAGGTTTTGTTCCGACCAACCGGGTAGAAACTCAACCGGTCGTTGATGGTGTCCCGGACTGGGGGTCCCTTATCACATCATCTCTCGCATGGTAGGCCCGGCCGAGCGCCCCCCCCCCCCCCTCTGTTGGTTCACTAATGGGTCACGTTTGAGCGGCCCATAGCGTACAAAAGGAAGGCTTCTGAGGACTTGTCATACACTCCAAGATGTTGGATCGTATACAACTCATCCTTCCTGTTCGTAGCCGACTAGGATGAAGCTATAGCCCCCTCCTAAATACCCATATAAGACGAGGAGCAGGGCACACAGCGGATACACATTGATCTCGAGGTAGATCATTTGTACTTTGCAATGTTTCGGATATCGCTAACTTGTAGCTGCTCAGTCCGGTGAGGAGTAGGGACTAATCGGTGAATCGGCCTGTTAACTAAATTTATCGACAACCCATTTATCGGTAGGTTAATTAGGGTCATATCTATATATATATTAGCTACATATGGCAATAATGCATCAGCAACAACAAAAAAGGAGAGGCAATAAACATCAGTAGCATATAGCATAGCACAAAACTTATCAGCATATAACACAAAACTACTATATGCTGATCTACAGGTGCTGGCCTCGGGGAGGAGGAGGGGGCGACAAGCTCGAGTAGGAGGAAGAGGCTCGATGCCTGGATCCTTGAGGAGTGCAGGCGCCTTTGGCGGATGGTGCTCACAGCTGCTCGGAGAGGGGAGTGGTGGTGGCTGCTCCTAGCCTCCAGAAATGAGGGTTACTATGGAAAGGGGAGGGGAGAGTGAGAAGGGAGGAACATGTAAACCTAGAGCAGTAAAGAGGGGAACGGGTCAAAATTTTAGACAAACCTCTCTCCCTCTATTCGGTTAATCGGTCAGACAACCGATTAATCTGCTGGACCAGTTAACGCGATGGATAAGGTGTTACCACATTCGTGACCTACAAATTTAGGATTAATTGCCCGATTACCTTACATATCGAGCAATTTTTTTAATAGTGGTAGTTTGTATTACACTTGAAAGCTATAAAACACAAGCATGACATAGAGTTTTATCTCTAAGGAGAGCCTGAACCTGGGTAAAAACCCGTGGCCATGTTACCATCGTACCAAGACCCATAGTCCGGGACCCACTACCCGAGATCTGCTAGATCTGAATCCATAATTGGTGACCCGTACAGGTCCCGCTAGGAAGTCGCGGCGATTCGATGGGGATCACGATCGGCAAGCGGGTTAACGCCGACATGACCTTCATACCTGGCGAAACCTTCGTCTTCGGCAACATCGCCCTCCTTGCCGACTCGGCTGGCAATCTTGGTCAAGTCAAAATCGCTGCACCGAGTGTAACATCCCAATTTTTCAATTTGAATGTTATACATAGGTCCTCAGATGCATACCATATCTTATTTGCATTTTGGTTGTGATCCTAGGAATCCTAAGCAACTCAAGGACCCAAGGAGAGAGTTGGGGATTTCATTAATTTTCGTATTTGAATTTTTCTCAAATTTGAAAAGTGGATCAATTTGGTTTTAATATTTTTCTCTCCAAATATTTCTAATATTAAAAATAAAAGAGAGAAGATAATATGACTTCTTCAAAAAGAGAGGAATATTGGAGGAAACATTTTAAAATCAAATATATATTTTTTATTAGGATTTTATTTGAATTAGAAAAAATATGCATTTTTGAAAAATTGCATTTTAGGCCAGAAAAATGTTCACTTTGTTCTAAATATTTTATTTAGACGGTGAAAATTGTTTTTGGCATTCTTAGATTTATTTTATTTTATTAGGAATCGGCGGAATTTTATTTAAAAAAGTCTCTTCCCGCCCGACTAGGCCGAAGCCCAGCCGAGCAGGTCGGCCCACCAGCCGCGCCGCCTCCCCGCTCCGACTCGGGACAGAGTCCCGAGCATCGCCGCCGCCGGCCGCCGTGTCTGAGGCGGACACGCGCCTCCGCCCCCTCGCGCAAGCCGCCGCCCCCCGGCCTCTTTATAAGCCGCCCCGTCCCGCCGCCTCTCCGTCGCTGCCGTTGCCGTTCGCCGCTCCACCGCGCCGCCGCACGCCGCCCCACCACGTGGAGTCCCGCCGCCACCGCCGGATCTCGTCGTCGGTCAACCCCGGCTAAACAGTATAAAACCGTTCGTTTTTTTAGGTTTTCGGTTTTCGGTTTAGATCGGTTTTTTTCGAGTTCGCTAATTAGCGAACGTTCACTCGAACGCCTCTGTTCGCGAACGTATTCGTTCATTTGTCTCTGTTAGCGAACGTTCGTTCGCTAGTGTTTTTCTTTTATTTTATTTTCGGCCAGGGACCTATGCGCGATTTTTTTTATCGCAGATTAGCCCCTGATCTTCGAACCCTCGTAATTTTCTGCTCATTCGTCCAAATCCAGTGAAACCAACGACAAAATCTTCGTGTCAGACCCCTCTTTCCAGATAATCAACTTGAACATGATTTTGACAAATTAAAATTTGGTTTCAAGCAGATTTGTATTCAAATTTCTTTTGATCGTAGTTTGAGTTTCGTAGCTCCGATTTGGTTGATTCTTTTTGCAAATCGAAGCTCTTCAATTGAACTTTCAATTTTTATCTTTTCATCTGAGTTTTACCCTTGCATCTATTGCTTGAGTGCTTATGTATGCTATTGTTTGTTTGCGATAGAGTTTCTGGAGTGCGAAGCGTGCTACTACGAGTCGCTAGGGTTTTCAGATCGTCAGCAAGGCAAGTAACACTTTGATCATACCCTTTATTACCCAATTTTTATGCATTAGATCCAATCCTCAAACATTGCATGGTTAGGACTTGATAACATGTGGGTTTTGGGAAGTAGTTGCTGAGGTAGAACCTATTGTCCTTTATTTCAAACCTTGGGGGTTACTTCTACGTTATGCTTATGTTGCTATGCTATGCTCGTAGACGTGGATTGGTTGAGTGTATCCATGACAGATGTGAGAGTTGTTAATTAATGGTTAACTTAAGGTGGCTACTTAAATACACAACTGGGTGGATTGGTTGAGGCATCCTGGAGCACCCAGTGGTTGTCTGGGCATCTGGAACAATCCAGCGATGTCCTGGGATATCCCGGAGTACCCGTGTGATCATCCTATGGTTCGCCACCCAGGCTCAAAGGGATCATAAGATTATTCATGGTAGAAACTTCTGTGTGCAGCCACATGCCATTATGGGCTCTGGCATAGTTGAGTAAGTTGTGGGAAACATTTCCATGATGGGCTAGCAGATGTAGGGGATTGTAGGTGTACCGGCCTATCTATCGGTTAAGGGGACCTCTTCGGAAAGACTGTGTCTCGGTGTCTCGGTCATCCGTTTCTCAAACATCATGCAGTGCGAGAAATACAACGGAGGAGATCGAGTCTTGTGGGGAAAAGTGTGCAATCCTCTGCAGAGTGTACAAACTAATCATGGTTAGCCGTGTCCCCGGTTATGGACATCTTGAGTATCTGGTACTTGAATTATTGATTTGATCTTATCACTCTTAATTAATTTTCCTGGGTTGTTAATACTGTTTAATTGGGATTGAGTTGGAGGAACCTTCTCAATATTTTGTCAACTAACTTTGTAAAAATATATTCCTTTGCAGTAGGGGAATATTGGCTTTACGCAAAAATGATAACCATAGAGCCTCCACCAGCCATATATGCATGTAGAGTTAGATTTTACCTTGTTCATTGCTCTATGTGGAGGGGTGGTGAGGGAGTCCTGGACTAGGGGGTATCCGGACAGCCGGACTATATACTTTGGCCGGACTAATGGACCGTGAAGATACAAGACTCAAGACTTCGTCCCGTGTCCGGATGAGACTCTCCTTTGCGTGGAAGACAAGCTTGGCGATCCGGATATTAGATCTCCTTCTTTGTAACCGACTCTGTGTAAACCCTAGCCCCCTCCGGTGTCTATATAAACCGGAGGGTTTGGTCCGTATAGGGACAATCATAATCATCATAGGCTAGCTTCTAGGGTTTAGCCTCTACGATCTCGTGGTAGATCAACTCTTAAATACTCATATCATCAATATCAATCAAGCAGGAAGTAGGGTTTTACCTTCCATCGAGAGGGCCCGAACCTGGGTAAAACATCGTGTCCCTTGCCTCCTGTTACCATTAGCCTTAGACGCATAGATCAGGACCCCCTACCCGAGATCCGCCGGTTTTGACACCGACATTGGTGCTTTCATTGAGAGTTCCTCTGTGTCGTCGCTGCAAGGCTCGATGGCTCCTTCAATCATCAACAACAACGCGGTCCAGGGTGAGACCTTTCTCCCCGGACAGATCTTCGTGTTCGGCAGCTTCGCACTGCGGGCCAATTCGCTCGGCCATCTGGAGCAGATCGACAGCTACGCCCCTGGCCATCAGGTCAGGTTCGGAAACTTGAACTACATGGCCGATATCCGCGGAGACTTGATCTTCGACGGATTCGGGCATACGCCAGGAGCGCCAAACAGTCACGACGAGCATGGCTTAGACCTGCTGTCGGACAATACTCGGGATATCGCGCCTGCAGGAGCCCCGGACCTAAATCCAGGGCAGATTGCGTCGTTCGAGGACGGGTGGATGGACCCCGCCCCGGAGGCCGCACACTCATCGGCGGTAGAGCCGAACACAGACTTCATCCCTAAGGAAGCCTGTGTCTCCGGACCCCTGGACTTGTGTCCAGTTGTAGGTCCCAGATCGCGCGCCCCCGAGCCCGCCGATTCTGGCTGGGCTCCGGTAATGGAGTTCACCGCTGCGGATATCCTCCAGCACTCGCCCTTTGGCGACATGCTGAACTCGTTAAAGTCTCTCTCTTTGTCAGGAGACTCTTGGCCGAACTATGTCCGGCTCGAGTGGGAAGCAGGCGACGAGGGAATTCATTGCCCACCCGCCACCCACTTCATTGCCACGATCGACGATTTGACCGACGTGCTTGACTTCGACTCTGAAGACATCGACGGTGTGGACGACGATGCAAGAGATGAACAGGAACCACCGCCCACGGGGCACTGGGCAGCCACCTCCTCATATGATATATATATGGTGGATACTCCGAAAGAAACCAATGGCGATGAGGCAATGGAGGATAACCCCTCAAGGAAGAAAGCAAAGCATGGGCGTCATCGGCGCCGCTCCAAGCCCCGCCACAGCAATACCGGCACAGGAGACGAAAACAAGCCGGATGGTGCCGAAGATGAATACAACCCGATCAGCCTGCTTTCGAGCAGGCCGAACAGGAAGACGGGCAGGTCAGCCCAGACGAACAGGCGACAGACGGGTGCCCGGAGGAGGACAACTACATGCCCCCCTCCAAAGACGAGATTAGCCTCGGCGACGAAGAATTCGGCATGCCTGAGGATCCCGTAGAGCAGGAGCGCTTCAAGCGCCGGCTTATGGCCACCGCGAGGAGCCTGAAAAAGAAGCAGCAACAGCTCCAAGCTGATCAAGATCTGCTCACAGACAGATGGACTGAAGTCCTGGCGGCCGAGGAATATGGACTCGAGCGCCACACCAAAGGTTATCCAAAGCACAAGTGGCTGCCTCAACTCGAGGAGGAGCCTATCCTGCCAGCACAGGACGAGGCTGACCGGCCACCTCGTGGCCGGGATAAAACGGCGTATCAGCCCTAATACCAGCCCGCACCCCCACGCCAATGCACTACGGCCCGGGGCAATAGGCAGGACCTGCGAGACATATTGGAAAACAAGGCAGGACAGCCAAGATCGATCTACGGATCGCGCGGGCGTGCCCCAACACGTGACGATGATCGTCATGCCGGATACACTATCAACAAGTCCGGCCGGGCCGAACACAGCCAGCCAGACTCATTCGAACTGCGTAGCCACATAGCCCGGCATAGAGGCGCCGCACACCCCCTCTGCTTCACTAACGAAGTGATGGATCATGAATTCCCAGAAGGGTTTAAACCCGTAAACATTGAATCATACGATGGCACAACAGACCCCGCAGTATGGATCGAAGATTTCCTTCTCCACATTCACATGGCCCGCGGTGACGATCTACACGCCATCAAGTATCTTCCCCTTAAGCTCAAAGGACCGGCCCGGCACTGGCTAAATAGCATGCCGGCTAATTCAATTGGCAGTTGGGAAAACATGGAGGACGCGTTCCTCGACAACTTCCAGGGCACGTACATGCGGCCATCGGATGCCGATGACTTGAGCCACATTACCCAACAGCCCAGAGAGTCGGCCAGAAAATTCTGGACTCGGTTCCTAACTAAAAAGAACCAAATTGTCGACTGTCTGGACGCTGAAGCCCTGGTGGCCTTTAAGCATAATATCCACGACGAGTGGCTCGCCCGACACCTCGGCCAGGAAAAACCAAAATCCATGGCGGCCCTCATGACACTCATGACCCGCTTTTGCGCAGGCGAGGACAGCTGGTTGGCTCGCAGTAGCACCACACCAATAAACTCCGGCACTTCAGATGTCCGCGACAATAACGGCAAGCCACGGCGCAACAGACATAAGCGTCGGAACAATGGCGACAACACCGAAGACACGGCAGTCAACGCCGGATTCAAACAGGCCGGTAAAATAAATGCCGAGAACAAGGACAAGGGGCTGCACAACGACGACGACGAGGAGCCCCGGCGTCCGAACATGGGGGGGCAGAAGAAATTTCCTCCCTAGGTGAAAACGGTCAACATGATCTACGCCACCCACATTCCCAAACGGGAACGAAAGCGAGCACTGCGGGACGTCTATGCGATGGAGCCAGTCGCCCCAAAGTTCAACCCATGGTCAGCCTGTCCGATCACCTTTGATCGTAGGGATCACCCTACCAGCATCCGTCACGGCGGTTCAGCCGCATTGGTCCTAGACCCAATCATCGACGGATTCCACCTCACGCGGGTCCTCATGGACGGCGGTAGCAGCCTGAACCTGCTTTATCAGGACACAGTGTGCAAAATGGGCATCGACCCTTCAAGGATCAAGCCCACC
>LR880968.1:939938808-939956140 GCA_904067115.1 Aegilops sharonensis
TATATTCGGAGTTCGGAAAGGTTCCGAATGATTCGGGTATTTTTCGGAGTACCGGAGAGTTACGGGAATTCGCCGGGGAGAAGTATTGGGCCTTATTGGGCCCTGCGGGAAAGAGAGAGGGGCTGCCTAGGGCAGGCCGCGCCCCCCCCCCCCATGGCCTAGTCCGAATTGGACTAGGGGGAGGGGCCGCACCCCTTCCTTCCCTCCCTTCTCTCTTCCCCTTACTTGTCTCCTACTCCCAATACATGGAAGGACTCCTAGTTGGACTAGGAAAGGGGGAATCCTACTCCCGGTGGGAGTAGGACTCCCCATGGCGCGCCCCTACTAGGGCCGGCCTCCTCCTCCCTCCCTCCTTTATATACGGGGGCAGGGGGCACCCCATGAACAGACAAGTTGATCTACGGATCGTTCCTTAGCCGTGTGCGGTGCCCCCCTCCACCATATTCCACTTCGGTCATATCGTCGCAGAACTTAGGCGAAGCCCTGCGCCGGAGAAGTCATATCGTCGCGGAGCTTAGGCGAAGCCCTGCGTCGGTGGAGCATCATCATCGTCACCACGCCGTCGTGCTGACGGAACTCATCCCCGACACTTTGCTGGATCGGAGTTCGGGGATCGTCATCGAGCTGAACGTGTGCAGAACTCGGAGGTGCCGTACGTTCGGTGCTTGGATCGGTCGGATCGTGAAGACGTACGACTACATCAACCGCGTTGTTATAACGCTTCCGCTTTCGGTCTACGAGGGTACGTGGACAGACACTCTCCCCTCTCGTTGCTATGCCATCACCATGGTCTTGCGTGTGCATAGGAATTTTTTTGAAATTACTACGTTCCCCAACACCCTCAGCCCCGAGAGTGAACTACTCCCTCCTCGTCATGGATAGCGCCGGGATGATGAAGATGGCCATCGGTGATGGATTCCCCCTCCGGCAGGGTGCCGGAACGGGCTCCCGAGAGGTTTTTGGTGGCTACAGAGGCTTGCGGCGGCGGAACTCCCGATCTATCTTCTCCGTTGATGTTTTTAGGGTACGTAGGCTTATATAGGCGAAAGAAGTCGGTCGGGGGAGCCTCAAGGGGCCCACGAGAGGGTAGGGCACGCCCAGGGGGGTGGGCGCGCCCCCCTATCTCGTGGCTCCCTCGATGATCCCCTGGCTTGCACTCCAAGTCTCCCCGATCATATTCTTCCTAAAAATCACGCTGCCGAAGGTTTCATTCCGCTTGGACTCTGTTTGATATTCCTTTTCTTCGAAATACTGAAACAGGCAATAAAACAGCAATATGGGCTGGGCCTCCGGTTAATAGGTTAGTCCCAAAAGTAATATAAAAGTGTATAATAAAGCCCGTAATCATCCAAAACAGATAATAAAATAGCATGAATGCTTCATAAATTATAGATACGTTGGAGACGTATCAGCATCCCCAAGCTTAATTCCTGCTCGTCCTCGAGTAGGTAAATGATAAAAGAAAGAATTTATGAAGTGTGAATGCTAGAAGGTGCACAAGTTTGATCAATGATAATTTCAATCACCTTTTCTAGCATGATTATAAGTCATAACAGTAGTTCATCTCATAAAACTTCTCACAAACAAGTAACAAGCAATTCACATGTTAAAACATAGACCATAAACTTTCTTGAAAACTAGCAAACTTCATTCTCAGTCATCAAACAATTGCAATTCATCTTATTTTCAGAAATAGCAAACTCCACATACTCAACTATCATATAGTCTTCTACAATTGCTAACACTCACGCAATACTAATGGTTATAGAGTTTTAATCGGACACTGAGAAAGATAGGGGCTTATAGTGTTGCCTGATAATCCCCAAGTGCAAGGAATCATCGTAGCACTTTCCAAAGGTGGAAGTGATAAGTATGGAGTGTCGAACCCACAAGGAGCTAAAGGTAAGATCAATATTCTCTCAAGCCCTATCTGCCACCGATACGACTCTACGTGCACCGAACGTTTACTTCCAACTAGAAACGAGAAATAAAACTACGTTGTGGGTATGAAGAGGATAACTTTGCAGGATATCGGAGAGCTAAAATATAAAAGTAGGTGTTGTTATCATAAAGTTAGAATATATTACTAAATAATATAAATAGCGAGTGTGGAATAATGGTGGATCGGTGTGCGGAATTGTCCTAGGCAATTGTTAACAAGACCGGTAATCACTATTGCAGTTTCATATGAGGGAGAGGCATAAGCTAACATACTTTCTCTACTTGGATCATATGCACTTATGATTGGAACTCTAGCAAGCATCCGCAACTACTAAAGATCATTAAGGTAAAACCCAACCATAGCATTAAAGCATCAAGTCCTCTTTATTCCCATACGTAACAATCCCTCTTACTCGGGTTTGTGTTTCAGTCACTCACCAACCCACTATAAGCGAATCATGAACGTATTGCAACACCCTACAGCGGGAATCCCTCACGCTTGCGCGACACGGAGGGCACCATAGGACACCACCAAAGTAAAACATACAACTCATACCAATCTAGATCATCAATCAACCCAAGGACAAAAGATAACTACTCAAAACATCGTAGGATGGCAACACATCATTGGATCATAATATGTGGCATAAAGCACCATGTTCAAGTAGGGATTACAGCGGGGTGCGGGAGAGTGGACCGCGTAAAAGAGATGAGGATGGTGATGGTGATGGTGATGTTGATGAAGACGATCACCGTGGCAATGATTCCCCTCCCGATGGCACTCCGGCGCCACTGGAAGAGAGGAGGAGAGGTTCTCCCCCTTGTGCTTCCTCCTCCATGGCCTCCACCCTCTGGTCCTTGGCCTTCATGGTGATGATGGCCCCTCCGGGATACTCCTCCATGGCCACCGGTGATGATGGCCCCCTCCGGCAGGGTGCCAGAGAGGGCCTAGATTGATTTCTCGTGGCTACAGAGGCTTGCGGCGGCGGAACTCCCGATCTAGGTTAATTTTCTGAGGTTTCTGTATTTATAGGAATTTTTGGCGTCGGTCTCACGTCAAGGAGGTGCCCGAGCTGTCCACGAGGTAGGCCCACACGCCCTGGGGGGGTGGGCGCGCCCCCCACCCTCGTGGGCAGCTCGGGACTCTTCTGGCCCAACTCCGATACCTTTTGGTCTTCTTTTGGTCCATAAAAAATCATAAAAAATTGGCCCGTCAATTGGACTTTGTTTGGTATTCCTTTTCTGCAAAACTCAAAAACAAGGAGAAAACAGAAACTGGCACTGGGCTCTAGGTTAATAGGTTAGTCCCAAAAATCATATAAAATATCATATAAATGCATATAAAACATCCTAGAAGGATAGTATAATAGCATGAATACTTCATAAATTATAGATACGTTGGAGACGTATCATTGCCTCCCAACGTATTCACCTTTGGGTGATGTCAACAATAATAGTTCATGCTAACTTACATCCAATTGGATATATATATATCAGGATCTTTCCAACACGAGGTGCTTGCCAAAGGATAAAATGAAAAAGGGAAAGGTGAAGATCACCTTGACTCTTGCATAAAAGTAAAAGACATAAAGTAAAAGATAGGCCCTTCACAGAGGGAAGCAGAGGTTGTCATGCGCTTTTAGGGTTGGATGCACAAAATCTTAATGCGAATGAACGTCACTTTATATTGCCACCTGTATATGGACCTTTATTATGCAGTCCGTCGCTTTTATTGCTTCCATAACAAGATCATATAAAGTTATTTTCTTCACACCAAAATATCATACATATTTAGAGAGCAATTTTTATTGCTTGCACCGATGACAACTTACTTGAAGGATCTTACTCAATCCATAGGTAGGTATGGTGGACTCTCATGGCAAAACTGGGTTTAAGGATATTTGGAAGCACAAGTAGTATCTCTACTTGGTGCAAGGGATTTTGGCTAGCATGAGGGGGAAAGGCAAGCTCAACATGTTTGAATGATCCATAACAATATACTTTAACTGAGATGTGCGAAAACATAACCCATTACGTTGTCTTCCATGTCCAACATCAACTCTTTAGCATGTCATACTTAATGAGTGCTCCCAATTATAAAAGATGTCTAGGATAGTGTATTTATATGTGGAATCTCTCTTCCTTCAATATTCTTTCATGAATTGTTCAAATGACCAATACAATGCTTGCTAAACTTTAATAAATTTACAACCTCTACTTCTTAGATGTGAAGTCATCACTCCCCATGGGATAAGCAAATGAGACACATATAATTTCAGATTTATGACAATCAACTCATTCAACAATTTACTCAAAGGATATAAGTGAAGCACACGAGCAAATGAAAAACTACTCCAAAAATATATAAATGAAGATCAATGAGTAGCTAAATAATCATGTAACTATAGGAAGACTCTCTCTCATTTAAGAATTTCAGATCTTGGTATTGTATTCAAACATCAAGCAAAACAAAATAAAATGGCATTGCAAGGATAGCACAACTCATGTGAAGAAGCAAAAACTTAGGCTCAACCGATACTAACCGATAGTTGTTGAAGAAGAAAGGTGGGATGCCTACCGGGGCATCCCCAAGCTTAGATGCTTGAGACTTCTTGAAATATTATCTTGGGGTGCCTTGGGCATCCCCAAGCTTGAGCTTTTGTGTCTCCTTAATTCCTCTCATATCATGGTTTCTCTTCTTATCAAAAGGCTTCATCCACATCAAACTCAACAAGAACTCGTGAGATAGGTTAGTATAAACCAATGCAAAACCTTATCATTTTCTACTGTAAAAAATCACTAAAATTATTATTCAACATTGAATACTAAATGCCTCCGCATATTTAATACTCCTATCCTTAAATAGAATCATTAAACAAGCAAACATATGCAAACAATGCAAACATAACAACAATCTGCCAAAACAGTACAGTCTGTAAAGAATGCAAGAGTATCAATACTTCTCTAACTCCAAAAATTATGAGAAAAATACTACGCTGTAGAAGATTTATCAGAGCTCAATATGCAAAAAGTTTCAACATTATACCATTCTCTGACTTTTCTAGGGAATTTTTGCAACAGCGGTAAACTTTCTGTTTTCAAACAGCAACATGTATACTAGCAAAATAAGCATGGCAAAGGCTATCCTTGACTTTTTTATTGAAACTAAAGATGCAAAACATTATTCTAAATAACAGCAAGGAAATACTAACAAGAGAAAAGGACTCTCCAAGAAAAAAATATATCATGTGGTGAATAAAAATATAGCTCCAAGTCTCCCCGATCATATTCTTCCTAAAAATCATGATGCCGAAGGTTTCATTCCGTTTGGACTCCATTTGATATTCCTTTTCTTCGAAATACTGAAGCAGGCAATAAAACAACAATATGGGCTGGGCCTCCGGTTAATAGGTTAGTCCCAAAAGTAATATAAAAGTGTATAATAAAGCCCGTAATCATTCAAAATAGATAATAAAATAGCATGAATGCTTCATAAATTATAGATACGTTGGAGACGTATCAGAGCTCAACTTGCTGCGGCTCTCATCGGCACAATCAGCGGGGATCTTACGCCCCGTGTGCTCGGCGTCTGGAATTTCTCCTTGGGGCATCTCCAGAGTCGCCTCCCCCCTGCTCTGGGAGCCTTTGGGACAACACCTCCGTGTCGTCCGCAGGTCGAGGGGAAGTGGCCATCGGGAGCGAATTCATCGCCGAATCGCTCAAAGACCTATCCGAAGATGATACCTCGGGATGGACCCTAGCCGGACTGCATATACGTGTTCGGCGTTATAACAAACTATGAAGCGAAGTCGCATTAAAGTACAGCAGAGTGCGGATACTTACGATCTTACTAGGGGCTTCCCCCTGGGTAGCCACTCCTCCTCGCTGTAGACGGTCGTGGTGGAGTAATCCGGAAGGGACACCTTTCCCTTTTTGGGCGTCCTAGCCTCCCCCTCCGGGGTGGCTTTCCTTTTCTTCTCCTCCCCAGTGCGGGGAGGCGGAATTTCCTCGTGTTTCCCCCCGCCTCTGCGGGAGGAATCTGCCTCGTCGTCCTCGGACGACGAGCCTATGACGGCCTTGCGCCGGGGACCCTTCCTGGTCCCCTGGGCCGCCCTCTTAGGCCCTTCAGCCTCCCCGGATGGGGCGGTCCTTTCCTTTTCCTCCTCCCCTTCTGGGAGGAGTGTGCCTCATCGTCTTTGGACGAGGCGTCCGGTACGACCTTACGCCGGAGACCCTTCCTGGTCCCCGGGGCCTTCTTCTCGGCCTTCTTCTCCAGCACCTTTTAAGGCGCCAGGACTAGCATCTCCGTCAGGAGAGCGGTCGCTGGACCTTCTGGCAGTGGAGCCGGACAGTCGATCCGCTCCGCCATCACCACGTACTCCTGATTAAATACACACGATGACTTAGAATCCTCCCATGAGTATGGTGGGAAAACTACATCTGGTGATGGTCAGAAAACTCACCGGACAGGGGAGCCGCGTGGCGTGAAGTCCGCGGTCCTCAGATGTGGGAGGAGGTATTTCGGAGGCCTTGAACAGCACCTTCCATGCATCCTTGTGTGTCATGCCGTAGAGCTCTTGAAGTGTCTGGTGTTCGGCCGGGACGAACTCCCACAGATTAAATGCCCGTCTTTGGCACGGAAGAATTCGGCGGACGAGCATGACCTGGACCACGTTGACAAGCTTGATTTTCTTTTCCATCATATTTTTGATGCAGTTTTGAAGTCCTGTCAGCTCCGCGGGCTCGCCCCAGGCTAGGCCCTTCTTTTCTTAGGAGGTGGGCCGCATGGGAATTCTGGAACAGAATTCGGGGGTCGCCGTCCAGTTGGCGTCGCGTGGCTCGATGATGTAGAACCACCCTGATTGCCACCCTTTCACGGTCTCCGCGAAGGAACCGTCGAGCCAGGTAACATTGGGCATCCTGCCACCATGGCGCCTCCGCACTCCGCTTGCTGGCCGCTCACGATCTTCGGCTTCACGTGGAAGATTCGTAGCCACAAGCCGAAGTGGGGCTTGATGCGGAGGAAGGCCTCGCACACGACGATAAACGTCGAGATGTTGAGGACAAAGTTTGGGGCTAGATCATGGAAGTCCAGCCCATAGTAAATCATGAGCCCGCGGACGAAGGGATGAAGTGGAAATCCCAGTCCACGGACGAAGTGGGCAAGGAACACGACCCTCTCATGGGGTCCCGGAGTCGAAATGATCTGCCCTGCGTCCGGCAGCCGGTGCGCGACATCTGCGGCCAATTATCCGGCCGCCCGGAGCTTCGTAATATGCTCCTCCTTCACGGTGGAGGCCACCCACTTGCCTCCTGCTCCGGACATGTTTGTCTGTGCGGAGAAGGTGTGAACTAGGGCGCTGGAGCTCGAGGGTGCAAGAATGGATAAGCGGAGGAGGGAGAAGGCGTTGGTAAAAATGGGAAATCCTTATCCCTTTATAGAGGCGACGAAAACGGTGCGCTTCCCCATTTGCCCGTTGAAGATCGCTTATTTCCCAAGCGCCACGATTGATGGCACGGTTGGGTTACCCATACCCGTATTGATGGGAATCCCGTGATAAGGGGACATGATCTCTGCTTCGACAAGACGTGCCGAGGAAACCGCCTTGCAATATGCGATATGGCTGGTTGTGGGAAAACGGTTTGAATAATGACTCTACCATAGTGTCATGTCACGTTGTTTGAAGTTGCAGATTACATTTGTGGAATATCGTTCTCTCTACGGTGGTATGTGAAGATCATCTTGCAGATCCGGACACGATTTAAGTGTTCGGTAATTACTTTGGAGTATTCGGAGATGGAACCCGCCTTGCAATGCCGAAGACAATCTACGCGCCGGACTCATCGTCATTGAAGCCTGGTTCAGAGGCTACTGAGGGAGTCCTGGACTAGGGGGTATCCGGATAGCCAGACTATATACTTTGGCCGGACTGATGGACCGTGAAGATACAAGACTCAAGACTTCGTCCCATGTCCGGATGGGACTCTCCTTTGCGTGGAAGACAAGCTTGGCGATCCGGATATTAGATCTCCTTCTTTGTAACCGACTCTGTGTAAACCCTAGCCCCCTCCGATGTCTATATAAACCGGAGGGTTTGGTCTGTATAGGGACAATCATAATCATCATAGGCTAGCTTCTAGGGTTTAGCCTCTACGATCTCGTGGTAGATCAACTCTTGTAATACTCATATCATCAATATCAATCAAGCAGGAAGTAGGGTTTTACCTCCATCGAGAGGGCCCGAACCTGGGTAAAACATCGTGTCCCTTGCCTCCTGTTACCATTAGCCTTAGACACACAGATCGGGACCCCCTACTCGAGATCCGCCGGTTTTGCCACCGACAGGTGGTCCCCGTAAATTGGCTATCAACACAAGAGTAGAGTATGTGAGAGAATCAAATATGCAAGATACAAAAAAATTGATGGCTATTGGAGGGACAAGAAGCTTTCTAGGTATGCTTGGTTCAATTAATTGCAAGCATTATCAAACGGAAGAACTGCCCCAAAGATATGCGCAAGATGTACCAGGGTCACATAAAAAAAGACACCATCATACTCGAAACGGTGGCATCAAAGGGCTTGTGGATTTGACTTGCTTTCTTTTACTAGATACCCCATATAAAGAAGGTATATAATAGTCCTTTTCAATATATTCCATATAAAGAAGGTATTAATTAAGATTGCATCCACAATTTTTTCTAAAAATTACTCCCTCCGTCTTTGAAAGAGTGTACTTCCAATTTTGTTGAAAAGTCGAACTTTTTATGTTTGACTGTATTTATACAATAATACACCAACATTTATGCCATCAAATTAGTAGCATTACATTCATGATAAAATATATTTTCATCATACTCCTATTTGGTTTCACAAACATTGATATATTTTTGCACAAACTCGGTGAATTTTTGAAATAGTTTGACTCTTCAACCAAGTTGGAAGTACACCATTTCAAAGACGGAGGGAGTAACATGCAAGATGATAGTATATTTAAAGGACTGTGGTAACGTCTAGTCGATGTTAAGCAACAGATCCGCATGATCATTTCTATATTCCTCCCGCCACCTCCCATGCATGCATGCATGCTTTTCTGTGTGTGTTTCCATCAATCCTTATTTAATTAGAATCTCCTAATTACATGCATGCAGAAAAAACAAAACCGATGATGTCAGCAGATTCTTTTTGGAGACTAAAAATTCAAAATGTTTTGTACCTCAAACCATCGGCCGTATTGAAAAACTGTCTTCACATAAAAGATTCGTCGCGAGGAAGCCTTCGAAAGTAGATCCCATGTTGGTATATTCCGATGACTTTTTTTCGGGTAAAATGTTACCGCGCATGTGTTGCGTAAGTTATCGCGACTGTGACACAGAGTTACCAAGATGTTTTCATAGGAAATACCGGGTATAAAAAGATGGTCTTCCAACTTTTCTTCTCATTTGCACATGCATATATGCACTAAATGACAAAACTATGATGTTATCCTAAATTCTCCCTATTTCGAAAATTCAAAATGTTTTGTAGCTCAAACCGCTGCTTTGATCGAAAAACTGTTTTCACATAAAAGATTCATCGGGACGAGATCTTCGAAATTAGATCCCATGTTAGTATGTTCGAACGACTTTTTCAGATAAATTTTTACCACGCATGTGCTACGCAAGTTATCATGTTGTTTACACAGAAATTATCGAGGCATAAAAAATGATTTCTTTGACCTTCTCCCCACATGCACATGCACGCGCCCTAGAGAACGGAAAATGCTAATATCAAGGAGGATTCCACCAAAAATTTAAAAAATTAAAATATAAAATCTAATTTCACAATTTTCACATAAAAGTTAACTCAAACATCCGCTCTGGTACAAAAACCATTTTCACATAAAATCGTTGTAACAAGGCCTTCGAAACTAGATCTCATGTTGGTATATTTCGACAATTTCTTTCAGTCAAAAGATTATCAAGCCTAAATTAACTAAGTTTATCAACTCTGTTGTGTGTATATTACCATGATATTCACACACGAATTACCGAAGGGTGTTTTTCAACAAGTCCCTCCCCCTCTCGGTCAAAATTTATCACACCTGGACTAAGTAAGTTATCAACTTAGTTATGCGTATATTTTCAACAAGTTTTTTTCATGGTCAGAATTATCGTCGTGTTTGTACATAAGTTATCAGGTCCGGGAGCCTGTGTTACCATGTTATTTAAGTATGTTTTCAATAACTTTTTTCCATGAGTCAAAAGTTATCATGGTGTTTATACATAAGTTATCAGGTTCAGGAGCCTGTGTTACCATGTTATTTATAGAGTATGTTTTCAATAACCTTTTTCCACAGATCAAAAGTTATCGTGGTGTTTGTACCTAAATTATTAGGTCCGGAAAGCGTATATTATCACGCTTTTGCATAGAGGTTATCAGTGGTATGTTTTCAACAACTTTTTTCCATGGGTCAAAGTTATTATGTTGTTTGTATCTAAGTTATCAGGTCCGGGAGCCTATATTATCATGCTATTTACACAAAAAGCTATTGGTTGTATGTTTTTAATATCTTTTTCTCCAGGTCAAAATTGTCGTGGTGTTTGTACCTGAGTTATCAGGTCCGAGGGCGTATATTATCATGCTATTACTTAGAAGTTATCAATGGTATGTTTTAATTTCAACAACTTTTTTTCATGGGTCAAAGTTATCATGGTGTTTATACCTAAATTGTTAGGTCAGGGGACGTATCTTACCATGCTATTACTTAGAAGTTATCGGCGATATATCTTCAACAACTTTTTCTCACGGGTCAAAATTATCGGGGTGTTTGCATCTAAATTATCAGATCCGGGAGCCTATATTATCATGCTATTTACACAAATAGTTGCCGAGGAACGTTTTCAACGATTTTTTGTAACCAAATAATGGGTAAGTGGGTCTACAATAATCATGTTTCTATAACATATACAACTTGGTAACTATAAAAATAACCATGTTGATAACTACAACCCGGTGACTATATAATTGTTATGTTGGAACTACATAGTCTTCCCTCCTATGATGACCCCTCTCTCACCAAATTACTACGAAGATTTGCTTGGATTCTACCATGATACGACGCGCCACCTTTCCTTTGCCAACATCTCCCACCTGTCCAAGTGCAACTCATGTAGAATCATCTTTGATCCCATCACCAACATTGTTCTCGACATAAACAGAGTGCTCGCGGGGATGCCTACTTCCATAAGAAGTGAACCACAAAATGATTCATGAGTGAAAGAAAAACCGGAAATGCATTCTCTATAGAAGTATAACAAAATCCGAGTATTAACAAGTCCTAACAAAAGAAAAACAAATGGAGGGCTGCACCATAGCAGTGGCCTACTCGCGGTAATCATGTATCTAATGTATTAGCCCAGTTCCAAATAGAACATGCGGTTGGCTGAGATGTTCACCAGGTACTGTCAAACTCAGAAGCGCGTCTGCAGGTACAGGGTTCGATTCCTGTTGGCGTATTTTTTTTGAAAAAATGAGCCAACGACCGACGATGATGGAAGCGTGCGTGCCTGTCGCTAACGACCAGTCGGCAGAAATTTAGCTTTCTCGATATATGAAACCTACACATCTTTTCTGAGATTTTTTTGACTGATGGGTGGCCTAGAGGGTAATTCGTGGCAACTTCAGGGATATTTTCATGACGTACCGCCAGAAGCAATAGTCCCTTTATTATACGTCATCAAAATTGCCCCCAAATCTGTAAAATATTACCCACCGATGTCACCTATAAGTGATAAAAAACAGTCACATAGGGAATCCCTGCCTGGGCCGGCCCATGCAATAGGAACATTCTATACCATGCTCTACGCGTTGGGAGAAGACACAACGCGCCAGTTTGGGCCGGCCCATGTCCAGACGGCCTGTTTCTTGAATTTCCTTTGTTATTTTTCGTTTTGCATTTTTGTCGTCGTTTTTTCTACTTTAAATAATCTGGGACTTAAAAAAAGTTCCAATTTTTTATTTAAATGAGAATTTTTCAAAAATGTTTAATAATTCATAAATATTTGTGGATTCAGAAAATGTTCACGATTTTTAAAAAATGTTTGCCTATTCAAAAAATCTTCAGAAAATAAAAAAAATGTTCATGCTTTTTTAAAATGTTCGTGTATCAGAAAATCTTAATGAAACTAAACAAAATTTCGCCAATTCAAAAAATGTTCATGAGTTTAAAATATCCTGAAAATTCAAAAACTATCCGTGACAAAATAGTTTATTGATTCATAAATTATTCATGATACAATAAATGATCATGCATTTCAAAAACTGTTCGTGAATTTCAAAAATTGCTTCACCAATTTCCAAAAAAATGTTCGTCAATTATAGAAATGTTCGTTTATTCAAGAAAATTGTTTTGAAAAATGTTGAGTTTTTTGAAAAAAATGTTTGAAGATTGTATAAAATGTTCATCAATTAAAAATATATTCATGATTTAAAAAAATGTTTGAAAATCCGTGAAAATGTACACGAGTTTAAAAAATGTTCATGAGTTTCAAAAATTATTCAGGGTTTCACAAAATTGGGAGTTATAGTACATCTCGGTGATGCAGCAAAACGTGTTCATGGCCATTGAAGATTATGAATTTTTTCTCTCGTTGCAACGCATGAGCCGTTTTGCTACTAGATATAGATATAGATATATGGACGCTCCTAAATATGGAAAACAATGTCTTTCAACCGGTTAAGGGACACGCAGCGTTCGCCGCCTGATTAGCCGCCGAATCGATCTTGATTGAGTGCTCACGCTAGCCACAAGTCCCATGGAGTCATTTTTTGCGACAAGCGTATTGCTGTCAGGACCCCGATCCTATGCCACACCGATCTAGCATGTAAAACCTCATATCACTTTGCGGCCTCACGCACGGTATTCCCACGGGCGTCGCCTTACCAGGCCCGGGACCGTTTGCGCCTTTTGGCTCACGTATATGATAATGTCGCTAGCATCCATATGACAAAGAGCCCAGGCTGACATGGCTAGTTGTAAACCCAAAGTGGCACTAACTTACAGGGACAGGCATACATGACCCAACAACGAACGTGTCGGTCATTAGCGAGTGAATCCGGGCTGTAGCAGCTGGGCTAGCAGGACTCCGGTAACCGGGCTGTAGCAGGCTAACAGGACTCCGGTAGACACCGCGTGACATTTCCCCGAAGGGACAGACACATGATCGAAGAAGGACACATGCCGGCCAGCCTAAGTGTTCCGGAGTAGTAGCAAGCTACCAAGGCTCAGTGGAAGCACTAGAAGACATTTCCCGGTAAGAGAGGCTACCAAGGATAAACAACTAGATAGTCAGATCCCACACATACCAAGCATTTCAATAACATACACACAATATGCTTGATACGTGCAAATACAACATGGCATCACAACATGACTCTACAACTCAAGTATTTTATTCAGTAGGCTCCGAGGAGCGAGATATTAGAAACATGGGTCATTACATTCAGAGCATACAAGTCAAAGCACAAGCAGAAGCTTAACATGTCCGAGTACAGACATCTACAAATGAAAAAGGCTGAGAAGCCTGACTATCTACCAAATCCTGCCGAGGGCACAAGATCGTAGCTGAGGTAACAAGCTAAACGTCGAAGTCCACACGGAACTACTAGTGAGACTTAAGTCTCTCTGCAAAAACATAAAATAGGCAAACATGAGTACAAATGTACCCAACAGGACTTACATCAGAACTAACTACATATGCATCATTATCAACAAAGGGGTGGTGGGGTTTAACTGCAGCAAGCCAGTTTTGATTCGGTGGCTATCCTGAACTACGATTGCAAGTAACTCTTTTGAGGTGACGCACACGAGTCCACATATTCACCATATCAATACACCACTATGGATCCGCTCCCGTCTCCCTACGAGAACGCCATCCATAGCACTCACGCTTATCTTGCGTATTTTAGAATATCCACTTTCACTTGTCTATGAACTGTTATAGGCAACCCAGAAGTCCTTTACCGCGGACACGGCTATTCAAATAGATGATGTTAACCCTGCAGGGGTGTACTTCTTCATACATGTTTCCACCACTTAGCGTCTGCACATGACATGTGCTCGGCAGACTTCAAGCGAAAGCCGACGTGGGTGTAGACCACGACCTACCTAAACACTCAAGTCTCTAGTCCAGGTTTATCGCCTATTCAGGTTCCATCCGCAGGGAGTCCGGCCGAGGTTTCCACATACGGCCCTGAACGATGTGTACAGGGTTCCGCGACACCAAACGGGCGCCCGGTATACCCGGCCACGTGCCTACCGCATCACAACCCACCCCTCCGGTCAGCGCTGTGCACGGCCTCCAGCATACTACAAACACCAGAAACTACTTGCAACTCCTGGACAGAGGACAAGGGTGATTAAGAAGTCGAGCGGGGTCATATTTCAGGGCCCAATGCATGGTAGTAGCTGTTTCATGGATCACAAACACAGAACTCAGTTCCTGAGGACGGCTTTAATGAGACAAACCACCATGTACTCCTACATGGCCTCTCACCGCTACCTTTACCAAATCGTGTTCACACACTTAGCTCACACATAGTAGGACATGTTCACACACCTCTGATTCATCCCCGATGAATCAGACCTGACTCAACTCTAAGCAGTACCAGGCATGACAAACAAACATGAATGAGTAGGCACAACAGGGCTCAAACAACTCCTACTCATGCTAGTGGGTTTCATCTATTTACTGTGGCAATGACAGGTCATGCAAAGGATAAAGGGGTTCAGCTATCGCAGCAAGTAACAGATGAATCGGTGTTGTCCTAATGCAGTAAAAGAGAGTAGGAGCGAGAGAGTAGGATTGTATCGGAATGAACAAGGGGGTTTTGCTTGCCTGGCACTTCTGAAGATAATATAGTTCTTCATCGGTGTCATCGAGCTCATCTTCGAAACCACGTCTACTGAGAGGGGACAAGCACTGACAAACAAAGAAGGAACACAATCAATGAATGCACAATATGATGCATGATCATGACATGGCAAAATGAGTGTGTTGGTGAAAGGACATGCGGTGCCCCCATGTGTGGTTTTGGTAATTGATGACATTCGCTATGGACTAATGGTTGCATTGAGTTATATTTGAAGGATTTGTCCATAGGCATTTCTTGAAGTCCATGTGTTGGTTTCAAGGAGTTTATGTGTTGACCAAGGTGCTATTAAGGAATTATCCAAAGATTGGTCATGTGAGTGTTGAGCTTATTGCAAGCATGTCTTAAAGAAGAAGATTGTGTGATCATTCATGTTTACCTTCAAGACATCATCCAAACGAAGAGAGTTGGAAAGATTCAAGGTTGATCAAGACTAAGTCAAGAGTGAATCAAGTTGATCAACTCACAAAGCGTAGAAGATGTACCGAGAGGGATCAAGTGATCCCATGGTATGGTAAGCATTGTCCATTACGCTTTGTGTACTAACCCATGGTCTTCGTGAGAGTTCTTTGTGGGGTTAGGTTGCGGTGTGCAAGTTCAAGTGATGCATCACGAAGAGATCAAGTGCTTGAAGCTTGCCGTCCATTGTGGTGACAATGGACTTGTGAAGATGTGCAGAAGAGTGGCTCACCCATAGTGGAGTATGGGGGAGCAATCAACTAGTCTTCTTCGAGCCAATGCAATCAAGAAAGGTGGNTTCAAGGAATTATCCAAAGATTGGTCATGTAGAAGACATGATACAAGGTTGATCAAGACTAAGTCAAAGAGTGAATCAAGTTGATCAACACACAAAGCGCAGAAGATGTACTGAGAGGGATTGAGTGATCCCATGGTATGATAAGCATTGTCCAATATGCTTTGTGTACTAACCCATGGTCTACTTGAGAGTTCTATGTGGGGTTAGGTATGTTTCCATGGGCATGCGTCAAGTGTAAGATCTCCTATAACCCATGGCGGATGAGAACAAATGGTGATCGTCAGCAAGATTGCGGTGTGCAATTACAATAGGAGCATCACGAAGGGATCACATGCTTGAAGCATGCAGTCCATTGTGGTGACAATGGACTTGTGAAGATGTGTCGAAGAGTGGCTCACCCATAGTGGAGTACGGGGGAGTGATCTACTAGTCTTCATCGAGCCTACGCAATCAAGAAAGGTGGTCCAACTTGAGGGAGTCAAGATCGTCATCATCTAGCTCAAGTGGACCATGTGCAAGGCAAAGGTTTGCCCTTGATAGGTTTTCTATTTTACCGGTCTCATGGTAGTTGTGGGAGACCGGGTTATAGGATCGTTTGCCGTACTATCAAGGGGGGCTCTCGATGAGTGGCTTGATCGTATCGTTCGTAGAGAGCTCAAACCATTGCATCCTTGCATCATCTTTTTGGTTCTTGCTTGGGTCTTCTCCTTGTGAGTTTTGGAGCTTATGGTCATTTTTATGACAAGCTCGAGTTCATCGAAAACGGAGTTCTCATGCATCTTCTATGATGTTTTCGATGTTGGAGGGTATGCCGGTTCTTCTCGGTTGGAGGTTTCACTCCTTTGTTTGCTAAGCATACCTCCCCTGCCTCTTCTTTCTATAACCAACAAGCTGTTTTGATGCTACTCGTTGTCTTGTTTCAAACAAGCTTGAGTTTGCTCAATTCGGAGCTCATATGAAGAAGTTACGGCAGTTCTGGTTTTTCTTGGAGTATTCTTTGTTTTCGTGGTTGTGGCTTAAGGTTGGTGCCAGCGGTAGTACCGCGGTCTACAGCGGTAGTATCTCCGAAGCCCCCCAGCGGTAGTACCGCTCCACGAAGCGGTAGTACCGCTCTAAGCGGTAGTACCGCTACGCAGAGCGGTAGTACCGCTCGCGGGCTTCGGCCGTAGTACCGCGTAGTACCACGCCTACTGCCGCCTCGATTCGAGACGGTGTTTTCTCGTGTCGGGTTTTGCGGCACTAGTAGCGGCAGTAGAAGTGGTAGTACCGCCCTGAGCGGTAGTACCGCTCTACTCCCGCGGTAGTACCGCTCTGGGGCCAGTGGCCTGTCTTTCTCTTCAGCGCAGTAGTACCGCTGGATAGGGAGCGGTAGTACTGCCCTCAGCGGTAGTACCGCCCTTCCCTAGCGGTAGTACCGCTCTGTGCGGGGCTGTTCAGTGGGGTAACGGTTGGATTTTCCCCCTCCTATAAAAGGGGGTCTTCTTCCCCATTGAACTTTATCCTTCGAGCTCGTGTTCTTCCCCCATTGTTGACCTTCTCCGAGCTTGCTATCTCTCAATCCCTCCATGGTTTCTTGCTAGTTTTTGGGGGAAAAGAGAGAGGAGATCTAGATCCACATTTCCACCAATCACTTTCTCCTCTATGTGAGGGGAACCCCTTGGATCTAGTTCTTGGAGTTCTTGGTGTTCTCCTTCTTGTTCTTCCTCTCATTTTCCTCCCTAGCA
>LR880968.1:939956658-939974152 GCA_904067115.1 Aegilops sharonensis
TGTGAGGGGAACCCCTTGGATCTAGTTCTTGGAGTTCTTGGTGTTCTCCTTCTTGTTCTTCCTCTCATTTTCCTCCCTAGCATTAGTTGCTTTGGTGGGATTTGAGAGAGAAGGACTTGGGCACTCCGTGTGCCCTTGCCATTGCATTTGGTGCATCGGTTTGAGTTCTCCACGGTGATACGTGGAAGTTACAAGTTGAGAAGCTTATTACTCTTGGGTGCTTGGTGCCCTTGAGCTTGTTCCTCTTGGGTGCTTGGGCGCCCTAGACGGTTGGTGGTGTTCGGAGCTCAATCATTGTGGTGTAAAGCTCCGGGCAAGCGTCGGGGTCTCCAATTAGGTTGTGGAGATCACCCCGAGCAATTTGACGGGTTCCGGTGACCGCCCCCAAGGGTTGCCAAAGTGTACGGGTTCGGTGACCGCCCCCAAGGGTTGCCATTTGTACGGGTTCGGTGACCGCCCTCAAGGGTCCCTTAGTGGAATCACGGCAACTTGCATTGTGCGAGGGCGTGAGGAGATTACGGTGGCCCTAGTGGCTTCTTGGGGAGCATTGTGCCTCCACACCGCTCCAAACGGAGATTAGCGTCTGCAAGGGTGTGAACTTCGGGATACATCGTCGTCTCCGCGTGCCTCGGTTATCTCTTACCCGAGCCCCTTTACTTATGCACTTTACTTTGTGATAGCCATATTGTTCTTTGTCATATATCTTGCTATCACATAGTTGCTTATCTTGCTTAGCACAAGTTGTTGGTGCACATAGGTGAGCCTAGTTGTTTTAGGTTTTGTGCTTGACAAATTAACCGTTAGGTTTATTCCGCATTTGTTCAAGCCTAAACCGTAATTATTTTAAAGCGCCTATTCACCCCCCCCTCTAGGCGACATCCTTGATCTTTCAGTTGGTCTAATGCAACTACAGTTAGATGGGTTTGAGTTAGTTTGAACCCAAGGTTCAAGTTCAAATTCAAACTATGACTTTATAAAGTGCATTATTATGTTTTGACATAAACAACATGTTTAAGTTGCTTAAACATGCAGGAAACTAGTGCAGATGGATAGATAGGATATTTCTGATCATTTTTCATATATAACTTATTTCATTCTGAGTTACGGTTGAGTTTATATGAATTTTAGAAGTTTATACTATTTTCTGAATTATCCTGGAATATTTTAAATCCAGAAAACAATTACTGCGTCAACATGACATCACCCTGACGTCAGCAGGTCAACAGGGCGGGTTCAGGTCAAACCTGACCAGTGGGGTCCACTGGTCAGTGACTGGGGCTGATTAGTGTCGCTGACATGTGGGCCTAGTCAATGGCCACGTCAGCTGGGTCAATTCTGACGCATGGGGCCAGTCAACGTGTGACGTGGCCAAGTCAAACTGACCTGTGGGGCCCGTAGGGTTAGTTTAATCTAAACAGGAGCTAATCCAAGGTTAATTAGTCAACGAGGCCCAGGTGTTAGTGGTTGCGGTGGTAATTAGTGGGTGGACTAGACCTAATCTAATCACGCCACGTCGGCGTCGCCGTATTAAGTCACCGGCGACCTTAAAGGACGGGTGTGGCTCATCGGAGTTTCTATTCCGGTGACCATTCGCAAGGCGGAGGGCATCTACGTGTTGCGGGTGCTTGGCCGCACCCATCTATGCAAACGGGAGGGGCTGAGGTCAGCCGAGCTCGCCGGAATCATCCTGACGGCGGCGGCCGGAGTTCGGGCGATGATGCAACCGTCGCTATGGTGCACGACAGGAGCAATAGGTGGCCTCTACGTGCTCCTGGAGCTTTTCTGAGCACGGAAACGCGCTCAACTTCAAGCCAGAGCGGCTGCGGCAGTGACATGGCCGGCGGCAGAAGCTTTCGGCTCCGAGGAAAACCACGGCTAGGGTACGCGTTCGGCAGCGAGAAGAGAGGAGAAAGACGGCAGGGCTCACGTACATCACGAAGCGATGCTCGGGGTAGCCGGGGGCGTGCTGAGGATGACGAATCGTCGAGGGCGATCGCCGGCGACCGAAGCTTGAAGACGGAGTCGAGGCGGTCGTCTTGGGGCGTCCTGGCGCTCGGGGCTCGCTCCAGGCGGCGTAACGGATGGTGGCGGAGCTTGTAGACGACACGGGGAGGCGAGGGGAGCACGGTGGGCGTGGCTACGGCGAGCGGCGGTGACGAGCTCTGCTCGGTGGTGCAGCGGAGGAGCTAGAGAGGAGTGGAGAGGCCAGGGAGCGAGGGAGAGGAGAGAGGGGTCACGGGCGTCCCCGTGGCATCGCTAGAAGGGTCGGGGAGGGGGAAGCAGGCAGGGAGGAGGCCACGGTGACGGCAGCGCTCGCCACCAAGCTGCTTTGGGGCGAGGGGAGGAAGACGACAGGAGGGGGTGGCCTGCTGGGCTGGGCCAGCTCCTTGGCTGCACAGTGCTGGGCCTGTGGGCTGTAGGTAAGGGCCAGGTATGGTCTGGTGAGCTTTCTCTCTCTTTTCTATTTTTTTGTTTTTGTTTTCTAATTTTGCAGTTTGTTTTGATTTGATTTAGAACATCAAATCATTTTTTAAAACTTTCTGTAAATTGTTATGTGAGCTCAGAACTAGCCCAAGGTCACATGCAACTTACAAAAATATTTGAACTTTATTTCTTATATAATAGAAATAAATCCAACTCAAATATGTCATTGATTTAATTCAAAAGGCCCAAAATAAATATTTCTGTGATTCCAAAAATATTGGTTTGAATTTTAGCTCTTACCAATATTTTCACAGAACAACAGGAACATTTTATTGGACTCATTTGATAAGTTTTAAATGTTGATTATTTTTAGAAGGTTTCTGAGGCT
Organism: Aegilops sharonensis; assembly: GCA_904067115.1. Classification (NCBI taxonomy): domain Eukaryota; kingdom Viridiplantae; phylum Streptophyta; class Magnoliopsida; order Poales; family Poaceae; genus Aegilops; species Aegilops sharonensis. Next base: position 939,959,471 of record LR880968.1, read on the forward strand.
TTGAAAATTCCTCAATTCAAATTTCATTGAATTTAAACATGATGCTCAAAAGGAAGCTAGCCTAGGTCAGACCAGAACTAGGGATGTGACAATTGCTTTCAAAGGTTTCAACAAGAAATGTCCGATTTCATGAAAAAAAATACCGACGATGAAGAAAATTTCTTCTGCAACATGGTTCTTATTTAAAAAACATAGCCCTGCTTGCAGAGCCGGAGGAGCGGCCAGCGTTATAAAGCGTACGAGGCCAAGCATCACAAACACGATGTTGTTTTAGAAACATAGCTTCGGTTGCAGAAATCGCCGCAGGTGTACCCGGTGCGAGAGCTTGTCGCCATCGTGCCGGAGTGGAGACAACTGCTCGAGGTGTTGAGTCGAAGGAGGCACGGCAACTCAGGCGCTTAGGCCATGGCGGGGCAGCGGTGCTGTCTCGACAGATCTTTGCAACAAGGGCCTTGTTGCATAGCCCCCGAGCGCAACAAGCTAACTGTTGCAAAGGTCCTCGGTTGGCTGGATGGTTGATCATATGGCGTACGTGTAGCACTGCCCCTAAATATTCCACTGAATTTGTGCTAGAGATGAAACATATTCCGTTTAGAAAACCCTTCGATTTGCAGCAAATTTACGTTGGCCTGCCACCGAGGGCCCAGTGCCCCAAACAAGAGGAAGCCCGCACGCTCTGCTTCTCCCTTCAATCTCTCGACAAGTGGCTACCTAGGGTTTCACGCCGCCGCCGCCGCCGCCCACCGCCGCCGCCGCCCACCGCCTCTGCCGCCGCCCATCCACACCGCCGCCCCTCCCCGAACCCCGACCACGTCCTCTGCCACCTACCGTCTCGACAAGTGCCTAGGGTTTCACGCCGTCGCCGTCGCCACCCACATCCCGCCGCCGCTGCCTCCCACCCTCCCGGCCCCGTCCTCTGCCGGCTACAGTCGCCTCCCGCCACGTCCCCTACACCAGCAGAACGACGCCGCCGCTCAGCTCGCCTCGCCGTCATATCGTTCGATCGAGATGCTGCCCGTCCAGATTGGCCAACTGGCCGATGATGGAGATGAGGCAAACAAGGCGTGGACAGGGGAGAAGAGGCGCCGCAAGCACCTGCCCCCATCATCTTCCGATGCTCCTTCCACTGCCCACGATCATGGAGACATGGAGGAGGACACCATCCAAGGGTGCCAAGATCCGATTTCTCATGCCACAGACATGGAGCTGCTGCCCAAAACAGATTCGGCACAAGAAACAAGCCAGGATTGCTTCGGGCTGGACTTCCTCATCAGCGAGGAGGACGAAACCCGTTTTGCCCAACGTTTGCGTTCCAACATTCCTCTTCCTCGTACTGACCTGCCACTTTATATTACATGGGAGGAAGAAGAAAAGATAGAAGCGGGCCTTGCACGCCTTCGCATCGCTTATTACAAGGTACCTACATGCTGTATCAATCAGTCACCGCTCACTTCAATTCACGTATGTCTTAAAATTTGTACTTGTGTGCCATAGTAGCAAATCCAGCCCTCTGGTTTGATATGTGTGGATGATTTTATCTCATGTTTTTATCATCTGTGTGTAGGCTTTGAAGCCGGAGTGCGCACGTGAACTTGAGCTTAAGGAACCAGAAGAATACACTGATGATGAACTTGGTGAGGAGTTGTACTTTAAGCGGTTAGAGGAGGATGAAAGTTTTGAGTGGTTCGTACATCCTGATGACACCTATAAAGCTGGATTGAATGACTACCAACGGATTGCCCCTCGTAACTTTGTAAGTGTACTGTCTATATCAACATCTAGTCATCCAGTTGACTACCTTGGTTATCATAATCATAGGTGTTCAGAAACCATTTCAACACACACCGCAAAATTCACCAATCAATGAGGTAGTTCATTTTGCTTCATCGACCCCAACCGCAGCTGCAACGTTAGTATAAAAAATTGAGCCATGGGTTTGTGGTACGAGCTGAAACTGTTTTCGAACAGCTTATTCTTAACATGGATGATAGTACTTGCGATGTTGGATTTGAAAAGGTTTGCCAGTTTTTTGTGTTCATTCAAACTTCGGACAAGTCTAGGTGTGATTTTAATGAGTGACCCCTTAAAATTGGTTGTTTCTTAGCCATTTCATATGTAACCTTAACTCTGAGTGAAGTGCTAGGAAGTGTATCCCACTTGGTTCTTGAACCTCCTTGATTGCCTTGGTTTTAAAGCTGAGGTTCGGTATTAGATAATAAAAATAGCATGATTTCTATGACCGTAGAGAGCAGTCCAAGGCTCAAAGCTATGTTACCTTGTGTGTTTTCACAAACATTGCTATCTTCAAACTTCTTATCTCTTTGATTTCGTGCTTGTAACTTTGGCTGCTGACATTAGTTGACGTTTGAATTGCTTCTGAGTTATATCATGACGGTGTCTCAGTGGATTGACTTGTTAAAGATCACTTGATTATATATGGTACTATTTCTAGCAAGCCTGAATTTACTAGGAAAAAATGTGGATCCTTAGTCAGTTACTTCTGTAGACAAAAGTATGTCATCTCACTTCAAGGTTCTCACTTCAAGGTAGCCATTGTGGGACTTTTGTTTCTTTTCTGACGTTTCATCTAATTCTTGTTCTTTTTTTTTGTAGCTGCCTCATAGCAGTCGGAACCTGTACCGCTATCACGATGAGTACCGCTCACGTTATCATACATATAAAATTGATGCTGTTTATGTCAAGTACTATGCAGAAATTTCAAAGAAAATCAAGGTATGTATTATGTGATCTAGCTGTTGGAATTAAAAATACTACGAGTGGCTGGATAGTTTTAAAGTGATAGACTTCTATCTTGAACAGTGGATTACAGAGTATTTGCATCTGGATCGCAGCACCAAGGAAGTAAGTATGCCACCCAGGAAATCACGAAATTAGTCCATATACATACACATGATGATTAACTTCTTTTCACTTCAGTGGATAGACAAGGATACTAGAGCATGGAGGCAAGCATTGAAGATTGCAACTGGCATTCCTCATATGACTGTTCGTTTAGCTGCTTTTGCTTATAATGTAAGATAACTTGTCTTTTGCTAATTGTGGCGTTGATCGCTGGTATTACTCACAATCTGGTCAATCTGATTCAGGAGTACATTCTTGAGATGGATAAGGATGCGTCCCTCAAGGACATAGGTCTTCTCTATTTTGAGATCTGGAGGCGTGTCGCTAAGAAAAATGTTGTTATCCTACTACATCAAACATTTGTGTAATAGACATGCTTTGTGATTATTCGTAGTTCTTACGGCTTCACAAATATTTCAGTTAAGTTACATGGAAGCTGTGAAGGAAGTATATGAAATGGACAAGTTCGATGTACACAAAAGGAGACTAGATGGTGAACTGAAAGGGGTTCCTGTCATTGCAACAATAAAAGAATACGTAAGTTGATGTCTTAATTTGGGGCTGTTGTGCAGATTTGTATTGCCTGTTATTTTCAACTTTTTTTTCTGTCTAGTTGCATGATCTGAGTGCTTACTACCCTATAATGAATTTTCCTCGGGTTCATGCTTCACTTTTCAATTCTAGTCCTCACTAGCCATGAAATATGATCTAGTAAAAGTGCTGAAACATGTGTTCCATATGCTAAGCATGCTTTGGCTGAGTAAACTAGTTCTGAATTTTTTCTTCTCTTAACTGGACAAGAACGATTCTTTGTTATGACATGCATACACATCCTTCTGAATTCTGGTAATTCTCCTTGCAATACTGTGAATTTATGTTGGCAAAAAGAAATATGCAACATATTGCCAATGTCTAATTTCATCTGTTTATCTTTCCAGATGCACTACGTTGTCCGACAGGGTGGCATTGATGCGAAGGTAAGTAGGGTACTGTAGATTTGACATGGTGATACATATTTAGCTGCAATATGTTGCTGATATTGATATGGCCTTTGTGTAGACCGATGAGGATAAAGCTCGGGCTGTGTTTATGACGGTATCTCTCAGTATGGTATTGTCTTGATGAATCCTCTATGTTTTGTTTTGTTTTGAGAAAAAAATCCTCTATGAATTTATATGTGGTCATGATTGTCGTTTTTATATAAATTTATATGTGGTCATGATTGTTGTTTTTATATAACTGGTTCTCTTGTTCAGCATAAAGCAATGAACATGGCTCAGTACGCTCAGAAGAAGTTGGATTTAGCAGATAAGCTGAAGTTGGACAAAGAGGTATGCTAATAACTCTATTTATTGTCAGAGTAAGGTTGCATCCTGAGAATTAAGGGGAAAAAAAACCAGAAACTTATGTGCGTGCACTTTGCAGGGTGGAGTTGTTCTACTGGAAAGACCCTTCGAGTTCTGAGTAAGGGAAAGACTAGAGTTGTCCTTTTGGCCTGAAATGAGGTGTTATCTCATACTGTATGACAGACAGCGAGACATGGTGTATGTAAACAGCCTAGCAGTCTGAAGTCACGGATTATTGGTTTGTGAGTCTGGTTTTCCGTTAATTAACCAGCCAACTCTCTTGCACCCCGTTTGTATGTCTGTATTTGATCCTGGTAATGGATTTGGTATTCCAAAAATACAGATTCAGCTGTTTGGGTTGTAACTGGAAACAATAGTCTCAAATCTTTTCGATACAGGCGCTGAATCTCTTGTATGGAAAGAGCCCTCCCATGATATGGAGGCTAGCCCCTCCGATTTCGCCTTCCCTCGCCCGCACGACCCTCACCCACGTGATCTGGAAGCGACGACGACGCCCTCCACTCTTCCCCTGTGGTAGCCCACCTTGCCGGCCCTCCTCCTCCTCCCCCTTCTCTGCCTGTGGCCGCCATGGCCTTGGCCCAGCCGTCCGCCACCACTATGCCTCCCCGACCAGTCCTTCTCTTTTGACATCCCTCCCATGCTCCGACTCCCCTCCTCATCTGCCCTTGTGTGCACCCCATCTCCTCCACCTCTAAGCCGCGAGATCCACCCTGCCCCTCTTCTTCCCCTTCACTACCTACCTCTACTCCTCTTTGTCGGTCATGCAAGCTCTCACTCCCTGCCTCTCATCCTCTTCACAGCAAGCAATTAGCTTTCTTCTCTTTCTTGTAATTTTCTATGCAAATCTTGCTAATCCTAGTTATATGTGCAACTATGGAACACCTATTTAAACTATACATGTTCTGCTTTGTTGCTGTTTTTATTTGTTTTTCCGTCAATATTATGTGATGTTGTCTTGGATTTCTATGATATTTGATGAATTTTGTTGCCATACAATCATCCAAATATAGTCACACATTATATAACTTCTGGTTTGATGTCTATACTAATGTTGCTATGCAATTCCATAGTTTGACATCCAAACATGATTCCGTGCTGAAATCTGAGTAGGATTCCGTGAGCCAACTCAACTGACACCCAGACGACCAAATTCGTATTCATGTCTATGACAGTTTCCTCGCTGAATTGGAACTGAAACCAATTCAAAATACAGACACCCAAACACAGCGATGCTTAATTAATGAATGAGGTCCCTGTTTTTTTAAACCTTGTATCCACAACGCTGCACCTCTGAATACAGTACAATATACGTACATACTTGAGGCTTAATTAACGCTTGTATGCCGTGATCATGCCATGCCATTGAAGTACTCCCTCTGGAAAGAAATATAAGAGCGTCTAAATCACTAGAGTAGTGCATGGACTTGGACAGCCCAACAAGCACAAATACATGTCAACCTATCCTGATCCGGGCTTGTGAAGTGCCACATATAAGATGTGCCAGATACGAGGCGACCAAACTTCAATCTGACGTATCAGTCCATCTGTACTCCCTCCAAGACTAGCCTGCAGGTACGTTTAACAAAACAACATCCAACTGAATTATTAGTATCCAATATCTTGTCACTCAAGCTCCTACTTCAACTTAAGAGGACTTTGTTCACCATTTGGATAGTATAGTTAACACTGTAAATATTTCATTTCAATTTAAATGAACACAGAGGCACAGACACATGAATACAACTTAAATCGCTCGCTCGCTCACCTTAATATTGTTTGGCAATTTTTTGAAGTGCTTGTAGCTGTGCCTGCATAGTTTCACATAGTCATTCGGAAAGTCCTTGTCATAGATCACCTTCTTCTCTCGACCCCGAAGAATTAACTGCGACAGCAACCACGGAGTTCTTCCATCATCTTCCACAGGCCACCTCAATTCAGACTTGTTGATCCTACCAGACACTTGCTGGGAGTACGTGTAGGATTCCATGAGAAACTCACCTTTCTTCGTATTGTCCCACTGGTCCGGGTGGCCCTCCAAAAGAGCTTGGACATTTTTTGTCATAATCCCAATACAAGAGATGAAGTCTCTACTTCCCTGGTTTGGATTGACATTATGGCGTTCAAAGCACTCTGTAGCAATCTCCCTTACAGTTGTCCAAGTCTTCACCACCTGAGCTGGAATCCTGTTTTCAACTACAATAAACCAAAAAAAAAAAAATGAACTTTGCTAGTACTTGTATCATTGCAGAACACTCCTATATTTTAAGAAAAAGGGCACTTGAACAAACCCTGCACCCACATGGGTTTTCTTTTCTTTTGCATTGTAACAAACCCAATTTATATGCACATTACCAATTTTTGTGCAAATATATACAGGTTTATGTCGTGTGCAAACAACTTGTAGTTACTGGCTTTATCTGTTCATCTTGTTTTTCTCCGCACAGGACTAACATTTACCTGTACAAACCCAATGCAAGTGCATACAGTACTTGCACATGGAAAATGCACATCTGCACCTATTTGGATCTACTCCAGTAATTTCCCCACACCTTTTCCACTACAAGAACTGTGCAGGAACTGTAAAAAAACATGGATTGTGGCAATACTACAAAATATACTTGTACACAATTTGGTGCTAAAACATGACCATATGTGTCCTACAAAAGGCCAATGTCAGCAAAGCTTTGTTACAGAGGCTGCTGCAAGCCTAGTATCAAAATGAACATATGTATCCTAACAAAAAGAGCAAAATGCGCATGTTTTGGATAGCTATCATACTATCCATCGTTTCCAATTTAATTGTTTTGCGTAGCACAAAATATTCAAGTTTACGTCTTAGAGTTGTTTCAAACATAAATCGATGACTTTTCGTAACGAGGCGCACATGAGCAAATTGTGTCATCCTATATCTATTCAAAACCTGAAAACCAAACTTTTATGTTTATTTTAATATGTAGTGAACTCAGGTATCAAACATCCACGCATATAGGATTTTTCTGTTTTAAGAAGGACTTACCCTTAAGTATCAACACCTGCAGCTTAGGTGTCTTATCAGGAAGCAGCTTGATGTAGAGCTCTTTCATTGAGAATTCTTCCTTTGCAACGGTACCTCGGGGATACTTGTGCTTAGCAAGAATACTTTCCACCAGACTTGCAAGTTGGCTACATAGGACAACAAGAAGAAATTTAAAAACTGTGTGAAAAAACAGAGTGCATATGTTGCAGAGTGTAAAGCAAAACGTACATGATCATATTTCTGAGGATGGGCAGCATGGTGCCATCAGCGAACAGTTGTATGGGTTCCCTCTTGTTCAACCATTTGCTGAAGGACCCATCCACTTCAGAGATGATCACGCACTCTGAATTGACGTAATTTTCAACTTGAATGGCAGCAGGATGTGCCAAAGCTCTGACAAAATGGTAGTCTGAAGCCCAATCCTTCGAACTTGCAACACCCCTCTTGATAAACCTGTTGAATTTGATGGGCCCAACTTTGTACGAGCACTTGAAGAACTTCATTTCACTGTTGTCGAAATCTCTAGGCTTGTCATCATAGCCTTGCAATGTAATGTTGTCTTCGATTGTCCNTAAAGCAAAACGTACATGATCATATTTCTGAGGATGGGCAGCATGGTGCCATCAGCGAACAGTTGTATGGGTTCCCTCTTGTTCAACCATTTGCTGAAGGACCCATCCACTTCAGAGATGATCACGCACTCTGAATTGACGTAATTTTCAACTTGAATGGCAGCAGGATGTGCCAAAGCTCTGACAAAATGGTAGTCTGAAGCCCAATCCTTCGAACTTGCAACACCCCTCTTGATAAACCTGTTGAATTTGATGGGCCCAACTTTGTACGAGCACTTGAAGAACTTCATTTCACTGTTGTCGAAATCTCTAGGCTTGTCATCATAGCCTTGCAATGTAATGTTGTCTTCGATTGTCCCCGAATTGTGATAAAAATCCTGAATGACTTGAACTGATGTAAAACAAAGTGAATTGTTAATTAAGCATTCAGCTGTTGTAGTAGACTGCAGTAAACAAAGGGCACTTAGATCTTGGGGCATCAGTATTAATTACTAGAGTTTTACTTCATTTTATACAAACATACATACATACATACATAACAACAAACATAGGGGACAATCAACGTCAAGATTCATGATAAATTTGCTGACCCAGTAGCAGGAAATTGAATCAATTTCAACAAGATAACGCCAAAAATAATCTCACTGATCTTCATATGGACGGTACGGTAGACATGCCTTCATCTAAACTGTGCTGATGTGAGTGTGTTTCTCCTCTGCACTTGTGAGAGAGCAGAGTCCCCAGTTTATACTAGTAGTAGTACCAATAGAACACTCGGGCTAAAGGGACATGGAGTTGGCCCCCTAGTCGTGCTGTGCTGTTGGGGATGGGCCTTTGCCTAGCTCAAGTCAAGCCCCCTTACTGCTCTGTACTCTGTAGACGACAGCCGAGTTGACATGACCGACGCTCGGTCCAAACTCGGCGCGCGGCGAGCAGGAGCAGCTGCTAATGGCCGGGGTCGTAAAGTCGACAACTTTAGGCGAGAAAATCGCCGACACATGAGACCGGCGCGAGCAATTGCTAATGACCGGGGCCGTAAAGACGACAACTTTAGGTAATCGCCGGCGGCGGGCGGCGTTCGAGAAGAGACAATGTTGCGGCCGGCCGGTTCCCCACCACATGTTGAACCTCGCCTCTCGTCCCCTGCAGCCCCTTGCCGCGCGCTGCTCGGCCATGGCGCAACGGTGTTCGCGGCCGGTGATGATCGACGGCAGCGGGTCGCAAATACTGCAAGAAAGCAAGAACAAGTATATAGTTTACCTATTGCCAGATCCGGCGGCGGGGGCGCGAGATGAGGGAGCTGCAGACGCGGCCGGAGAAAAAGAGTTTCCGGTCCGGCGAATAGCAAGTGACTCCTCCCCTCTCTCTTTAACCAGTACAGGAGTAGAGGACAGGCCCCTCTTTCTCCACTGCGACACACACACAGGCCTCTTTCGGGAAATACCATTAATTTGGCCTATTGACCGGTCTACGCCCTCTCGTTCCAATTTCAAACGGTTTTGCTAAATCATTAGGCCACATCATATTTTAGCTTCTCCTCATCCACCTCCCTCGTATCCGAACCCCAAACAACATGCCGGATCACCATTGCACCGCCGGACAAAAGGACCATAGTTTATACTAGTTCATTGTCGGACAGTGCAAATGCATACTACACTACAAACTTAAAACAAAAATAAAACAAAAATAAACGGGGAAGGGCGGAGGAAATCACCATTTCCTCCTCGCCCGTCCCTTCCCCTTCCGGTCGTCGGCACGGCCGTGCCCCTCCACCATGTAGCCGTCGGCATGCGGAGGTGCATCGTCGTCGGAGGTGGAGGTGGAGGTGGAGCCACCCGTCAGGTCGGAGTTAGAGCTTCACCTTTGGCCCGCAAGCCTACGGAGTAGGCGGTCCTGCTCCTTCGCATGGCGGGCCGCCTTCGCCTTCGCCTTAGCCGCCGCCTCCTTGTTTGCCTCACGCTTCGGCAACTTGATGGCGAGTAAGAGTGCCTTGGCATTCTTGCGGCGGAGGCGCCGCGCACCGTCTCTGCCCTTGTGAGAGCGGCGGAGAACCGGCGTCAGAAGCGTGGCCTCAGGATCGATCAGCGCGCGGTAAGCATCTCGCCCGCCGCTGCTTTGATAGTCTGGCTTATTAGGGATGATAGACTATTCATATCTATAAGGAATTCTTTCTTTTCCGGGTGGCCCATTCAGACAGAATTCCAAAGTTAAGCGTGCTCAGCTTGGAGTAGTTTCAGGATGAGTGACCGACCGGGAAGTTGCTCCCGGGTGCGCATGAGTGAGGACAAAGTGCGCAGAAAAGACTAGTATTGATCTGTGGGGCCGGTCTAGATCCCGTCAGGAGTAACGACCATCGGCGGGTGTGTCTGGGGCGTTGCAGCTGCCCTCTCCCTCGCTCGCCGCCGCTCGCGCACTCACCTCCCCGGCAACGGCGCCAGACAAGAGCTTGATGTGTACTACACAACTTATTCTTGTAGACTCGTGTTGGGCCTCCAAGTGCAGAGTTTTGTAGCATAGTAGCAATTTTCCCTCAAGTGAATAACCTAAGATTTATCAATCTGTGAGAGGTGTAGGATGAACATGGTCTTTCTCAAACAACCTTGCAATAAAATACAAGAAATCTCTTGTGTCCCCAACACACCCAATACAATGGTAAATTGTATAGGTGCACTAGTTTGGCGAAGAGATGGTGATACAAGTGTAGTATTGATGGTAGATATAGGTTATTGTAATCTGAAAATAAAAACAGCAAGGTAGCAAGTGATAAAACGGAGCACAAACGAAAAACAAGGCCTAGGGTTCATACTTTCACTAGTGCAATCTCTCAACAGTGCTAATATAATTGAATTATATAACAATCCCTCATCGTGCGACAAAGAATCACTCCATAGTTCTTATCTAGCAGAGAACATAAGATGAAATCGTTGTAGGGTACGGAACCACCTCAAAGTTATCTTTTACGGTCAATCTATCGAGTCATCCCTATAAGTGTCACAAACAGCCCTAGAGTTCGTACTAAAATAACATCATATGGTATGCATCAACCAACTCTAGTGTCACCTATATGCTCCAATATCACCACAAATATCCGTGAGTTGATTATTCGATATGCATCAAACAACTTCAGATTCATAATATTCAATCCAACACAAAGAACTTCAAAGAGTACCCCAAGGTTTCTACCGGAGAATGGAGGAAGAAAACATGCATCAACCTCTATGCCTAGATTACCCCAATATCAGCGCGGGAATCCACAAGTTGATTGCCAAAACATATATCAAGTGAATCAATAGAACACCCCATTGTCACCACGGGTATCCACATGCAAGGCATACATGAAGTGTTCTCAAATGCTAAAAGTATTCAATCCGATAATAGTGAAACCTCAAAGGTAAAAACTCAATTCATCACAACAAGATAGAGAGGGAGAAACATCATATGATCCAACTATATTAACAAAGCTTGCGGTACATCAAGAGCGTGCCAAATCAAGAACATGAGAGAGAGAGAGAGAGAGAGAGAGAGAGAGAGAGAGAGAGAGAGAGAGAGAGAGAGAGAGAGAGAGAGATCAAACACGTCGCTACTGGTACATACCCTCGGCCCCGAGGGTGAACCACACCCTCACCGTCATGGTGACCACCAGGATGATGAAGTTGGCTTTCGGTGATGATTTCCCCCTCCGGCAGGGTGCCGGAACAGGGCTCCAGATGGGATCTCTTTGGTACAGAGGCTTGCGGTGACGGAGTCAAAGCTCTAGGTTAACTTTCGGGGGTTTCCCTATTTATAAATTTTTCAGAGTTGGAATCACGCGAAGAGGTTCCCCGGGGGCCCACGAGGTATTTGGGCGCTACCACCCCCCTGTGCGCACCCAAGTGGCTCGTGGGGCCCCTGTGGGTCTTCTAGTACTCCCCCGAAGCCTCTTGGGTCCCTTTCCTTCTAGAAAAAAATGTCAAAAACTTTCGCTGCATTTGTACTTCACTTGATATGGATTTTCCGGAAGCCCAAAAACAAGCAGAAAACAACAACTGGCACTGGGCACTAGGCCAATATGTTAGTCCATGAAAATCATATAAAAGTGCACCAAAACCATATAAAATTATTGTAAACATGGCATGAATACTTCATAAATTATAGATACGTTGGAGACGTATCACTTTACTTGGCACATTATTGAAATACAAGATACAAAACATGATTACTGCAGTAGCTTAATCATGTTAACTCACAAAAACAGTAGGGATAAATACTGGGTTGCCACCCAACAAGCCCCTTTTTAATGCCTTTTAGCTAGGCATTGATAGTTTAAATGATGCTCTCATAAAAGTAAAGAATTGAAACATGAAGGGAGCATGATGAAACATATATCAAACACATTTAAGCCTAACTCACTTCATATGCATAGGAATTTAATAAGCAAACAATTTATTGGAGCAAGAATCAACGAGCATAGGAAGGCAAAACAAGCATCATTTGAAAACTTTCAACATAAATAGAGGAAACATGACGTTGTTGAAATATATATAAGCATATCTTCCTCTATCAAAGTAATTTTCAGAAGCATCATGAATAAATTCAACAATATAACTATCACAGAAAGCATTTTTTCATGATTCACAAACATAATTTTTTAATTACTCTCCACATAAGAAAATTTCTTCTCATCAATAGTAGTGGGAGCAAATTCAGTGAAATAACTATCATAGGATACTTGATTGACATATTCCAATTGAACATTAAAATCATGATGAAAAATTTCATGGTTATCATTACTCTTATGTCATCACAATAATCATCATAGATAGCAAGTTCGTTATCATAATCAATTGAAACATCTTCCAAAGTAGTTGATTCATCACTAAATAAAGTTACGACCTCTCCAAATCAACTTTTATCAATATTGTAATAAGATTCAACACCCTCCAAAATAGTGGGATCATTACCTAGAGTTGACACTCTTCCAAACCCACTTTAATAATTGTAATCATCATAAATAGGAGGCATGATATCATCATAATAAATTTGCTCATCAAAACTCGGGGGACTAAAAATATCATCTTTATCAAATATAGCATCCCCAAGCTTATCACTTTGCATATCATTAGCATCATGGGTATTCAAAGAAGACATACTAATAACATTGCAATCATGCTTACCATTCAAGGTTTTATGCCAAACATTTTATTGAATTCTTCTTCTAACACTTTGGCACAATTTTTTGATTCCATGTTTTCAGGAAAGACCTTATAAAGATAATCAAATTGGCACAACTTCATTTCCGTTTTTGTAGTTTTCTTTTGTAAACATAACTAGTTAAAAACAAGAAACTAAATGATTTAATGGCAGGATCTAAAGACATACTGTCAAGCACTCACATGTAGTAGCCCAGTTGCTGTATTAAATTGTACAATAACAAAAAATTGTACAGATTAATCTTTTTGCATATAAATAAATTATATTTTCAGTTTTACTTTGAGGCTTTCAAGTGCAACATTTGTTGAACTCATTTTCCTAATTCAAGTAGTCCTCCCTGTCCAGAGTTGTACTGATGTTATCACACTACATTCAAGTCCTTCTCAAGCTTGGTGCCAATCGTGGTCACCATGATAGTCGGAGTTCACATCGATCAGAACAAGGGAGATATTTTCTTCAAAAGTTCAGAGCATTATCCTGTAACTCCTGCATGTAAAAGCATGTCAACTTGGAACCGTTGTTCTTCAGATTAATCGAGTAATGTTATGGACGAACACGTTGATCTGGAGGCAAAGATTTCACCATCTTTTTTCTCTGTGATCACCAACCTCCATGGCAACGAAGCCAGAAATAGTTTTATGTCTAGTTTGCAACTTTCTTCTTGTAGATTCTGTTATGCCACCAAGTGCAGAGTTTTGTAGGACAGTAGCAAAGTTCCCTCACGTGGATGACCTAAGGTTTATCAATCCGTGAGAGGTGTAGGATGAAGATGGTCTCTCTCAAACAACCCTACAATCAAATACAATAAATCTCTTGTGTCCCCAGCACATCCAATACAATGGTAAATTGTATAGGTGCACTAGTTCAGCAAAGAGATGGTGATACAAGTGTAGTATGGGTAGTAGATATGGGTTTTTATAATCTTAATAAATAAAAACATCAAGGTAACAAGTAGCAAACATCGAGCAAAATGGTATATCAATGCTTAGAAACAAGGCCTAGGGTTCATACTTTCGCTAATGCAATCTCTCAACAATGCTAACATAATTGAATCATATAACAATCCCTCAATGCGCGGCAAACAATCACTCCAAAGTTCTTATGAATGGCAGAGAATATAAGATGAAATTTTTGTAGGTATAAAACCACCTCAAAGTTATCTTTCCAATCAATCTATTGATCCATACCTATAAGTGTCACAAACAACCCTAGAGACCGTACTACAATAACACCATATGATATACATCAATCAACTCTAATGTCACCTAGATACTCCAATGTCACCACAAGTATCCATGAGTTAATTATTTGATATGCATCAAACAATTTCAGTTTCCAAATATTCAATCCAACAAAAATAACTTGAAAATATTACCCCAAAGTTTCTATCAGAGAGAGTAGGATGAAAACGTGTATCAACCTTTTTGCCTAGATTACCCCAATGTCACCTGGGGAATCTGCAAGCTGATTACCAAAACATATATCAAGTGACTCAATAGAATACCCCATGGTCACCACAGGTATCCACATGCAAGACATAAATAAAGTGATCTCAAATCCAAAGTATTTTATCCAATAATAATGAAACCTCAAAGAGAAAGAATCAATTCAGCACAATAAAGGTAGAGAGGGAAGAATACCATGTGATTCATCTATATTAACAAAGTCCATGATA
>LR880968.1:939978841-939989327 GCA_904067115.1 Aegilops sharonensis
TTCGCTACTTTGATAATTTGATATGTGGGTGGACCGGTGCTTAGGTGCTGTTCTTACTTGAACAAACCTCCTACTTATGATTAACCCTCCCGCAAGCATTCGCAACTACGAGAAAAGTATTAAGGATAAATCCTAACCATAGCATTAAACTCTAGGATCCAATCGGTCCCTTACGGAATAGTGCATAAACTAGGGTTTAAGTTTCTGTCACTCTCGCAACCTACCATCTATTTACTACTCCACAATGCATTCCCTTAGGCCCAAATATGGTGAAGTGTCATGTAGTCGACGTTCACATGACACCACTAAGGGAATCACAACATACATACCATCAAAATATTGAACACATATAAAATTCACATGACTACTTGCAACATGATTTATCCCGTGACCTCAAGAACAAAAGTAACTACTCACAACTCATCAACATGCTCATGTTTAGAGGGGTATTAATATGCATAATTGATCTGAACATATAATCTTCCACCAAATAAACCATATAGTAATCAAATACAAGATGTAATCAACACTACTAGTCACCCCCTAGCAACAATCTATAGTTCCGGTAACAAGATTGAATACAAGAGATGAACTAGGGTTTGAGATGAGATGGTGCTGGTGAAGATGTTGATGGAGATTGCCCTCCCCAAGACGGGAGAGTTGTTGGTGATGATGATGACGATGATTTCCCCCTCCGGGAGGGAAGTTCCCCCGGCAGAATCGCTCCACCGGAGGGCAAAAGTGCTCCTGCCCAAGTTCTGTCTTGAGACGGCGGCGCTCCATCCTGAAAGTATTTTTTCTGATTTTTTCTAGGTCAAAAACACTTATATACCAGAAGATGGGCACCGGAGGTGGGCCGAGGAGGGCACAATACACCAGGGCGCGCCAGGGGGGCCTGGCGCGCCCAGGTGGGTTGTGCCCACCTGGCATTTATTGGCTCCAATAATTCTTAAATATTCCAGAAATAATCCTCGTGGAGTTTCAGCTCATTTGGAGTTGTGCAGAATAGGTGGCCTGACGTAGCTTTTTCAGGTCCAAATTTCTAGCTGCCAGAATTCTCCCTCTTGGTGTGTTCCTTGCAAATTATGAGAGAAAAGGCATTAGAATTACTCCAAAAAGCATTATTATGGATAAAAATATTGTAAATAACAGTAAGAAAACATGATGCAAAATGGACCTATCAATGCTATGGTTAGATTTATCTTAATTCTTCTTTCGTACTTGCAGATTCCTGCGAGAGGGCGTAATCATAAGAGTGTTGTTCAAGTAAGAACAGGACCCTAGCACTGGTGCACCCACGTATCAAATTATCAAAGTAACGAACGCGAATCAACTAAACATGATGAACGTGACTAGACAAGAATTCCCGTGTGTCCTCGAGAACACATAGCTTAATATAAGAGAACTTTCTGCCTTGTTCTTTGTTACTATTGTTACTTGATACGTCCCAAACGTATCTACTTTTCCAAACACTTTTACTCTTGTTTTAGACTCTAATTTGCATGATTTGAATGGAACTAACTCGGACTGACGCTGTTTTAGCAGAATTGCCATGGTGTTGTTTTTGTGCAGAAATAAATGTTCTCGGATTAAGCTAAGATTATACGGAGAATATTTTTAGAATATATAAAAAATATTGGTGAAGAGAACTACCGGAGGGGGGCTACCCAGGAGCCATGAGCTCAGGGGGTGCACCTGGTGAGCTTGTGGGCCTCTAGAGCCTCCTGCCACCCTAATTCCAACTCCATATATACCTATTCGGAGAGAAAAAAATTACAGAGCCGCCACCACCTCCTGTTCTTCATCGGGAGGGCTGATCTGGAGTCCGTTCAGGGCTCCGGAGAGGGGGATTCGACGCCGTCGTCATCATCAATCATCCTCCATCAGCAATTATATGATGCTCACCATTGGGAGTGAGTAATTCATTCGTAGGCTTGCTGGAGGGTGATGGGTTGGATGAGATTTGTCATGTAATCAATTNGGATGCTTGTCCAAGGAAGGGCAGTACCCAAGCACCGGTCCACCCACGTATCAAATTATCAAAGTAACGAACGCGAATCAACTAAACATGATGAACGTGACTAGACAAGAATTCCCGTGTGTCCTCGAGAACACATAGCTTAATATAAGAGAACTTTCTGCCTTGTTCTTTGTTACTATTGTTACTTGATACGTCCCAAACGTATCTACTTTTCCAAACACTTTTACTCTTGTTTTAGACTCTAATTTGCATGATTTGAATGGAACTAACTCGGACTGACGCTGTTTTAGCAGAATTGCCATGGTGTTGTTTTTGTGCAGAAATAAATGTTCTCGGATTAAGCTAAGATTATACGGAGAATATTTTTAGAATATATAAAAAATATTGGTGAAGAGAACTACCGGAGGGGGGCTACCCAGGAGCCATGAGCTCAGGGGGTGCACCTGGTGAGCTTGTGGGCCTCTAGAGCCTCCTGCCACCCTAATTCCAACTCCATATATACCTATTCGGAGAGAAAAAAATTACAGAGCCGCCACCACCTCCTGTTCTTCATCGGGAGGGCTGATCTGGAGTCCGTTCAGGGCTCCGGAGAGGGGGATTCGACGCCGTCGTCATCATCAATCATCCTCCATCAGCAATTATATGATGCTCACCATTGGGAGTGAGTAATTCATTCGTAGGCTTGCTGGAGGGTGATGGGTTGGATGAGATTTGTCATGTAATCAATTCAATTTGTTAGGTCTTGATCCCTAGTATCCACTATGTTCTTAGATTGATGTTGCTATGACTTTTCTATGCTTAATGCCTGTCACTAGGGCCCGAGTGCCATGATTTCAGACCTGGACCCTTTATGTTTTCTTGAATATATTTGAGTTCTTGATCCTATCTTGCAAGTGTTGGGGAACGTAGCAGAAATTTAAAATTTTCTACGCATCACCAAGATCAATCTATGGAGTCATCTAGCAACGAGAGAGAGAGAGGAGTGCATCTACATACCCTTGTAGATCGCGAGCGGAAGCGTTCAAGAGAACGGGGTTGATGGAGTCGTACTCGTCGTGATCCAAATCACCGAAGATCCTAGCGCTGAACGGACGGCACCTCCGCGTTCAACACACGTACGGAGCGGAGACGTCTCCCGCGCCTTGATCCAGCAAGGAGGAGGGAGAGTTTGAGGAAGAGAGCTCCAACAACAGCACGACGGCGTGGTGGTGATGGAGTGACGGTACTCTGGCAGGGCTTCACCAAGCTCTTAACGGAGGAGGAGAGGTGTTGGGGAGGGGAGGGGCTGCGCCTTGGATGTGGTGTGCAGCCCTCCCCTCGCCCCTCTATTTATAGGGGAAGGGGGAAGGGGGCCGGCCCCCCTTAAGGGGAGATGAGGGGGGGGGGGGGGTGGGCTTGGGATGTGGTGGCCGCCCCCCCCCCCGCCCCTTTATTTAGGGGGGAGGGGGGAGGGGGGCGGCCCCCCCCCCCCTCCATTCGACGGTCAGACTTAGAACCACGACAGGGGGCGCCCCCTTGCTTCGCGGGGCATGCCCCTCCCCTTTCCCCCCCCCCCCTTCATTTTTTCTTAGGGGGGGCGGGCCCTGCCGAGGGCGCTATAGTGATTCGAAGAGGGGGGGGGGGGTGGGCTTGGGATGTGGTGGCCGCCCCCCCCCCCGCCCCTTTATTTAGGGGGGAGGGGGGAGGGGGGCGGCCCCCCCCCCCCTCCATTCGACGGTCAGACTTAGAACCACGACAGGGGGCGCCCCCTTGCTTCGCGGGGCATGCCCCTCCCCTTTCCCCCCCCCCCCTTCATTTTTTCTTAGGGGGGGCGGGCCCTGCCGAGGGCGCTATAGTGATTCGAAGAGGGGGGGGGGGGTGGGCTTGGGATGTGGTGGCCGCCCCCCCCCCCGCCCCTTTATTTAGGGGGGAGGGGGGAGGGGGGCGGCCCCCCCCCCCCTCCATTCGACGGTCAGACTTAGAACCACGACAGGGGGCGCCCCCTTGCTTCGCGGGGCATGCCCCTCCCCTTTCCCCCCCCCCCCTTCATTTTTTCTTAGGGGGGGCGGGCCCTGCCGAGGGCGCTATAGTGATTCGAAGAGGGGGGGGGGGGTGGGCTTGGGATGTGGTGGCCGCCCCCCCCCCCGCCCCTTTATTTAGGGGGGAGGGGGGAGGGGGCCGGCCCCCCTTAAGGGGAGATGAGGGGGGGGGGTAAGGTTGGGGACGCAAGATCCTAGCTACGGAGTAGTTGTATACGCAAGAGATTTACGAGTTCAGGCCCTTCTCGGAAGAAGTAACAGCCGTACGTCTCGGAGCCCGGAGGCGGTCGACTGGATTATATGCGTATGTGTTACAGGGGTGCAAACCCTTCTGCCTGTGGAGGGGGGTGGCTTATATAGAGTGCGCCAGGACCCCAGCCAGCCCACATAGCGGAGGGTTTAAGGTACGTTAAGGCTAGGCGTTACTGGTAACGCCTTACATAAAGTGTCATCATGGCCATAAAGACTACTTAATTACAGACCGTTTGGGTACAGTGTGGTTCCCGAACTCCTGGTGGTCGAGTGAGTCTTCATGGTCGAGTGTCTCGGACTCTGTCGAGGGGAATCCTACCAGGTCGACTGGAAGGTAACTTCTTTAACGGGTGACCTTGGGGAGGATATCTTGGACAGGCCTATGACCCTACCCTAGGTACATGACTTCATCATTAGCCCCCGAATGGATCGAGGTTTGAGTGAGGATGGAGTTGACAACCTTTCCGACTTGTTTTTTGTGTTGCGGGTGTGTCTTACTCCTGATCAACGACCTTTAGTGATAGTGTCAACTTCCCTTTCAGTCGCCTTGATCCATTCTTCACATCTGTCGAGTGAATTTTATGAACTTGAAGATTTCCGAGCGACGGATCGGAGGAAATCTGCTGTCTGACAAGTCACTCTGCCGTTAGCGGATTTCGCGGGATCCGAATTTTGGGAAGCGCGCGAAGCGGAGAAAACTGCGGCACTCGGATGGGATACGGCGAGGACGCCTCGATCCTTGCGCCACCTTTTTCGCCACGTATCGCGTGCGCGACTGTTGCGGGATTTGACAGGATTGCCTGGGCCCACTAGTCAGCCACTCGGAAGTAGCCTCATATTAGGCACCGGACGGGGGTATTTTGAACAGTGTGACCTCATTTCCCCCCCTCTCCGCCCTCAGATTCTTTTACTGCGCCCGTAGCCTGCTCAGCACCGCAACTCCGTACCTGCTTCGCCGGCGACAATGGTGAAGGAGAAGACTGTGGCCTTGGAGCGGGCGAAGAAGGCGACGGCGAAGGCGAAGGGGAGAGCGCCTAGTCGGGGCGGATCTTCTTCGCGGTCCAAGTTGCCGCAAGGTTGGGTCCAGGGAGATTGGATCCGCTCGACCATCACCGAGAAGGACCTCAACGATCTGGCCAACGAGGGACTGATCCCCCATGGGTCGGCGAGGCTTCCGGGAACGGAGTTGCAGCCGCAGCCTCAAGAGGGTGAGTGCGTTCTCTTAGCCACTCACGTAGATCGTGGATTTTCTCTGCCGCCGAATCTTTTCTTCCGGGGGTTTCTGAACTTTTCTGGAGCGCAACTCCATCATTTCACTCCCAACTCCATTGCCTATCTTGCTGCTTTCGAGTCGTTGTGTGAAAACTTCTTGGGCTGTCGGCCGCACTGGGGCCTCTTCAAACACATATTCACTTGTCGCTCTCAGACGGTGAAGAAAGCTAACCCGAATGACGAGAGAACCCAAGTAATCCAGATGTGTGGGGGACTCGGGGTCCAGATGAGGGGTAAGAGCGCTTTTCTGGCCATGACTCTCCTCGACTCGGTTAGAGGGTGGCAGTCGACCTGGTTCTACTGCCAAGACCAGCCGACGCCAGGGCAGTCGACTGGACTCCCTCCTTTCTCCATGAGTCGAGTGAACAAGCCATCCTCTCTGAAGGTGCTACCGGAGGAGAAGGCCCAAGTAAAGTTGTTGATGGAACGTGTAGTCCAGCTCATTCGCGACGGAGTGACCGGCATGCATCTTCTGGAAGTTTTCCTTCGACGGCGTATTCAACCACTCCAATACCGAGGCCACCCGATGTGGTTGTACTCTGGTACCGATGATACCACTCGGGTCCATCCAGAGGAGGTCAATGACGCCACATTGGAGAGGTGGATGACTGCCATCACAGGAAACAAAGACAATCCCCGCGGAGCTAGGAGGATTCCGCCACTCGACCAGTCTTACGAACCAGACAAGGTATAACCACTTATCTCCGAGTGTGATTCTGTTGCATTCATCTTGTTTTGTTGCAAGTTCGTCGACTGACTTTTGCCTTGTTTTGTTGTCTTCTAGGTCACCACTGAGATGTACTCGATGCCCAACGGGGCGCAGGAACCAGTTGAAGAAGAAGGAAGCGGAGGTGAAAGCCAGGAGGAATGGGAGTCCGACGGTGAAGGGGACGAGGGAGACACTAGTTCTGGTGAAGAAGAGGAGGAGGAGGAAGAGGAGGAAGACGTCGAACCTCCCCACTCAGAAAGGCGATCCAAGCTGACACATGATCCGGCGGTCGAGCGCGGCAAGGCTATCGCGCCCATTGGGCAGTCGACGAAGCGACCTCGGACGACCTCTCCAGTGCCGACTGAGAAACCGCCGAAGCAACCCCGAGCAACGTCTTCAAAGCCAGTGAAAGCTCTGCCGAAGATGAAGATGGTCATTCCCACCATTTCCGGGTAATCAGCAGAACTCGTGCTTTCCTGTCTATCATGGGTGCACTTTTGGTCGACTTGACTGATCAACTGATTTCTGAAATTTGCAGTGCTGCCACCTCCGAGACCTCAGCTAAGCATGAAGATCAGGAAATGGAAGATGCCGCCACCTCCAACCTTGGTATGAGCTTCTGCATTTTCACTTTTGGTCGATTGGATTTCCATTTTTACTTTTGAATCTTCCTTGCAGTTCCGCCTCATATCATTGGTCTCCCTGATGACGACGACGAGGTGCCGCTGAGGAAGAGGAAGAACAAGCGTGTGTCTGATGGCAAGGCCACTCAAGTTGTGACAGTACCCGAGACGCTGATTCCCGAGGGGCTCAACACCACTCGGGCTTCTGTGTCCTTTGCTGTGCCGCTGACAAGTGCCCGACCTACTTCGTCGATTGCTGATCCGCCTTCCCTTTTTGCCACACACCACGTCCCGGAAGACCAAGTGAGTGCTGCGAAGGAGGCTATACGCCAGGTAGGGATCATGATGGAGCAAGTGAAGGCGGTCCGGGAAGCCAGTCAAGCGGCTTATGATGCTAGCTCAGCCCTTCAGAGCAATGTCCAAGTAAGTTGATTGTTGCTTGCTCTGTTAGGATATGCTACCTGAAACTTCTTCTTTCTGAAGATTTCCATATCTGTACACCCACTGGGTGGGTTTGTCGATTGAATTTTTGTACTAGTGGGGGCACGCTGAGTGCACCCACTGGGTGTAGTCCCCGAGACTATGGTGGACTGTGGGCAGTCGACTATAGTCTTTATAGTTTGAACTTCTTCACTGGTCCTAGTCGGACCAAGTCGAATGGAACCTTAAAACCGGTGGGGGCACGCTGAGTGCACCCACTGGGTGTAGTCCCCGAGACTATAGTGGACTGCGGGCAGTCGACTATAGTCTAAAGACCTTTTTTTTACACGGCTGGCCACTTGACAATTAACTATGGCTTTAGGATCATAAAATTTTTGCCTCTTTCGGTCAACTGGTCGAACCAAATTGATAAAACCAGTGGGGGCACGCTGAGTGCACCCACTGGGTGTAGTCCCCGAGACTACTGTCAAAATGTTTTGCTTCGGCTGTAGTCTTAGAAATGCTACGACTTAGTCACTCGGAAATGACCTGTCCTTGATGCTTTGTCGAATAACTCTTTGCAGAAATCTTGCGAGCTTGTGGCTCGCTACACTGAATTAGAGAACAAACAGATCCAGCTCAACCTCGACTTGAAGCTTGCTCAGGAGAACTTGCAGAAGGCGAAGGATGAAGCAAAAGGTATGGCTGGTGAGAACTTGACGACTGTCTTTGTTTTTCTGTTCATTCTCAACTGTTGTCTCATTGTTACTTTGCAGATAAACTGGAGGAGGCTCTGAAGAAGAAGGACCATGACCTTGCAGAGGCACAAAAAGCGGCTTTGGAGATAACAAAGCTTGCTGAAGAGAAACTTGCCTCAGTCGGCAAACTTGAAGATGAAAATGTCAAGCTGAAAGCCGCTCTTGACGCGACTAACAAGGAAGTGAGTCGACTGAAGAATGACAAGATTGCTCTGTCTGACAAGGCTGGCCAACTGGCGGGGAAGCGAAATGACCTGGAGGTTTATCTTGGAGGGCTCGCCAAGAAACTATTCCTCATGCTTGAAGGTAATCTCTTTTATCCAACTGTCTTGCTATTACCGACTCATCGTATGATTGTTGTTTTGAGCCTGAGCTGTGTTTTCAGAATTCTGTCAAAACTTCGAAGAAGAAACCAGTCGAGTGGAAACCATCCTGGACCCCATCAACTCTCCTGTGAAGGACGAAGCTGCTATGAATGTGCTCCGACTGGAGTCTCGCATCGCTAGCGTGGTGGATTATCTCGCTCGACTGAAAGTTGCTGTAACGCCCCGGATTCGATGCGCCAGGTGTCCTTCAGTTATTCGCCATCGTTGCCATGTCATTTGCTTGCGTGTTGCACTTTGCCATGTCATCATATGCATTTTATCATGTCATCTTGTGCATCTCATTTTGCATACGTGTTCGTCTCATGCATCCGAGCATTTTCCCCGTTGTCCGTTTTGCAATCCGGCACTCCTATGTTCCCCGGCGTCCCCCTTTTGTCTCTCGTTGCGAGTGGGTGTTAAACTTTCTTGGAATGGCCCGAGGTTTGCCAAGCGGCCTTGGTATACCACCGGTAGACCGCCTGTCAAGTTTCGTGTCATTCGGAGGTCGTTTGATACTCCAACGGTTAACCAGGTAACCGCAAAAGCCCCTTTCTCCTTGCAGCCCAACACCCCTTCCAAAGTGGCCCAAAACCCATCTAACTCCCCTCCATGCTCTCGGTCGTTCGATCACGATTGTGTGGCCGAAAACCGCTCCTCAATTGGACTCTCCTAGCTCCCTCTACCTATAAATATGTGTCCCTCCCGGATTTTTCGCGCAGTCCAACCCTAACCTCCTCCTCCCTCCGCGTCGCCGGACAGGTCCGCCCGCGCCGGACGCGTCCATCCCCGCAGCCTCAGCCACGTCGCCCGGGCCAATCAACGCTCGCCACGTCACCTCCGCCGCCGCCCTCAACCTATCGCGCCGCGCCACCTCACCGCCGCCGACTCTTTCTCTCTCCTCTGCGCCCGCGCAGGCCCGGGAGGCCCAGATCCGGCCCCCGCCGGGTCCGAACTGGGCCGCGCCCCGCCGTTCGCGTCTCCGCCCCTGCGCCTGTCGCCGCCTCCGCCGCCCGGCCTCCCACGCTGCCGCCGCGGACCTCCCCGCCGGCCACCTCCTCGCCTCCCGGCGCCCTCCGCCTTCGCCCTGACCGGCGCCGCCCGCGTCTCCCCGCGCCGCCGCGCATCCCCGCCGGCCGGTGCCGCGCCCCTCCACCGGCCCAGCTAACCAAACAACGCGCCCCCGCGCCCGGATCCCTCCGTCCCGGAACCTTGCCGTCCCATTTCTCGCTAGGTATAAAACGGCCAAGTCCCCAGATTTCAGTAATTTTTTATGCATTTTCATCGCATCATAACTCTGCATCCTTAGCTCCGTTTCGAGCGTGTTATATGTCGAATTGTTCGTCTCGACGAGTACTTCATTTCATTCCATTGCATCATGTTCATTTGAGCTCATATTGATGCCTGAATCATCGTTGCAAGAGTGCTATGTGATGTTAATCTGCTGAAACTGTTATAACTTGATGATTTGTCATTTTTGTTGCATTTGATGTGTGCATCCTATGAGGTTCATGTCTACATGTGTTTTGTAATATGCCATGCCATCTTTACAGCGGTGTATGCCATGTATTTTTGTGATCTCTGTGGTGACTAGCACAAGCATGCAAACTAGGCTTCATGATGTTGCTGATTTCAGCCCCTGTTCTGCTGATATTTTTATGCCATGTAAACTTGATGCTACCGAGAGATCCATGCTTATTTTGAGATACTTCAGTAAGGATGTTTTGTTATAAATGTTATGCTCTATGCATCCATGCCTCTGTTTTCATTTATGGAGCATCCTAGCTTGACTCAATCGAGCTCTACTTTTGCTATAAAATGTTCCTGGCAGGTTGTTTACATGTTATTCAATTTTGCCAAGATTGTTGTTAGTGATCCATGCACTCTATGAACTTGCTCTTGCCATGCTTAGCTTCATAAACATGTCTTCTTACTGTGAGTTGCCTTGCCATGCCATGTATTGCTCTGTGGTGAGTGGTTCAAGCTCACCAACATGCCTACTTATCGTTGTTCCTGCCATGTATGAATCTGTAATATAATTTGCCATGTTCACATGGGTGCCATCATATCTTATGATCCTTTTTGGCTCAT
>LR880968.1:939991629-940005270 GCA_904067115.1 Aegilops sharonensis
ATGAGTAGCTCCATGTAGCCTTGTCATGCATCATGCTTGTTGTGCATCATGCCTTGTTCATGTGTGGTGTGTTTACCATGTTGTGTGCTTCTTCTCGATAGTTCCCGTTTCGTTGCGATCGTGAGGATTCGTTCGTCTACGTGTGGTTCATCTTCGTGGCTTGATCTTCTTCATGGACTCGTTCTTCTTCCTTGCGGGATTTCATGCAAGATGACCGCTACCCTGGATCTCACTACTATCATTGCTATGCTAGTTGTTTCGTTCTATCGCTATGATGCGATACCTATCACTTGTTCCTCAAGCCTCCCAAATTGCCATGTCAGCCTCTAACCTTTTGCACCCTTCCTAGCAAACCGTTGTTTGGCTATGTTACCGCTTTGCTCAACCCTCTTATAGCGTTGCTAGTTGCAGGTGAAGTTGAAGATTGCTCCATGATGAACAGGATTATGTTGGGATATCACAATATCTCTTATATTATTAATGCATCTATATACTTGGTAAAGGGTGGAAGGCTCGGCCTTATGCCTGGTGTTTTGTTCCACTCTTGCCGCCCTAGTTTCCATCATATCGGTATTATGTTCCCGGATTTTGCGTCCCTAACGCGGTTGGGTGATTTATGGGACCCCCTTGACAGTTCGCTTTGAATAAGACTCCTCCAGCAAGGCCCAACATTGGTTTTACCATTTGCCTCACCTATGCCCTTTTTCCCTTGGGTTTCCGGAGCCCAAAGGTCATCTTTATTTTAGCCCCCCCGGGCCAGTGCTCCTTCGAGTGTTGGTCCGAAACGGGCAGACTGCAGGGCCACCACGGGGCAACTCGAGGGCTGGTTTTACTCGTAGGCTGACCTATCCGGTGTGCCCTGAGACCGAGATATGTGCAGCTCCTATCAGGATTTGTCGGCACATCCGGGCGGCTTTGCTGGTCTTGTTTTATTGCTTTCGAAATGTCTTGTAGCCGGGATTCCGAGACTGATCGGGTCTTCCCGGGGAGAAGGAATATCCTTCGTTGATCGCGAGAGCTTATCATGGGCTAAGTTGGGACACCCCTGCAGGGTATAAACTTTCGAGAGCCGTGCCCGCGGTTATGTGGCAGATGGGAATTTGTTAATATCCGGTTGTAGTAAACTTGAAGCAAACTCTTCTAAAATACACCAACCTGCGTAACCGTGAGTGTCTCTTTTCGGTGTTGATCGAGAGGAGAACACGGTTTCTTGGGTTATGTCTGACGTAAGTAGGAGTTCAGGATCACTTCTTGATCATTACTAGTTGACGACCGTTCCTTTGTTTCTCTTCTCGCTCTCATTTGCGTATGTTAGCCACCATATATGCTTAGCCACTGCTGCAACCTCACCACTTTACCCCTTCCTTTCTCTTTAAGCTTTGCTAGTCTTGATACCCATGGTAATGGGATTGCTGGGTCCTCGTGGCTCACAGATTACTACACCAACAGTTGCAGGTACAGGTTATGCGATGATCATGACGCGAGAGCGATGCTTGCTTGTTTTGGAGTTCTTCTTCTGCTTCTTCGATCAGGGGATAGGTTCCAGGTCGGCAGCCTGGGCTAGCAGGGTGGATGTCGTTTGAGTTTCTGTTTATGTTTCATCCGTAGTTGGATGTTGTTCTTGTATATGATGTTGATGTATTCTTGTGGCACTCGTGCCTTATGTATGTATCCCCATCTATTATGTAATGTTGATGTAATGATATCCACCTTGCAAAAGCGTCTTCAAGATGCGCTTCTATCCTTGGTGGGACCTTCGAGTTCCTTTTGGATAGGGTCGCATCTTAGGCGTGACAGTTGCGGTGTCGCGGATCGACTCCACACTTTGGCCAGAGAAGACACTTCAGAACGACCTTGAATCCTTGATGACTCGACTGAACGAGGTTCCAAGTCGAGTGCAAGAATGGAAAAAGTCCTCTGCCAGGTGTGGTGCTGACGTTGCTCTGTCTCTGGTTCGAGTCCACTGCAAGGAAGCGCAAGAGGAAAAGCTGGCGTACCTCAAAGTTGCCAACACCAGGAAGTACGACTTTCGATCTTTCATGGAGACCTTCATCGCTGCCGCCACCCGTATTGCTGACGGAATCGACCTCGACCAGTTTGTTGCGCCTTCCAGTCCTCCACCGGAGGAGTAAAAAACTTCGATGTCCCACCTTAAATTTGCCTCGGAATGCCGAGTGGTTTTTGTAACCGATAAACTTTAACAGGCTTAACGCCTGAGCACTTTCGAATCCGTAGGACGTTTATCCGAACTTGATCTATCATCGAACATGCTTTTATTTGCCTTTGAGAAAACTTTGCTCTTCATTCGGAATATACTTCATTGTTCAAACAACATCCTTGAGGTGAAATTCCAGTCGACCTGCACTTCATCTAACTCGCAGGTAATGGATGGAGCACAGACTGCGACTGACCTCATCGTCCTTGCGGATCAGGATGGACCATTCGTTGTACTTGTGGCGCAGCTCCGAAGGAGAAGGTAGCAGTCGACCTGCACCTCGTCGTCCTTGCGGATTGGGATGGACTGCACGTTGTACTTGTGGCGGAGCTCCGAAGGAGAAGGTAACCGTCAACCTGCACCTCGTTGTCCTTGCGGATTGGGATGAATTCTTCACTTAGGCGAGCACTGGGCTGCAGCTAAGCCCCCCAGTGGGAGGTTTGCTCTCCACTCGGTAGGATTTTTATCACTTAGGCGAGCACTGGGCTACAGCTAAGCCCCCGAGTGGGAGGTTTGCTCTCCACTCGGTAGGATTTTTATCACTTAGGCGAGCACTGGGCCGCAGCTAAGCCCCCGGGTGGGAGGTTTGATCTCCACTCGGTAGGATTTTTAATACTTAGGCGAGCACTGGGCTGCAGCTAAGCCCCCGAGTGGGAGGCTTGCTCTCCACTCAATAGGATTTTTAATACTTAGGCGAGCACTAGGCTGCAGCTAAGCCCCCGAGTGGGAGGTTTTCTCTCCACTCGGTAGGATTTTTAATACTTAGGCGAGCACTGGGCTGCAGCTAAGCCCCCGAGTGGGAGGTTTGCTCTCCACTCGGTAGGATTTTTATGGTGTAGTTCTGAAGGAGAAGGGAGCAGTCGACCTGCACCTCTTCGTCCTTGCAAAGCGCATTTCGTATCAAACACTTAGGCGAGTACTGAGACTGCAGCTAAGCCTCCGAGTGGGAGGCTGGCTCACCACTTGGTATGATTTTAAATACTTAGGCGAGTACTTGGACTGCAGCTAAGCCTCCGAGTGGGAGGCTGGCTCACCACTCGGTAGGATTTTAAATACTTAGGCGAGTACTTGGACTGCAGCTAAGCCTCCGAGTGGGAGGCTGGCTCACCACTCGGTAGGATTTTAAATACTTAGGCGAGTACTTGGACTACAGCTAAGCCTCCGAGTGGGAGGCTGGCTCACCACTCGGTAGGATTTTAAATACTTAGGCGAGTACTTGGACTGCAGCTAAGCCCCCGAGTGGGAGGCTGGCTCACCACTCGGTAGTATTTTAAATACTTAGGCGAAACGGATTCGCAGCTAAGCCCCCGAGTGGGAGACTGGCTCACCACTCTGAAAGGATTTTTTTTACAAACTTAGGCGAACCGGATTTGCATCTAAGCCACCCACTGGGGGGAAATTTCAACAAATGGTAATAACAATCACTGGGAAAATTATAACATTCTTGACTTAAATAAACGAACTACAAAGGTACTTTTACTACATCTCAACCGAGTGAGAACTTAAGTATAAAAGGGGCGGAGCAGCTCCGCATTCCAAGCTCGAGGCTCATCAATCTGGCGATCGACGTTGTAAAGATGATATGCTCCGTTGTGGAGAACTCTGGTGACGATGAAGGGACCTTCCCAAGTGGGAGCGAGCTTGTGTGGTTTCTGTTGATCCACTCGGAGGACCAAGTCTCCCTCTTGGAAGGCTCGACTCTTCACATTTCTGGCATGGAATCGACGCAAATCTTGCTGATAGATAGTCGAGCGGATCAGGGCCATCTCCCTCTCTTCCTCCAAAAGGTCGACTGCATCCTGCCGGGCTTGTTCTGCTTCACCTTCGGAGTAGAGTTCGACTCGTGGCGCATTGTGAAGCAGGTCACTCGGCAAAACTGCTTCAGCTCCATAGACCAGAAAGAATGGAGTTCTCCCAGTTAACCGATTAGGAGTGGTCCTCAATCCCCAAAGAACTGATGGAAGTTCGTCGACCCAAGCTCCTGCTGCGTGTTTGAGATCACGCATCAGCCGTGGTTTCAGCCCTTTGAGAATGAGGCCATTTGCACGCTCTGCTTGTCCATTCGACTGAGGATGAGCAACTGAAGCATAGTCGACCCGCGTGCCCTGAGAGGCGCAGAAGGCTTTGAACTTGTCATTATCGAAGTTTGACCCATTGTCGGTGATGATGCTATGCGGAACTCCATATCTGAATATCAACTCTCTGACAAAACTGATAGCAGTGCATGCATCGAGGTTCTTGATGGGCTTGGCTTCGATCCACTTGGTGAACTTGTCGACTGCTACTAGCAAGTGAGTGAAGCCGCTTCTGCCAGTTCTCAGCGGTCCAATCATGTCCAACCCCCAAACAGCGAAGGGCTAGACGAGTGGAATGGTCTTCAAGGCTGAGGCGGGCTTGTGCGACATGTTGGAATAAAACTGACATCCTTCACACTTGTCGACTATTTCTTTTGCCATTTCATTTGCTTTCGGCCAGTAAAATCCCGCTCGGTATGCTTTAGCCACAATGGTCCGAGAGGACGCATGATGGCCACAGGTCCCCGAGTGAATATCTTGAAGAATTATCTGACCTTCTTCTGGCGTAATACACTTCTGGCCGACTCCAGTCGCGCTTTCTCTGTACAACTGTCCCTTGATCACTGTAAAGGCCTTGGATCGATGGACGATCTGTCGAGCCTCTTCTTCATTCTCTGGGAGCTCTTTCCTTAGAATATATGCGATGTACGGCATTGTCCAATCGGGAGTGATGACCACAACTTCCATAATCAGGTCGACCACGGCTGGGACCTCAACTTCAGTCGGATCATTGGCACTCTTTGGCTGTGGGGCTTCTTCTGTGAAAGGATCTTCCTGCACTGATGGTGCGCGAATGTGCTCCAAAAACACATCACTGGGAATGGTTTCCCTCTTGGACCCTATTTTCGCCAAATCATCCGCAGCTTGGTTCTTCAGTCGGGGTATATGATGAAGCTCTAACCCCTCGAATTTCTTCTCTAGATTTCTCACTGCATTGCAGTAACCAGTCATGGCTGGACTTCTGACGTCCCACTCCTTCATCACTTGATTAACAAACAGATCTGAGTCGCGGTAGACCATAAGGCGACGAACGCCGAGTGAAATGGCCATACGCAACCCATATAGGAGCGCCTCATATTCTGCTTCATTGTTGGAGGAATCAAAGTGAATCTGGAGAACATATCTGAGCTTATCTCCTCGAGGGGAGACTAATACCACCCCGGCACCGGAACCATTCAGCATCTTAGAACCATCGAAGAACATAGTCCAGTGCTCCGAGTGAACTTGAGTCGGAAGTTGCTGTTCAGTCCACTCAGCGAGGAAGTCTGCTACTACTTGGGACTTGATGGCTTTCTTTGCCTCAAATTTGATATCAAGGGGAAGGAGTTCAATCGCCCATTTGGCCACTCGACCAGTTGCATCTCTGTTATGAAGAATCTCTGATAATGGGGCGTCGCTGACGACTATNATATATGCGATGTACGGCATTGTCCAGTCGGGAGTGATGACCACAACTTCCATAATCAGGTCGACCACGGCTGGGACCTCAACTTCAGTCGGATCATTGGCACTCTTTGGCTGTGGGGCTTCTTCTGTGAAAGGATCTTCCTGCACTGATGGTGCGCGAATGTGCTCCAAAAACACATCACTGGGAATGGTTTCCCTCTTGGACCCTATTTTCGCCAAATCATCCGCAGCTTGGTTCTTCAGTCGGGGTATATGATGAAGCTCTAACCCCTCGAATTTCTTCTCTAGATTTCTCACTGCATTGCAGTAACCAGTCATGGCTGGACTTCTGACGTCCCACTCCTTCATCACTTGATTAACAAACAGATCTGAGTCGCGGTAGACCATAAGGCGACGAACGCCGAGTGAAATGGCCATACGCAACCCATATAGGAGCGCCTCATATTCTGCTTCATTGTTGGAGGAATCAAAGTGAATCTGGAGAACATATCTGAGCTTATCTCCTCGAGGGGAGACTAATACCACCCCGGCACCGGAACCATTCAGCATCTTAGAACCATCGAAGAACATAGTCCAGTGCTCCGAGTGAACTTGAGTCGGAAGTTGCTGTTCAGTCCACTCAGCGAGGAAGTCTGCTACTACTTGGGACTTGATGGCTTTCTTTGCCTCAAATTTGATATCAAGGGGAAGGAGTTCAATCGCCCATTTGGCCACTCGACCAGTTGCATCTCTGTTATGAAGAATCTCTGATAATGGGGCGTCGCTGACGACTATAATGGAATGATCAGAGAAGTAATGAGCAACCTTCTTCGTGGTCATGTAAATCCCATAAACAAGCTTTTGATAGTGAGGGTATCTTTGCTTTGATGGGGTCAGCACTTCAGAAAGATAATAAACGGGGCGTTGAACTTTGAAGGCTTTTCCGTCTTCTTCCCGCTCGACCGTAAGTACGGTACTGACGACTTGTCCAGTGGCTGCAATGTAAAGCAACAAAGGCTCTTTGCTGATAGGAGCAGCAAGCACCGACTGGGTGGAGAGCAGAGCTTTTAGCTCTGCAAACGCTGCATCAGCTTTTGGAGTCCACTCGAACTTGTCTGAATTCTTCATCAGTCGGTAAAGAGGCAATGCCTTCTCACCGAGGCGAGAGATGAATCGACTTAAAGCGGCTAAGCATCCAGTAAGCTTCTGGACATCGTGCACACGCACAGGGCGCTTCATTCGGAGTATAGTGCCAACTTTTTCAGGGTTAGCATCGATTCCTCGTTCAGAAACAAGAAAACCGAGTAACTTTCCGCCAAGAACTCCAAATGTGCACTTTGATGGATTAAGCTTGATATCATACCTCCTGAGATTGGCAAATGTCTCAGCAAGGTCAGTCAGCAGGTCGGAACCCTTTCGTGACTTGACCACTATATCATCCATGTACGCTTCCACATTCCGACTGATTTGAGTGAGCAAACACTTCTGAATCATCCTCATGAATGTGGCTCCAGCATTCTTGAGACCGAATGGCATGGTGACATAACAGAAGCACCCGAATGGAGTGATGAAAGCTGTTTTGATCTCATCGGGTCCATACAGACGGATCTGATGGTACCCGGAATAGGCGTCTAAAAAAGACAACCTCTCACATCCCGCAGTTGAGTCGACTATTTGGTCGATGCGGGGAAGAGGAAATGATCTTTCGGGCAGGCCCGATTGATATGCTTGAAATCGATGCACATGCGCAACGACCTGTCCTTCTTGGGGATCATGACAACATTGGTGAGCCACTCAGAGTGGTAGATCTCTCGGATGAACTCTGCCGCTAAGAGCCGAGCCACCTCTTCACCAATGGCCTTTCTCTTCTGGACGGCGGACCATCGAAGATGTTCTTTAACCGGTTTGACTTTTGGGTCGACTCGTAGGCGGTGCTCAGCCAGCCCCCTAGGAACACCCGGCATGTCAGCAGGCTTCCATGCAAAGATGTCCCAGTTCTCATGGAGGAACTGGATGAGCGCTTCTTCCTATTGGAGTCGAGTGTTGTTGAGATGTTGGTCGGAGTAGCATTGGGGTCAGTCGGGTGAATGTGAACCTGTTTCGTCTCACCGGACGACTGAAATGCCGATTCCGTAGCGGGCTTCTTGGCTCGCAACAAATCACTCGGATCTGCAGTCTTCTGATATTCTTGTAGCTCTACCACTGCCATCTGAGCATCGACAATCTTAGAGCCCTTCTGGAAGCACTCTTCCGCCTTCTTCCGATTGCCCGTGACAGTGATCACGCCTCTGGGACAGGGCATCTTCAGTTTAAGGTACACGTAACATGGTCGGGCCATGAAACGTGCATATGCCGGCCTTCCCAGAATAGCGTGATAAGCACTCTGGAAATCCACGACCTCGAAGGTCAACTTTTCTTTCCGGAAATTCTTCGAATCACCAAAAACTACATCAAAAGCAATTTGGCCGAGTGACTCAGCCTTCTTTCCAGGAATGACTCCGTGGAAGCTCATGTTACTGGTACTGAGTCTGGACATCGGAATGCCCATCCCTTTCAACGTCTCTGCGTACAATATGTTCAAGCCGCTGCCACCATCCATCAGCACTTTGGTCAGTCGAGTGCCCTCGACGACTGGGTCGACTACCAACGCTTGCCTCCCAGGGGTGGCAATGCGCGTCGGGTGATTGGACTGGTCGAATGTGATGGCAGTCTGGGACCATTTCAAATAATTGGGCGTCGCCGGGGCGACCATGTTCACTTCCCGATTGATAACCTTCAATCGACTTTTGCTTTCGACGTCAGCAAAAATCATCAGGGTGGAATTGACCTGGGGATATCCACCATCGCTGTCATCTTTGTCCTCAACCTTGTCCGACTCCTTTTCTTTATCCTTGGGCTGCTTCCCTTGGAACTGCTGAATCAAGAGCCGACACTGTCGATTGGTATGCTTCGGGTAAATGAGTTTACCCTCTTCATCTTTCTTCGTGTGAATGTGACACGGCAAATCCAACACGTCATTTCCATCTTGGTCTTTCACCTTCTTGGGGTTCCAAGGACCCTTGGGTTTCCCCTTGAACTTTCCTGGGGTCACAGCCAAGGCTTCTCCGGGAGCGGCGGGCTTGGCTTTGCGCTTCTGCTTCCGACTGGAGTTTCCTCCGCCGGCCTCATTAGCGGCTGACTTGTATTTACCACTCCGGAGCCGATCCTCTTCTTCACCATTTGCATACTTGGTGGCAATCTCCATCATCCGACTCAGGGTCATATCTCCGGTTTGACCGAATTTCAAACTCAACTCTCTGTTCTTGACGCCTTCTTTGAAGGCACAGACTGCCTGATGATCAGATACATTCTCGACTGTGTGGTGCAAAGTGATCCACCTCTGGATATAATCCCTCAAAGTTTCATTCGACTTCTGCACACACGACTGCAACTCCGTCAACCCCGCTGGTCGCTTGCAAGTCCCTTCAAATGTCCTGACAAACACTCGGGCAAGATCTTCCCAAGTGTAAATACTGCTGGGTGCTAACTGATTCAACCACACTCTGGCTGAACCCTCCAACATAAGAGGCAAATGCTTCATAGCTACCTCATCGTTACCGCCGCCAATCTGAACAGCCACTCGGTAATCTTCAAGCCAAGTGTCAGGCTTGGATTCACCTGTGAACTTACTGACTCCAGTCGCCAACCTGAAGTTGGGATGAATCACCGCAGCTCTGATAGCCCTGCTGAAACACTCTGGTCCTGAGACATGAACTCTGCTGCTGGAGGGAACATCTCTGTCATGGCCTTCTCGGTGAGCCCTGTTCCTGTCGACCAAACCTTGAATGATAATGGATCTCGCATCAAAGCCTGGTTCCCTGGGGTTGACTGGAACCCTTCACCCAACACTGTGCTGGCGTCTGTCATCCTGCAGCCGTGGAGCGTATGATCCACCCCTTGGGGGAGGAGTGGGCACTCGACGTCGATCATTGCGATCGAATCGGTGCTCATACTGCTCGCGGCTCTTGTACTGATCATCACGCCGTCCCCCACGTTCCTCGTGCCTCGGGGGCGATCTCGGACTATGGGCCGACTGGACTGAATTCGCAGCGACGTATCTGCTGTGAATCCTGTTCCGCGACTGTGATACGACTGAGTTTTGATCTCCTGCTGCCCGAAGCAAATCTCTGATTTGTAGCAGACCTCTACCCGCCTCCGACTGGGAAGGCTGAATCGACTCTGCTATACGGGCCGCAGCTGCTAAATTCTGAATCGGAGTTCGATATACCTGAGTTGGTTGCTGGAAGAGCTGACGTCGACTGGATTCTGGAACCCGCGGTCGCGCGCGCTCGTCGAGTACTTGCTGGAGGTTCTCCAGTCGAGTGCGCTCAGCCAGGTTGGCCAAGCGCGCATCCTCCAAGGCACGGGCCTTGGGGGTTTCTCCAACGATAGGAGTGTGAAGCGCATCCATGTTCCGACGGCGAAGCTCCTCCCTCTGCAGTGAAGTGAGGGGCTCGGGCAGGTACTCTTCGTGGGCTTGCACCGGATCGCCTCCACCGTCACCTCCGTCGGTGCGGGGGAATCCGGGGGGACTGCATGGTCCATCAACCATCAGAACCTCTGCCGCCGGATCACTTCTATTGCACTCGGACGCAGTCTTTGCAGAGCCAGTCGACAGATCGAACAGGCCATAGAGAGATTCGTCGGGCTCGATCGCCGCGACTTGGGGAGTGGCCGACTGGCGGGCCACCGCATGCCTCACCCACCGCTGAAGCCTCAACCGACCGAAACGCTTGCGCCGGCGGGAAACTGGGAGCGAGGACGACACAGGAGCCGACCCATACTGGGTCGATGGTTGCCGCAGGAGGACGCCGCGGACACACGCGCGAAAGTGCGTCGCCCCGCGGACGGGGAGCGCGTCCACGTTGAGTGGAGCCTCCTGAAGCCAAGCGGAGTCGTTGACGATGAACGTGAGCGCACCGAGATGGATCTCGCGGCCCTCGACCAAAACTCCACCTGAAACCATGATGTAGAAGATCGAAAGAATGCCAACTTCTCCAACAAATCGCTAGAACACCTGCCCCATTGTGGGCGCCAACTGTCGTGGTTCTAAGTCTGACAGTAGAATGGGGGGTAGGAATGGAGAGGCAAGATCCTAGCTATGGAGTAGTTGTATACGCAAGAGATTTACGAGTTCAGGCCCTTCTCGGAAGAAGTAACAGCCCTACGTCTCGGAGCCCAGAGGCGGTCGACTGGATTATATGCGTATGTGTTACAGGGGTGCGAACCCTTCTGCCTGTGGAGGGGGGTGGCTTATATAGAGTGCGCCAGGACCCCAGCCAGCCCACGTAGCGGAGGGTTTAAGGTACGTTAAGGCCAGGCGTTACTGGTAACGCCTTACATAAAGAGTCATCATGGCCATAAAGACTACTTAATTACAGACCGTTTGGGTACAGTGTGGTTCCCGAACTCCTGGTGGTCGAGTGAGTCTTCATGGTCGAGTGTCTCGGACTCTGTCGAGTGGAATCCTACCAGGTCGACTGGAAGGTAACTTCTTTAACGGGTGACCTTGGGGAGGGTATCTTGGACAGGCCTATGACCCTACCCTAGGTACATGACTTCATCACCCCCTTTAGGGTTTCCCCCCAACCCTAGGCGCATGGGCCCAAGGGGGGGGGTGCGCCCAGCCCACCTAGGGGCTGGTTCCCTTCCACCTACAGCCCATAAGGCCCTCCGGGGCAGGTGGACCTCCCGGTGGACCCCCAGAGCCCCTCCGGTGGCCCCGGTACAATACCGGTATGCCCCCGAACTTTTCCGGTGACCGTATGATAACTGCCCATATATAAATCTTCACCTCCGGACCATTCTGGAACTCCTCGTGACGTCCGGGATCTCATCCGGGACTCCGAACAACATTCGGTAATCACATACATATCTTCCTTATAACCCTAGCGTCACCGAACCTTAAGTGTGTAGACCCTACGGGTTCGGGAATCACGCAGACATGACCGAGACAGCTCTTCGGTCAATAACCAACAGCAGGATCTGGCCCATGTTGGCTCCCACATGTTCCACGATGATCTCATCGAATGAACCACGATGTTGAGGATTCAAGTAATCCCGTATACAATTCCCTTTGTCAATCGGTATGTTACTTGCCCGAGATTCGATCGTCGGTATCCCAATACCTCGTTCAATCTCGTTACCGGCAAGTCACTTTACTCGTACCGTAATGCATGATCCCGTGACCAACCACTTGGTCACATTGAGCTCATTATGATGATGCATTACCGAGTGGGCCCAGAGATACCTCTCCGTCATACGGAGTGACAAATCCCAGTCTCGATCTGTGCCAACCCAACAGACAATTTCGGAGATACCTGTAGTGTACCTTTATGGCCACCCAGTTACGTTGTGACGTTTGGTACACCCAAAGCACTCCTACGGTATCCGGGAGTTGCACGATCTCATGGTCTAAGGAAATGATACTTGACATTAGAAAAGCTCTAGCAGACGAACTACACGATCTTGTGCTATGCTTAGGATTGGGTCTTGTCCATCACATCATTCTCCCAATGATGTGATCCCGTTATCAATGACATCCAATGTCATGGTCAGGAAACCGTAACCATCCATTGATCAACGAGCTAGTTAACTAGAGGCTCACTAGGGACATGTTGTGGTCTATGTATTCACACATGTTTTACTATTTCTGGATAACACAACTATAGCATGAACAATAGACAATTATCATGAACAAGGAATTATAATAATAATCATTTTATTATTGCCTCTAGGGCATATTTCCAACAGTCTCCCAGTTGCACTAGAGTCAATAATCTAGTTACATTGTGATGAATCGAACACCCATAGAGTTTTGGTGTTGATCATGTTTTGCTCGCGGAAGAGGTTTAGTCAACGGATCTGCGACATTCAGATCCGTATGCACTTTGCAAATATCTATGTCTCCATCTTGAACATTTTCACGAATGGAGTTGAAGCGACGCTTGATGTGCCTGGTCTTCTTGTGAAACCTGGGCTCCTTGGCAAGGGCAATGTCTCCAGTGTTGTCACAGAAGAGAGTCATCGGCCCCGACGCATTGGGAATAACTCCTAGGTCGGTAATGAACTCCTTCATCCAGATTGCTTCATGTGCTACCTCCGAGGCTGCCATGTACTCCGCTTCACATGTAGATCCCACCACGACGCTTTGCTTGCAACTGTACCAGCTTACTGCCCCACCATTCAAAATATACACGTATCCGGTCTGTGACTTAGAGTCATTCTGTAACCCTTTACGATGAGCTCTTCGTCACCTCCATAAATGAGAAACATGTCCTTAGTCCTTTTCAGGTACTTCAGGATATTCTTGACCGCTGTCCAGTGTTCCATGCCGAGATTACTTTGGTACCTTCCTACCAAACTTACGGCAAGGTTTACATCAGGTCTGGTAGCATACATGATAGACCCTATGGCCGAGGCATAGGGGACGACACTCATCTTTTCTCTATCTTCTGCCGTGGTCGGACTTTGAGCCGAGCTCAATTTCACACCTTGCAACATAGGCAAGAACCCCTTCTTGGACTGATCCATATTGAACTTCTTCAATATCTTATCAAGGTAAGTTCTTTGTGAAAGACCTATGAGGCGTCTCGATCTATCTCTATAGATCTTGATGCCTAATATGTAAGCAGTTTCTCCAAGGTCCTTCATTGAAAAACACTTATTCAAGTAGGCCTTTATGCTCTCCAAGAGTTCTATATCATTTCCCATCAACAATATGTCATCCACATATAATATGAGAAATGCTACAGAGCTCCCACTCACTTTCTTGTAAACGCAGGCTTCTCCATAAGTCTGCATAAACCCAAACGCTTTGATCATTTCATTAAAGCGAATGTTCCAACTCCAAGATGCTTGCACCAGCCCATAGATGGAGCGCTGGAGCTTGCATACCTTGTTAGCATTCTTAGGATCGACAAAACC
>LR880968.1:940005518-940020299 GCA_904067115.1 Aegilops sharonensis
TTCTCCAAGGTCCTTCATTGAAAAACACTTATTCAAGTAGGCCTTTATGCTCTCCAAGAGTTCTATATCATTTCCCATCAACAATATGTCATCCACATATAATATGAGAAATGCTACAGAGCTCCCACTCACTTTCTTGTAAACGCAGGCTTCTCCATAAGTCTGCATAAACCCAAACGCTTTGATCATTTCATTAAAGCGAATGTTCCAACTCCAAGATGCTTGCACCAGCCCATAGATGGAGCGCTGGAGCTTGCATACCTTGTTAGCATTCTTAGGATCGACAAAACCTTCCGGCTGCATCATATACAATTCTTCCTTAAGAAAGCCGTTAAGGAATGCCGTTTTGACGTCCATTTGCCATATCTCATAATCGTAGAATGCGGCAATTGCTAACATGATTCGGACGGACTTAAGCTTCGCTGCGGGTGAGAAGGTCTCATCGTAGTCAACCCCTTGAACTTGTCGATAACCCTTAGCGACAATTCGAGCTTTATAGATGGTAACATTACCATCCGCGCCCGTCTTCTTCTTAAAGATCCATTTATTTTCTATCGCTCGCCGATCATCGGGCAAGTCTGTCAAAGTCCATACTTTGTTTTGATACATGGATCCTATCTCGGATTGCATGGCTTCAAGCCATTTGTTGGAATCTAGGCCCGCCATCGCTTCTTCATAGTTCGAAGGTTCACCGTTGTCTAACAACATGATTTCCAGGACGTGGTTGCCATACCATTCTGGTGTGGAACGTGTCCTCGTGGACCTACGAAGTTCAGTAGCAACTTGATCTGAAGTACCTTGATCATCATCATTAACCTCCTCTCTAGCCGGTGCAGGTACCACAGGAACATCTTCCTGAGCTGCACTACTTTCTGCTTCAAGAGGTAGTACTTCATCAAGTTCCACTTTCATCCCACTTACTTCTTTCGAGAGAAACTCTTTCTCCAGAAAGGACCCGTTCTTGGTAACAAAGATCTTGCCTTCGGATCTGAGGTAGAAGGTATACCCAATGGTTTCCTTAGGGTATCCTATGAAGACACATTTTTCCGACTTGGGTTCGAGCTTTTCAGGTTGAAGTTTCTTGACATAAGCATCGCATCCCCAAACTTTTAGAAACGACATCTTAGGTTTCTTCCCAAACCATAATTCATACGGTTTCGTTTCAACGGATTTCGACAGAGCCCTATTTAAAGTGAATGCGGCAGTCTCTAAAGCATAGCCCCAAAATGAGAGCGGTAGATCGGTAAGAGACATCATAGACTGCACCATATCCAATAGAGTGCGATTACGACGTTCGGACACCCCATTACGCTGAGGTGTTCCAGGCGGCGTGAGTTGTGAAACGATTCCACATTTCCTTAAGTGCGTGCCAAATTCGTGACTTAAATATTCTCCTCCACGATCTGATCGTAAGAACTTTATTTTTCTGTCACGTTGATTTTCAACCTCACTCTGAAATTCCTTGAACTTTTCAAAGGTCTCAGACTTGTGTTTCATTAAGTAGACATACCCATATCTACTTAAGTCATCAGTGAGAGTGAGAACATAACGATAGCCACCGCGTGCCTCAACACTCATTGGACCACACACATCAATATGTATGATTTCCAATAAGTTGGTTGCTCGCTCCATTGTTCCGGAGAATGGAGTCTTGGTCATTTTACCCATGAGGCATGGTTCGCACGTGTCATATGATTCATAATCAAGAGACTCCAAAAGTCCATCTGCATGGAGCTTCTTCATGCGTTTGACACCAATGTGACCAAGGCGGCAGTGCCACAAGTATGTGGGACTATCATTATCAACCTTACATCTTTTGGTATTCACACTATGAATATGTGTAACATCACATTCGAGATTCATTAAGAATAAACCATTGACCAACGGGGCATGACCATAAAACATATCTCTCATATAAATAGAACAACCATTATTCTCGGATTTAAATGAGTAGCCATCTCGTATTAAACGAGATCCAGATACAATGTTCATGCTCAAAGCTGGCACTAAATAACAATTATTGAGGTTTAAAACTAATCCCGTAGGTAAATGTAGAGGTAGCGTGCCGACGGCGATCACAATGACCTTGGAACCATTCCCGACGCGCATCGTCACCTCGTCCTTCGCCAGTCTCCGCTTATTCCGCATCCCTATTTTGAGTTAACGTTACAAATATGAGCAACCACACCGGTATCAAATACCCAGGAGCTACTACAAGTACTGGTAAGGTACACATCAATTACATGTATATCACATATACCTTTGGTGTTGCCGACCTTCTTGTCCGCTAAGTACTTGGGGCAGTTCCGCTTCCAGTGACCCTTTCCCTTGTAATAAAAGCACTCTGTCTCAGGCTTGGGTCCATGCTTTGGCTTCTTCACGGCAACTGGCTTACCGGGCGCGGCAACTCCCTTGCCGTCCTTCTTGAAGTTCTTCTTACCCTTGCCTTTCTTGAACTTAGCGGTTTTATTCACCATCAACACTTGATGTTCCTTTTTGATCTCCACCTTCGCTGATTTCAGCATCGAATATACCTCAGGAATGGTTTTCTCCATCCCCTGCATATTGAAGTTCATCACAAAGCTCTTGTAGCTAGGTGGAAGCGACTGAAGGATTCTGTCAACGACCGCATCATTCGGGAGATTAACTCCCAGCTGAGACAAGCGGTTGTGCAACCCAGACATTTTGAGTATGTGTTCGCTGACGGAACTATTCTCCTCCATCTTACAAATTTAGAACTTGTCGGAGACTTCATATCTCTCGACCCTGGCATGAGCTTGGAAAACCATTTTCAGCTCTTGCAACATCTCATATGCTCCGTGCTGCTCAAAACGCTTTTGGAGCCCCGGTTCTAAGCTGTAAAGCATGCCGCACTGAACCAGGGAGTAATCATCACTATGCGACTGCCAGGCGTTCATAACGTCTTGAGTTGCTGGGAAAACGGGTGCTTCACCTAGCGGTGCATCTAGGACATATGCTTTCTTGGCAGCTATGAGGATGATCCTCAAGTTCCGGACCTAGTCCGTATAGTTGCTGCCATCCTCTTTCAGCTTGGTTTTCTCTAGGAACGCGTTGAAGTTGAGGGCAACATTAGCGTGGGCCATTTGATCTACAAGACATATTGCAAAGATTTTAGACTAAGTTCATGATAATTAAGTTCATCTAATCAAATTATTTAATGAACTCCCACTCAGACAGACATCCCTCTAGTCATCTAAGTGATACATGATCCGAGTCAACTAGGTCGTGTCCGATCATCATGTGAGACGGACTAGTCATCATCGGTGAACATCTTCATGTTGATCGTATCTTCTATACGACTCATGTTCGACCTTTCGGTCTTCTGTGTTCCGAGGCCATGTCTGTACATGCTAGGCTCGTCAAGTCAACCTAAGTGTATTGCGTGTGTAAATCTGGCTTACACCCGTTGTATTCGAACGTTAGAATCTATCACACCCGATCATCACGTGGTGCTTCGAAACAACGAACCTTCGCAACGGTGCACAGTTAGGGGGAACACTTTCTTGAAATTATTATGAGGGATCATCTTATTTATGCTACCATCGTTCTAAGCAAATAAGATGCAAAAACATGATAAACATCACATGCAATCAAATAGTGACATGATATGGCCAATATCATTTTGCTCCTTTTGATCTCCATCTTCGGGGCGCCATGACCATCATCGTCACCAGCATGACACCATGATCTCCATCATCGTGTCTTCATGAAGTTGCCTCGCCAACTATTACTTCTACTACTATGGCTAACGGTTCAGCAACAAAGTAAAGTAATTACATGGCGTTATTCATTGACACGCAGGTCATACAATAAATTAAGACAACTCCTATGGCTCCTGCCGGTTGTCATACTCATCGACATGCAAGTCGTGATTCCTATTACAAGAACATGATCAATCTCATACATCACATATATATCCTTCATCACATCCTTTTGGCCATATCACATCGCACGGCATATGCTGCAAAAACAAGTTAGACGTCCTCTAATTGTTGTTGCCAATTTTTTACGTGACTGCTATAGGTTTCTAGCAAGAACGTTTCTTACCTACACCAAAACCACAACGTGATATGCCAATTTCTATTTACCCTTCATAAGGACCCTTTTCATCAAATCTGATCCGACTAAAGTGGGAGAGACAGACACCCGCTAATCACCTTATGCAACTAGTGCATGTCAGTCGGTGGAACCTGTCTCACGTAAGTGTACGTGTAAGGTCGGTCTGGGCTGCTTCATCCCATGATGCCGCCGAATCAACATAAGACTAGTAACGGCAAGTAAATTGACAATATCGACGCTCACAACAAACCCGTGTTCTACTCGTGCATAGTAACTACGCATAGACCTAGCTCATGATGCCACTGTTGGGGAACGTAGCAGAAATTTAAAATTTTCTACGCATCACCAAGATCAATCTATGGAGTCATCTAGCAACGAGAGAGAGAGAGAGAGAGAGGAGTGCATCTACATACCCTTGTAGATCATGAGCGGAAGCGTTCAAGAGAACGGGGTTGATGGAGTCGTACTCGTCGTGATCCAAATCACCGAAGATCCTAGCGCCGAAAGGACGGCACCTCCGCGTTCAACACACGTACGGAGCGGAGACGTCTCCCGCGCCTTGATCCAGCAAGGAGGAGGGAGAGGTTGAGGAAGAGAGATCCAACAGCAGCACGACGGCGTGGTGGTGATGGAGTGACGATACTCCGGCAGGGCTTCGCCAAGCTCTTAACGGAGGAGGAGAGGTGTTGGGGAGGGGAGGGGCTGCGCCTTGGATGTGGTGTGCAGCCCTCCCCTCGCCCCTCTATTTATAGGGGAAGGGGGAAAGGGGCCGGCCCCCTCTAGATGAGATCTAGAGGGGGGCGGCGGTCAAGGGGAGGGGGCATGCCCCCCCAAGCAAGGGGGCGCCCCCTTTAGGGTTCCCCCCCAACCCTAGGCGCATGGGCCCAAGGGGGGGGGGGTGCACCCAGCCTACCTAGGGGCTGGTTCCCTTCTACCTACAGCCCATAAGGCCCTCCGGGGCAGGTGGACCCTCCCGGTGGACCCTCGGAACCCCTCCGGTGGCCCCGGTACAATACCGGTATGCCCCCGAACTTTTCCGGTGACCGTATGATAACTTCCCATATATAAATCTTCACCTTCGGACCATTCCGGAACTCCTCGTGATGTCCGGGATCTCATCCGGGACTCCGAACAACATTCGGTAATCACATACATATCTTCCTTATAACCCTAGCGTCACCGAACCTTAAGTGTGTAGACCCTACGGGTTCGGGAATCACGCAGACATGACCGAGACAGCTCTCCGGTCAATAACCAACAGCGGGATCTGGATACCCATGTTGGCTCCCACATGTTCCATGATGATCTCATCGGATGAACCACGATGTCGAGGATTCAAGTAATCCCGTATACAATTCCCTTTGTCAATCGGTACGTTACTTGCCCGAGATTCGATTGTCGGTCTCTCAATACCTCGTTCAATCTCCTTACTGGCAAGTCACTTTACTCGTACCGTAATGCATGATCCCGTGACCAACCACTTGGTCACATTGAGCTCATTATGATGATGCATTACTGAGTGGGCCCAGAGATACCTCTCCGTCATACGGAGTGACAAATCCCAGTCTCGATCTGTGCCAACCCAACAGACACTTTCGGAGATACCTGTAGTGTACCTTTATGGCCACCCAGTTATGTTGTGACGTTTGGTACACCCAAAGCAATCCTACGGTATCCGGGAGTTGCACGATCTCATGGTCTAAGGAAATGATACTTGACATTAGAAAAGCTCTAGCAGACGAACTACACGATCTTGTGCTATGCTTAGGATTGGGTCTTGTGCATCACATCATTCTCCCAATGATGTGATCCCGTTATCAATGACATCCAATGTCATGGTCAGGAAACCGTAACCATCCATTGATCAACGAGCTAGTTAACTAGAGGCTCACTAGGGACATGTTGTGGTCTATGTATTCACACATGTATTACTATTTCCGGATAACTCAATTATAG
This sequence comes from Aegilops sharonensis, assembly GCA_904067115.1. NCBI lineage: Eukaryota > Viridiplantae > Streptophyta > Magnoliopsida > Poales > Poaceae > Aegilops > Aegilops sharonensis. The sequence continues at coordinate 940,011,555 of LR880968.1, forward strand.
CATGAACAATAGACAATTATCATGAACAAGGAAATATAATAATAATCATTTTATTATTGCCTAGGGCATATTTCCAACAGCAAGTTGTATGCACCTATTACATGTTATGATCGGCATACCCCAAGGTGATAATAATTGGGATTCTTTCCAGTGATTACCCTAGTTTGAGGAGTTCATGTATTCACTATGTGTTAATGATTTGTTTTGGTTCTCTATTAAAAGGAGGCCTTAATATCCCTCAAATTTCCTTATGGACCCTGCTACCATGGGAGGGTAGGAACAAAAGATGTCATGCAAGTTCTTATTATAAGCACGTATGACTATATATGGAATACATGCCTACATTACATTGATGAATTGGAGCTATTGTGTGTCGCTCTAGGTTGTGACTGTTACATGAGGAATGTCATCCAACACAAATGTCCATCACTGATCCAATGCCTACTCTTTTCGCATACTGATCTTTGCTCCGTTACTTTTGTTGATGCTACTGTTACAATCACTATAAAACTGCTACTGTTATCATTACTATTGCTACTGTTACCTATGCTATCAAACTATCATACTACCGTGCTACTAAACACTTTGCTGCAGATATTTGATTCTCCAGGTGTGGTTGAATTGACAACTCAACTGCTAATACTTGCAAACATTCTTTGGCTCCCCTTGTGTCGAATCAATAAATTTGGGTGAAATACTACCCCCGAAAACTATTCTGATCCCCTATACTTGTGGGTTATCAAGACCTTTTTCTAGCGCCGTTGCTGGGGAGCATAACTCTATTTGTCGAGTCACTTGGGAATTATATCTATTGATCACTATGAAGAATCTGAAAGATAATAGAACCAAGATCGTACCTGATGTCTACTACGCAACTTTATTCTTGTAGACACGTGTTGGGCCTCCAAGCGCAGAGTTCTGTAGGACAGTAGCAATTTTCCCTCAAGTGGATGACCTAAGGTTTATCGATCCATGGGAGGCATAGGATGAAGATAGTCTCTCTCAAACGACCCTACAACCAAATACAAGAAATCTCTTATGTCCCCAACACACCCAATACAATGGCAAATTGTACAGGTGCACTAGTTCGACGAAGAGATGGTGATAAAAGTGTAATATGGATGGTAGAAATATATTTTTATAATCTGAATAAATAAAAACAGCAAGGTAGCAATAGATAAAAGTGAGCACAAACGGTATTGCAATGCTTGAAAACAAGGCCTAGGGTTCGTACGTTCACTACTGCAATCTCTGCACAATGCTAATATAATTGGATCATATAACCACCCCTCAAAGTGCGATGAAGAATCACTCGAAAGTTCCTAGCTAGTGGAGAACATAAGAATAAATTTGTAGGGTACGAAACCACCTCAAAGCTATTATTTCCGTTTGATCTATTCAAGAGTTCGTACTAAAATAACATAAAGCTATTCTTTCCGTCCGATCTATCCTAGAGTTTGTACTAAAATAACACCAAAGCAAATTCATATTCATAATACTCAATCCAACACAAAGAACTTCAAAGAGTGCCCCAAGATTTCTACCGGAGAAACAAAGACAAGAACATGCATCAACCCCTATGCATATATTACCCCAATGTCACCTCGGGAATCCGCGAGTTGAGTGCCAAAACATATATCAAGTGAATCAATACGATACCCCATTGTCACCACGAGTATAAAATTGCAAGACATATATCAAGTGTTCTCAAATCCATAAAAGTATTCAATCCGATAACAAGGAAATCTCAAAGGGAAAACTCAATTCATCACAACAAGATAGAGAGGGGAAAACACCATATGATCTGACTATATTAACAAATCCCGCGATACATCAAGATCGTGACATCTCAAGAAGACAAGAGAGAGAGAGAGAGAGAGAGAGAGAGAGAGAGAGAGAGAGAGAGAGAGAGATATTAAACACATAGCTACTCGTACAAACCCTTAGCCCCGAGGGTGGACTACTCCCTCCTCATCGTGGTGGCCGCCGGGATGATGAATATGACCACTGGAGATGATCCCCCCGGCAGGGTGCCGGAAAGGGTCTAGATTGGTTTTCGGTGGCTACAGAGCCTTGTGGCGGCGAAACTCTGATCTAGGTTAACCCCGAGGGTTTTTGGAATATTTGTGAATTTATAGGGTAAAGAGGGGGTGCGGGAGGCCACCGAGGTGGGCACAACCCACCTAGGCGCACGTGGGCCCCCAGGCGTGGCCTGGTGGGTTGTGCCCCCCTTGGGGCACCCCTAGGTGCTGCTCTGGCCCATCCTGAGTGTTCTGGTCCATAAAAAATCTCCAAAAAGTTTCGCGGTGTTTGGACTCCGTTTGATATTGATTTCCTGCGATGTAAAAAACAAGCAAAAAACAACAACCGGCACTGGGCACTGGGTCAATAGGTTAGTCCCAAAAAATGATATAAAGTTGCTATAAAATGATTGTAAAACATCGAAGAACTATAATATAATGGCATGAATACTTCATAAATTATAGATACGTTGGAGACGTATCAGTACCCTCTAAGACGAGGGGGGGGGGGGTAAGGAACTGTCATCTAGCTCCGCACTTCACTCACCTTCTGTTTTGAGTAGGCTTGCAACACCACCACATGTTATTAATTCTAATATGTCGCAAGTAATTGATGACGCTACTTCTGCTATGAATTATGCTATTGACGATGCTAGTACTCTGCTTAGTGAAACTGTGCCACCAGGTGAATTTCTTGATGAACAACTTGCTAAAGCTAAAGAACTTAAGACTGTTGAAACTGATGAAAATTATGATTCACCTATTATGCCTAGCTCTCCTACTAGAGTTGAAACACTTGAAATACCTGAGGGTTATGTTATGGATGGTGAGATAGCTAGAGACTTTCTTACTTGTAGTGATAGAGATGATGTTAAGAAATTGCCGAGTAAGCTTAAAGAAAAATCTATGATGGAGAGAATGAACTATGATCCTAAATTTGCTACTTCTCCTATCTTTGTTACTGATAAGGATTATGAATTCTCTATCAATCTTGAGTTAATTACTTTGGTTGAATCTGACCCTTTTCATGGCTATGAAACTAAAAATGTTGTGGCACACCTTACCAAATTAAATGATATAGCCACCCTATTTGCTCATGAGAAAAAATTTGCTATTACTATATTATTAAGTTGTTTTCTTTCTCGTTAAAGGGTGATGCTAAGAAATGGTTTAATACTCTTGCTCCTGGTTGTGTGCATAGTCCCAGGATATGATATATTACTTCTCTGAAAAATATTTTCCTGCTCACAAAAAATAAGCTGCCTTACAGGAAATATTTAACTTTGTGCAAATTGAAGAAGAAAATCTCCCTCAAGCTTGGGGGCGGCTTCTCCAGTTACTTAATGCTTTGCCTGATCATCCTCTTAAGAAAAATGAAAGACTTGATATCTTTTATAATGGACTACCTAGATAGTTGTGTTGGTTATGTTTTTGGGGAACGTACTGTTGTACAGGCTAAAGGACTATTGAATAATATATTGAGAAATGATAATGATCGGATACTTCCTGAACCACCACCTAAGAAAACTCCGAAGAAGAGAGGTATTATATTCCTCCGTCCTGAAGATATGCAAGAGGCAAAGGTGATATTCCTCATAATAAATCTGCTAGTCAATGCCTGGTTGAATTTGGTAATCACATTGTTAAGTAAGAACATTTTAATATGTATGTTAGCAAGCAATTGAAACGTAATACTTTCATGATTGATCCTTTGAGTAATGTGATGTTTAGAATTGCTCATGATGTTAAGGGTTAAGGAAAACATGCATCCGTGGTTCATACCCAGTTAGAATAAGTTGCTAACTCACAAAATGATTTTCTTAATGAAATGAATAATAAAATAAATGATCATGTTATTAGGGTAATGACTAGAGGAGGTAGAATGACTTAGGAGCCACTATATCCTGAAGGTCATCCTAAAAGAATTAAGCAATATTCTCAGAGAACTAATAATGATGTGCATAGTCCATCTAATAAGAAAAATAAAAATAAAAATGATAGAACTCTGCATGCTTCTAGCAAACCTGTGTTAGAAAACCCTCCTGAGAATAGTAATGGTGTTTCTATTTCTGATGCTGAGACACAGTCTGGTAATGAACAATTTTTTTGACTATATACTGCAAGGCAACAGCCTCACAACTCTTTATTATAATAAAACAGGAAAATATAGTACATAATAAGTACAAAGAGAGGGGGAGACTACTTACAGAAAGTACCTAAGGAAGAGAGGCAATCCATTTTAGGAAGCTCTCTTTATATTTATTCTATGAGCTAAAAGAGAAAGATCATATACAAAATTTCTCCTCAAGACCTAAAGCTAGGGGCATCACTTCTAAAGATCAACCCTTTTATGTTGATAATGATGTTCATGTTGATGTCAACTAAACAAGGATAATGAACCAGATAGTGATGTTGAAAAAGAGCCTGATGTTGATCTTCATAACCCACCTCCTAAGAATAAAAGATATGATAAAAGAGATTTCATTGCTAGGAAACATGTTAAGGAAAGAGAACTATGGGTTCAGAAACCCATGCAATTTCCAACTAAACCTCCGAAGAATAAGGATGAAGAAGATTTTGAGCGCTTTGTTGAAATGCTTAGGCTTGTTTTCTTGCGCACTCGTCTAATGAATATATTGAAAATGCCTCCATATGCTAAATACATGAAAGATATTGTCACAAATAAACGAAAGGTACCGGGAGCTGAAATTTCCACCATGCTTGCAAATTATTCTTTTAAGGGTGGAGTACCTAAGAAATTAGGAGATCCAGGAATACCAACTATACCATGCTCCATTAAAAGAAGTTATGTTGAAATTGCTTTATAGGATTTGGGAGCTGGTGTTAGTGTTATGCATTTCTCTTTATATAGAAGACTTGATTCGAATAAGCTCACATCTACAGAAATATCTTTGCAAATGTTGATAAATCAATTGCTATACCTATTGGAATTTGTGAGGATGTGCCTGTTGTAGTTGCAAATGTTACTATCTTAACAGACTTTGCTATACTTGATATGCCCGAGGACGGCGCTATGTCGATCATCCTTGGTAGACCCTTTTTGAATACTGCAGGGGCTGTTATTGATTGCAACAAAAGAAAGGTTACTTTTCATGTCAATGGTAATGAGCAAATGGTTTATTTCCCGAGGAAACAAAGTTCAATGAATAGTATCAATATTATTGAAAAAGTTTCAACAATCACTATTGGAGTTTTCAAATTTCCTCTCCCTTCAGTCAAAAGGAAATATGAACTCTTATTGTTGGGGAGATGCATATCACTGTTGAGTTAACATAGTGTTAAACAAAGATTCTTCGGTTTCATGTCATACGAAAATGGTTTGTTAATAAGACTTGATCATCCTTATTAAGGGATTCTTTTTGAGGGCATGTGATCGATGAATTTAGTAATCACAACCTACTGTACCTACTATTTGGTTTTTGTTATTTAAAGTTAATAAAATAGAAATGCCATGGTTATCCTGTTTTCTGAATTTTCCGTGCAATAAAAAATGTACCAAAAAAAGTTGTCGGAATGACCTGGAAATTTAACATGATTTTTTCTACAAAATATAAGAATTTTTGGCACTGGACACACCCAGGGGGGTGCACCTGTGAGCCACCAGCTCACATGGTGCGCCCACCCCCTAGGCGCACGTAGTGGGCTGATGGGTTCGATAGCCCCCCCACTACTAGGGAAAACCCTAGTAGTAGCGCGGGTTTTGAGGCTAGCAGCAGCGCGGGTAGCCGCGCTACTAATAAGGCGCTACAGCTAACTTATAGTAGTAGCGCGGTCCATACCCGCGCTACTACTGTTGACGATATCAGCAGCGCTTTTTTCGAATGCGCTACTATTACTTAGCTATAGCGATTTTGTAGTCCCTCACTACTGCTATATCTTTCATCATTTCCCCCATACCCCTTTCCCTTTCAGATACTAGATACTAGGTACTGCTACTAGATATCAAATTCATAAACCATTACTGGGTAGTACTCCCTTCGTTCCAAATTACTCGTCGTGGTTTTAGTTCAAACCACAACGAGTAATTTGGAACGAAGGGAGTACTAGATAACAATTCCATGCATAGTCAACATGCATCCTCAAGCAGTACAAGGTCATATCAACGGCGATCATCATATGTAGTTCTAGATGATATCGACGACAATCATAATATGTAGTTCTAGGTGATATAGCCACACACACATATGTAGTTCTAGATGATATAGCCACACACACATATGTAGTTCTAGATGATATCGAAGACAATCATCATCCTCAAGCCTGGGCGGTTGGTGTTCCTGATAGTAATTAGGATGGCCTGTCCAACACAAAGATTCTTGCAATCGAGGAATTTCTTCCACCCAACCGAGTTTAAGTGTGTGCGACCGTTCGTGTCCACGCGGTAAGTACAGGTTGTGACGGAGCCCCTTGCGGTAAGGCGTAGTCCAGCTGAGCCTTCTTCATCAGGCTCGATACCATAACTCACAGATATGCTCTTTGCCAATTTCTGAATAAGAAAAACATATCAATTAATAAATAGCCTTGCAAATAAGTACATATGGATTATCTACACTATTAATAGTTTCCTTAGATTCTACACTAATAAGCATGTGATCGAACTCTACACTAAAACATATCATCGACTAGATTCCACACAACATACCATATCATTGGACTGTACACTAAGTATTTCATCGGATAATTTGCATTTGTAAGTATAACATACCATATCATGTCGATCAACCATGGTATTTGTCAGGCGGGTCACGAATGGCAGCCCGACAAAGTCAGCACGTGGAGGAATTATGTCCCACAGGTTGGACACCTCCTCCTCGCTCAGCCTTGTTCTTTGAGCTACGATGGCTTCATGAAGTGGGTCCTCATCATCTTCATCGAGTGGGTCCTCATTATCTTCATCATCTTCATCATCTTCGTCATCTTCATCATCTTCCACTAGGTTGAGATAAATGACAGCCAACTTGGGTATTTCTACTCTGAAGGAGAAGCTGATCAACTCACCACCAGTAAGACGCATGCTATCGACGAAACGGGCCCATCCATCTCCTCCAATCTGCGACATATTGCGTCCTTTCTCGACCTCCATAGTGTATGGCCCCCAGGAGCCTCAAATGTCACAGTGTCTCCTGTCATCTTGTTGAATTTCAACCTCACATTGCATGGGACGATCTGTGTAAAATAAGAAAAATGACACAATGCAGTAATGCCAACACTAAAAATAAAGTAGTTATTACATTTCATCTAATTTCTTACCGCCGCATGACAAAAACTCGGCTGGAAGTAGATGCCGAACAGCTTGCCAGTTGCAAGGCTGCTGGCGCACTTTGACTTGCATAGTCGACATAGTGGTGGTGGTGGTGGCGCCATTTTTCCTAAAGCAATATGAGCAAAGGATTAACGATCCACTTCACAGGAAAGAAAAACAGTAGCATGTGATATTTTTGGTTCTTCCGCGAGAAGCAATTTGATGGAAAATTATAATCCCAAGATCTAGTAACATATTAGATGACAAGGTACCGCCTACATTTTGCCAAAAAGTAACTTATTACAAAAAACAAAAGCAACTACGTACCTATCCATGTACAGAAAAAAATAACAATAAAATGGTGCATACTAAATCAACTAAATGAACTAGCCTACTAAATCAACTAAATCAAAATGTTCTAAATCAACTAAATCAACTAAATCAAAATGTTCTAAATCAACTAAATCAACTAGCCTACTAAATCAACTAAATCAAAATGTTGCATATGAACTAGCCTACTAAATCAAAATGTAGCAGGTAGGAGGGAGAAGGAGGGGCGACTCGAGGAGGGAGAAGAGAGTAGGACGGAGGAGGAAGGCGGAGCGAGGAGGGGCCGGCCGGCAGCCAGTGGAGGGAGGACGAAGGAGGAAGGCGGAGCGAGGAGGGGCCGGCCAGCGGCGAGTGGAGGGATCGAGGACGGAGGAGGAGGCCGGTACCGAGTCCAGCAAGGAGGAGGAGGAGGTGACGACGGCGCAGAGGGACGAGGGGCGACGGGGGAGGACCGACGCGGGGGATTGAGAGGGTATCCAGTGAGTGTGTGACTGTGAGTGGATCGGATAGAGGAGAGGGGGGGGGGTGGGGGGTGGGAGATGGAATGTCTTAGCAGTAGCGCGCTATAGAGAAAGACGCTACTGCTAAACTACCTAGCAGCAGCGCCTTTCACAAAGAAGCGCTACTGCTATGTGTCAGCATATAAAAATAGACTTAGTTCAATGTATCAAAAATACATTGATCATCAACGATCTTTTTGTGTACAATCTGATTTATCAATATGAGTCCTCACTGGTTTAGGAACCGGTGAAGACTCATATTGCAGCCACAAATTCTACACATAGAGTTCAATGAAGACCAAGTGCTTGTCAAAGTTTGAGAAGTAACATATTTAAGGTGGTAGAAACTCTCTTCACGGAGCGAGGTTGGACTAAATTTTTGTAGTAGACTTAGCAGTAGTGCTTATTGGCGAAATGCTCTGCTACTATGCTACGTAGCAGTAGCGCTCGTCGTTATAACGCGTTGCTTCTATAACTAGCCTCGTGGCGGCCTCGTGGGAATTATAGCAGTAGCGCGTCTTTGGGCGGGCGCGCTACTGCTATATTTATTTCAGCAGCGAGTTAAGCTTGAGCTCGCTACTGCTAATTAGCAGCAGCGCCTTATTTTAAAGCGCGCTGCTGATAAGATTCT
>LR880968.1:940086679-940097205 GCA_904067115.1 Aegilops sharonensis
TCATTGAGATCGTTCCTTAGCCGTGTGCGGTGCCCCCTTCCACCAAACTACACCTCGAATATACCGTTGCGGAGCTTAGGCGAAGCCCTGCGCCGGTGGAACATCATCATCGTCACCACGCCGTCGTGCTGACGAAACTCTCCCTCAACACTCGGCTGGATCGGAGTTCGAGGGACGTCATCGAGCTGAACGTGTGCAGAACTCGGAGGTGCCGTACGTTCGGTACTTGGATCGGTTGGATCGGGAAGAAGTACGACTACTTCCTCTACGTTGCGTCAACGCTTCCGTTGCTGGTCTACGAGGGTACGTAGACAACACTCTCATCTCGTTGCTATGCATCACCATGGTCTTGCGTGATCGTAGGAAAATTTTTGAAATTACTACGTTCCCCAACACTATGTGTCCGGTTGAAACGTTTTTCTCATGTGTATGCGGTGAGTGTTAGCAATCATAGAAAACTATATGATGGTTGAGTATGTGGACTTGCCTCAAGGCTCCGATACATGACCCTTCCTGAAAAGATGATGAATTGTAGTTGCTAAGTTGACTGAGAACATAGTTTGTTGGTTTCTAATAGAGTTTATGCTTTATACTTAGATTGTGTGATAAAATGTTACTTATTCATGAGAAGTTTATGATAAAAGCTCTATGATAAAAGCCTTATGTTTAAATTTGTTGTTGTTATAATAATCTACATGATGCTTCTATGTCCGTATTTTGTTTTATCGACACCTCTCTCTCTCTTTAAGCATGTGGACATGTTTTTCGATTCCAGTTTTCGCTTGAGGACAAGCGAGGTCTAAGCTTGGGGGAGTTGATACGTCCATTTTGTATCATGTTTTCCTACTATTATTTATGATGTTTTTATGCATAATAATGCTTTTTGGAGCAATTCTAATGCCTTTTCTCTCATAATATGCAAGGTACACACAAAGAGGGAGAATTCCGGTAGCTGGAAATCTGGACCGGGAAAAGCTATGCCAGGCTACCTATTCTGCACAACTCCAAAGAAGCTGGAACTTCACGGAGAATTTTTATGGAATATATGATAAATATTGTAGCAAATAAGTACCAGAAGGGACCCACCAGGTGGGCACAACACACCTGGGAGCGCCAGGGAGCCCAGGCGCCCTGGTGGGTTGTGCTCACCCAGGCCCACCTTCGATGCCCATCTTCTGGTATATAGGTCATTTTGACCTAGAAAAAATAAGGAGAGGACTTTCGGGATGGAGTGTCGTTGTCTCGAGGCTGAACTTGGGCAGGAGCACTTTTGCCCTGGCGCGGAGCGATTCCGTCGGCGGAACTTCCCTCCCGGAGGGGGAAATCATCGTCATCATCATCATCATCACCAACAACTCTCCCATCATGGGGAGGGAAATCTCCATCAACATCTTCAACAGCACCATCTCATCTCAAACCCTAGTTCATCTCTTGTGTTCAATCTTGTTACTGGAACTATAGATTGGTGCTTGTGGGTGACTAGTAGTGTTGATTACATCTTCTATTTGATTACTATATGGTTTATTTGGTGGAAGATTATATGTTCAGATCCAATATGCTATTTAATACCCCTCTTATCTTGATCATGATTATCATTTGTGATTAGTTACTTTTGTTCTTGAGGTCACGGGAGAAATCATGTTGCAAGTAATCATGTGAACTTGATATGTGTTTGATATTTTGATAGTATGTATGTTGTGATTCCCTTAGTGGTGTCATGTGAATGTCAATTACATGACACTTCACCATATTTGGGCCTAAGGGAATGCATTGTGGAGTAGTAAGTAGATGATGGGTTGCGAGAGTGACAGAAGTTTAAACCCCAGTTTATGCGCTATTCCGTAAGGGACCGATTGGATCCAAAAGTTTAATGCTATGGTTAGAATTTATTCTTAATACATTCATCGTAGTTGCGGATGCTTGTGATAGGGTTAATCATAAGTAGGAGGTTTGTTCAAGTAAGAATAGCACCTAAGCACCGGTCCACCCACATATAAAATTATCAAAGTAGCGAACACAAATCGAATCAACATGGTGAAAGTGACTAGATGAAATTCACGTGTACTCTCAAGAACGCTTTGCTTATTATAAGAGACCATTTGGCATGTCCTTTGCCTCAAAAGGATTGGGCTACCTTGCTGCACTTTTGTTAGTATTATCGTTACTAGCCTGTTACAAATTATCTTGCTATCAAACTACTCTGTTACTTACAATTTCAGCACTTGCAGACATTATCTTGCTGAAAACCGCTTGTCATTTCCTTCTGCTCATCGTTGGGTTCGACACTCTTACTTATTGAAAAGAGCTACAATTGATCCCCTATACTTGTTGGTCATCAGCGTCTTGTCTTATAGTAGTATTTGCTTTTTTGCTTTTTAGTTTGACACGATCATTGTTTGCTACATACACCTTTTGAGAGGGACACACATTTATTCACGATTTGTTATAATACTCTATGTGCTTCACTTATATCTTTTGAGCTAGGCAGTTGCTCTAGTGCTTCACTTATATCTTTTAGAGCACGGTGGTGGTTATATGTTAAAGAAATAGTTGCACTCTCATTCTTCACTTAAATATATTTTTAGGGTCTAATAAATAGTAATGTCAATATGCACATGTTGTGAAATTGGTCCTGATACAGTAGGTATTCAAGAGGGATGTAATAAAAACTTTCATGTAGATCACTGAATATTAAATGTTTGATTCCTTGCAATAGTTTTGCAATATTAAGATGGTAATATGCGGGGGTACTAGTGAATGACCGTGGTTTAGTAAGAATATTGGTGTTAAGGTTTGTGATTCCGGAAGCATGCACGTATAGTCTCTAGTTATGCGATGAAGTTGGAGCATGATTTTTTATTGAGTGTCTACCTTATGTGTGGCAGTCGGGGACGAGGGATGGTCTTTTCCTAACAATCTATCCCCCTAGGGGCATGCATAGTAGTACTTTTATTCAAGGTCTAATAAACTTTTACAATAAGTATGTGAGTTCTTTATGACTAATGTGAGTCCATGGATTATACGCACTCTTACCTTTCTGCCATTTGCTAGACTCTTCGGTACAGTGCATTGACCTTTCTCACCTCGAGAGTCAGTGCAAACTTCGCTGGTACATCCAAACCCGGTGATATGATACACTATCACACATAAAGCCTCCATATATCTTCCTCAAAACATCCACCATACCTACCTATCATGGCATTTCCATAGCGACTCCGAGACATATTGCCATGCAACTTCCACCGTCCCATTATTATGGCATACACCTTCATTGTCATATTGCTTTGCACGATCATATAGCTGACATAGTATTTGTGGCTCACCCACCGTTCATCATCATCATGCATGTTATGCTAGCATCATTGCACATCTTGGTACACTACCAGAGGCATTCATATAGAGTCATATTTTTCTAGTACCGATTTGTAATATTGAGTTGTAAGTAAATAAATGTGTGATGATCATCATTATTAGAGCATTGTCCCAGTGAGGAAAGGATGATGGAGACTATGATTCCCCCACAAGTCGGGAGAGGAACCAGACGAAAAATATTTTTAAAAAAGAGGCCGAAAAGAGCCCACCAAAAAAAAAGAGAAAAATTGAGAAGGGGCAATGTTACTATCCTTTTCCATGCTTGTGCTTCAGAGTGGCACCAAGTTTTTCATATAGAGAGTCTCCTATGTTGTCACTTTCATATACTAGTGGAAATTTTTATATAGAATTTGGCTTGTATATTCCGATGATGGGCTTCCTCAAATGCCCGAGGTCTTCATGAGCAAGCAAGTTGGATGCACACCCACTTAGTTTCTAGTTGAGCTTTCATACACTTATAGCTCATAGTGCATCCTTCGCATGGCAATCCCTACTCTTTGCATTGACATCAATTGATGGGCATATCCATAGCCCGTTGATTAGCCGCGTTGATGCGAGAATATCTTCTTCTTTTTTGACTTCCCCTTATTAATCTCTAGCACCGCATTCTATTCAACCCATAGTGCTATGTCCATGGCTCACGCTCATGTATTGCGTGGGGTTGAAAAAGCTGAAGCGCAATAAAAAGTATGAACCAATTGCTCGGCTTGTCATCGGGGTAGTTCATGATTAATACTTTGTGTTAGGAAGACCAAGCATGACAAGATTATATGATTTTGTTGGGATAGTGTTCTTTAAAAAAATTATTTTGAGAGGCATGATTGTTTGTTGGTATGCCTGGTATTGATGTCTTTATATCAAATTATAGACTATTGCCTTGAATCACTCGGATCTTAATATTCATACCATAAAAAGAGATTGCATGATAAACATGTTAGGTAGCATTCCACATGAAAAATTCTGTTTTTATCATTTACCTACTCGAGGACAAGCCGGAATTAAGCTTGAGTATGCTAATACGTCTCCAACGTATCTATAATTTTTTATTGTTACATGCTATTATATTACCAATCTTGGATGTTTTATATGCTATTTTATATTATTTTTTGGGACTAACCTATTAACCTAGTGCCCAGTGCCAGTTTGATGTTTTTTGCATGTTTTTGGCTTTCCGGAAAATCAATATCAAACGAATCCAAACGAAAAAAAATCTTTGGATTAATTTCTTCTGGATCAGAAGGGACCCTAGAAGCTTCGGGAGGAGACCAGACAAGATACAAGAGAGTCACAAGCTCGAGGGACACACCCCGGGGGCTAGGCATGCCCCTGAGATTGTGGGCCCCAGGCAACTCCGTTTGACCTAATTCCACTTCTATAAATTTAGAAATATTCCCAAACCAACAAAGAGCCACCCGAAACATTTTTTTCCACCGCCACAAGCTTCTGTTCTTCCTCGAGCCCATCTAGAGGCCTTTTCCGGTACTCTGCTGGAGGTGGAATCGATCACGGAGGGCTTCTACATCATCCTTACCGCCTTCTGATAATGCGTCAGTAGTTCACCACAGACCTACGGGTCCATAGCTAGTAGCTAGATGGTTTCTTCTCTCTCTTTGATTTTCAATACCATGTTCTCCTCGCTGTTCTTGGAGTTCTATCCGATGTAATCTTCTTTTGCGGTGTGTTTAATGGGATCCGATGAATTGTGGGTTTATGATCTTAATATTCATGAGAAGTAATTGAGTCTTTTCCGAACTTTATTATGCATGATTGTTATAGCTTTGTATTTATCTCCGATCTATTTGTTAAGTTTGGCCAACTAGCTTGATTTATCTTCAGTGGGAGAGATGCTTTGTGGTGGGTTCAATCTTGCGGTGCTCTATATCCTAGTGACAGAAGGGGAGAAGACACGTATTTGTATTGTTGCCATTAAGGGTAAAACAACGGGGTTTATTCATATTGATTGGGTTTACTTTGTCTACATCATGTCATCTTACTTAAGGCGTTACTCCATTTTTCATGAACTTAATACCATAGATGCATGCTGGATAGTGGTCGATTGGTGGAGTAATAGTAGGAGATGTAGACAGGAGTCGGTCTACTTGTCTCAGACGTGATGCCTATATACATGGTCATTGCCTTGGATATCGTCATAACTATACACTTTTCTATTAATTTCCCGATAGTAATTTGTTCACCCAACATATGCTATGTGTTCGAGAGAGAAGCCTCTAGTGAAAATTGTGGTCCCTAGGTATACTTTATCATATTACAAAAACCAAAATTCCTTTGCTGCAATTTTATTACCTTTATTTTGTTTTGCAATTTATCCATCTACCTATACAAGATTTGATCCTTGCAAGTAACGAGTTCAAGGGGATTGACAATCCTCTTGCCCGCGCTGGGTGCAAGTATTTGCTTTTGTGTGTGCAGGCCTGTTCACGAGGCTTTGCGTGATTCTCCTATTGCTTCGATAAGCCTTGGTTCTCACTCAGAGAAATACTTATCTCTATTGTACTACATCTCCCTTCCTCTTCGGGGAAAATCCCAACGCAGCTCAAGTAGAAGTTGCGGATGCTTGCGAGAGGGGGTAATCATAAGTGGGTTTCTTGTTCAAGTAAGTACAACACCCAAGCACCGGTCCACCGTCATATCAAATTATCAAAGTAGGGAACACGAGTCAACTAAACATGATGAGCGTGACTAGACGATAATTCCCATGTGTCCTTGAGAGCAGTTTACTTTATATAAGAGAACTTTCCAGCTTGTCTTTTGCTATAAAAATGATTGGGCCACCTTGCTGCACCTTTGTTACTATTGCTACTTCTTACTTGTTACAAATTACCTTGCTACAAAACTATCTATCACTGCTACTTTCAGTACTTGCAGAGAATATCTTGCTGAAAACCGCTTATCATTTGCTTATGCTCCTCGTTGGGTTCGACACTCTTACTTACATAAAGGACTATGATTTATCCCCTATACTTCTGGGTCATCAAGACTCTTTTCTGGCACCGTTGCCGGGGAGTGAAGCGCCTTTGGTAAGGAAACTTTTTCATTATGTGCTAAAATTTGTTGTCACTTGTCACTATGGAAAATAATCCTTTGATGGGTTTGTTCGGGGTATCTTCACCTCGACTGGAAGAAATAAGAGTATCCCCTCAACCAACTGAACCTACTAAAAATATTTATTATGAGATTCCTTCGGGTATGTTAGAGAAATTGCTAGCTAATCCTTATGCAGGAGATGGAGCAGTACATCCTGATATGCACTTGATATATGTAGATGAAATTTGTGGATTGTTTAAGCTTGCAGGTTTATCCGAGGATGGAGTTAAGAAGAAGGTATTACCTTTATCTTTGGAGGGAAAGGCATTGACATGGTATAGGCTATTGGATGATACTGGAACATAGGATTGGAACCGGTTGAAATTGGAATTTCAGCAGAAGTTTTATCCTATGCATTTGGTTCATCGTGATCAGAATTATATAAATAATTTTTGGCCTCGTGAAGGAGAAAGTATCGCTCAAGCTTGGGGGGTGTCGGTGTCAAAACCGGCGGATCTCGGGTAGGGGGTCCCGAACTGTGCGTCTAGGCAGATGGTAACAGGAGACAAGGACACGATGTTTTTACCCAGGTTCGGGCCCTCTCGATGGAGGTAAAACCCTACTCCTGCTTGATTAATATTGATGATATGGGTAGTACAAGAGTAGATCTACCACGAGATCAGAGAGGCTAAACCCTAGAAACTAGCCTATGGTATGATTGTTGTTCGTCCTACGGACTAAAACCCTCCGGTTTATATAGACACCGAAGAGGGTTAGGGTTACACAGAGTCGGTTACAATGGTAGGAGATCTACATATCTGTATCGCCAAGCTTGCCTTCCACGCCAAGGAAAGTCCCATCCGGACACGGGACGAAGTCTTCAATCTTGTATCTTCATAGTCCAGGAGTCCGGCCAAAGGTGATAGTTCGGCTATCCGGACACCCCCTAATCCGGGACTCCCTCAGTAGCCCCTGAACTAGGCTTCAATGACAACGAGTCCGGCGCGCATATTGTCTTCGGCATTGCAAGGCGGGTTCCTCCTCCGAATTATTCATAGAAGATTTTGAACACAAGGATAGTGTCCGGCTCTGCAAAACAAGTTCCACATACCACCGTAGAGAGAATAATCTTTACACAGATCTGCTGACGCATTCCGCGGCGTGACATCACACCACGGCCAAGCCTTTATTCGAATCGTTTTTACTGTCCCACCTCAGCGCATTTAGCGAGGCGGTTTCCTTGGCACGTCTTATCAGAGCGGAGATCGTGCCCCCTTATTCCGGGATTCTCATCAATACGGGCGTGGGTAACCCAACCGCGCCATTGATTACGGCGCTTGGGAGATAAGCGAGTTTTACCAGGCTGGTGGGGACGCATAGCTTCGACAGTCCATATAAGGGGATAAGGATCCACCTTTTTACCTACGCCTTCTTCCTCCTTTGCTTATCCATTTCCGCGCACTCGAGCTCTAGCGCCCAAGTCCACACATCCCTCCTCAACCTTCTCCAGCCATGTCCGCAGCGGGACGCAAGTGGATGGTGTCCTCCATCACGGAGAGGTAAGTCAAAAAGCTGCAGAAGGCCGGATACTTGTCCGGCGACATCGCGCATCGGCTCCCCGGTGAAGGGCAGATCGTCCCCACCCCCAGGCCCCATGAGAGGGTGGTGTTCCTCGCCCCCTTCCTCCATGGACTAGGTTTTCCACTTCACCCATTTGTCCGGGGGCTCATGTTCTACTACGGCCTAGATTTCCACGATCTGGCCCCGAATTTCATCCTCAACATCTCGGTGTTCATCGTCATGTGCGAGGCCTTTCTCTGCATCCAGCCCCACTTTGGCTTATGGCTGAAGACCTCCAATGTCAAGCCGAAGGTAGTGGGCGGCCGCCAAGCGGAGTGCGGAGGTGCCATGGTTGGCAAGATGGCCAACGTCCTATAGCTCGAGGGCTCCTTTGTGGAGATCGTGGAGGGGTGGCAATCGGGGTGGTTCTACATCACCGAGCCACGCGACCCTAAATGGGCAGCGGCCCCCGAATTTCGGTCTGGTTTTCCTACGCAGCTCACCTCTTGGAAGGAGACGGGCCTGACGTGGGGTAATCCGGAAGAGCTGACCGGACTCCAAACCTGCATGCAAACCCTGGTGAACAAGAATATCAGGCTTGTCAACGTAGTCCAGGTTATGCTCATCCGCCGGATCCTCCCATGCCAACAACGGGCCTTCAAATTGTGGGAGTTCGATCCGGCACAGCATCAAACTCTGAAAAGGCTCTTCGACACTACGTACGAAGATGCCTGGAAGGTGTTGTTTAAGGTCACCGAGGCTCCCGCATCCGCTACCGAAGATCGCGGATTTAGCTCGCAGCGCCAGGCTACCGAGGTAAGCTATTTTACCCTGTACGGGACTCTTGTTTTTCATAGTTTGACTCTATGCGGGATCTAAATTCCCTTACCTTTGACAGGACTGGCGGAATACGTCCGGGCAGGTTAATTGTCCAGCTCCCTTGCCAGAAGACCCAGCGGACGCCCGCTTGGCGGGGCTCCTGGTTCCGGCACCTCACGTGGTGCCAGAGAAGAAGGCCAAGAAGAAGGCCACGGGAACTCGAAGGAGTGCCCGGCGCCCGGTGTTGTCGGAATCATCGTCCGACGACTCTGAGGCGGAATCCTCCCGTGAAAACGAGGAGGAGGAAAAAGAAGCCTCTCCCCCAGCGGGGGGAGAGAAGAAAAGGAAGGCCACCCCAACTGGGGAGGCTGGAGGGTCCAAGAAGGCAAGGACCCTTCCTCCGGACTTCTCCACCAACGCCGACGACGGCGAAGAGGAGTGGCCATCAAGGGCCAAGCCCCTGGCGAAGTCGTAAGTGTCCGGATACCAGATTAACTCATGGCGTTTCATTTGTCGCATAGTGTCTTCTAACGCCAAATACAACTATGTGTAGGACCTTGAAGTATGTATAGAGGGGGGGTGATTAGACTACTTGACCAATAAAAACTTAACCTTTTCCCAATTTTAGAGTTTGGCAGATTTTAGCTACTTTAGGACAAGTCAAGCAATCATCACACAATTCAAGCAAGCATGCAAAGAGTATATAGGCAGCGGAAATTAAAGCATGCAACTTGCAAGAAAGTAAGGGGGAAGGGTTTGGAGGATTCAAACGCAATTGGAGACACGGATGTTTTTGGCGTGGTTCGGATAGGTGGTGTTATCCTACTTCCACGTTGATGGAGACTTCAACCCACGAAGGGTAACGGTTGCGCGAGTCCACGGAGGGCTCCACCCACGAAGGGTCCACGAAGAAGCAATCTTTTCTATCCCACCATGCCCGTCGCCCACGAAGGACTTGCCTCACTAGCGGTAGATCTTCACGAAGTAGGCAATCTCCTTGCCCTTACAAACTCCTTGGTTCAACTCCACAATCTTGTCGGAGGCTCCCAAGTGACACCTAGCCAATCTAGGAGACACCACTCTCCAAGAAGTAACAAATGGTGTGTTGATGATGAACTCCTTGCTCTTGTGCTTCAAATGATAGTCTCCCCAACACTCAACTCTCGCTCATAGGTTTTGGATCTGGTGGAAAGAAGATTTGAGTGGAAAGAAACTTGGGGAAGGCTAGAGATCAAGATTCATACGGTAGGAATGGAATATCTTGGCCTCAACACATGAGTAGGTGGTTCTCTCTCAGAAATGGTAAGTTGGAAGTGTAGGTTCTGTCTGATGGCTCTCTCCACGAATGAAGAGGAGGTGGAGGGGTATATATAGCCTCCACACAAAATCTAACCGTTACACACAATTTACCAATCTCGGTGAGACCGAATTGTTAAACTCGGTCGGACCGATTTAGTAAACCTAGTGACCGTTAGTGATTTTCGGTCGGACTGACTTGCATCTCGGTGATACCGATTCAGTTAGGCTTAGGGCATAACGTAATCTCGGTAAGACCGATTACACAAACTCGGTGAGACCGATTTGGTAATAAGCTTTCCAAAGAGTTGGTCGGGTAAACTCGGTGGGACCGATTTGCTCTTTTCGGTGGGACCGAAATGTTACAAAAAGGAAACAGAGAGTTTACATTGCAATCTCGGTGGGACCGATCGCTCACTTCGGTTAGACCGAAA
>LR880968.1:940109882-940190942 GCA_904067115.1 Aegilops sharonensis
CTTTGGGTGTACCAAACGTCACAACGTAACTGGGTGGCTATAAAGGTGCATTACAGGTATCTCCGAAAGTGTCTGTTGGGTTGGCACGAATCAAGACTGGGATTTGTCACTCCGTGTAAACGGAGAGGTATCTCTGGGCCCACTCGGTAGGACATCATCATAATGTGCACAATGTGACCAAGGGGTTGATCACGGGATGATGTGTTACGGAACGAGTAAAGAGACTTGCCGGTAACGAGATTGAACAAGGTATAGGTATACCGACGATCGAATCTCGGGCAAGTACAATACCGCTAGACAAAGGGAATTGTATACGGGATCGATTGAGTCCTTGACATCGTGGTTCATCCAATGAGATCATCGTGGAACATGTGGGAGCCAACATGGGTATCCAGATCCCGCTGTTGGTTATTGACCGGAGAACGTCTCGGTCATGTCTGCATGTCTCCCGAACCCGTAGGGTCTACACACTTAAGGTTCGGTGACGCTAGGGTTATAAAGGAAGTTTGTATATGGTTACCGAATGTTGTTCGGAGTCCCGGATGAGATCCCGGACGTCACGAGGAGTTCCGGAATGGTCCGGAGGTAAAGATTTATATATGGGAAGTCCTGTTTTGGTCACCGGAAAAGTTTCGGGCGATTTCGGTAATGTACCGGGACCACCGGGAGGGTCCCGGGGGTCCACCAAGTGGGGCCACCTGTCCCAGAAGGCTGCGTGGGCCAAGTGTGGGAGGGGACCAGCCCCTAGGAGGGCTGGTGCGCCCCCCACAAGGGGCCCAAGGCGCAAGGATGGGTGGGAGGGGGCAAACCCTAGTCCAGATGGGCCCTAAGGCCCATCTAGTGGGCGCCTCCCTCTCCCTCCCCCACTACAACAAAATTGACATACTGTGACGAAAATCCTTGTGACGATGGTGGACAACGTCACCTAAATGCCTAATGTGTGATGTTCTAATAGGTGGCGTCACTAATTACCGCAAATCGGTGACGTTAGACGTCACTGGGATGCCTCGGCCTTTCAGCACACCTGGTTGCCAATTTCTGTGACGATTTGGTATTTTGTATGACGAACTAGCTGGAGTCACCGAATACTACAAATATGTGATGATCATTTTTTTGTCATGTAGCGTCTAGCAGTGGGGTCCACCATAGCTAGTTCACCGGTTATCGAGAGGTAGGAGCCATGCGTCGGTTTTGGCAATGGGACCCGCCACCATTTTTTTAAAGTCTATTTAGTGTTGTAATTATTTTATTTTATCTAATATAAGTAGGTAGTTGCCATGGAAATACTTATGAATATTATATTCTTAAAAAGGGAAGACCTTGTTTTGTTCTTTTTTAGATGGTTATTTTGTTCTTTCTAATATAAATAGGTAGTGGCTCGACAAAAAATTTAATCAGGCATTAAAAATATAAATTTTAAAACAATTGTTTTTGTTTGGCAGTGTATATGCTGAAAACTTCAATTGGGCGCTGGTGAGCTAATTTTGTATCGTTCTATCTCAAAAGTTAAAATGGAAATAGGAGAGTCGATGACATCTTACTTTTTTTTTATTCTTATCTATAAACAGGCTTGGCAAAAAACTTGAATGAGGCGCTCGTGAGATCATATTGTTTCGTTCTATCAATAAAAACTAAAAATAAGACAGGAGAGTCGATGCCAAAAGGATTATTACAGGAGTCAGAACCGGCATTAGGAAAGAGTACGGACGCTATGCAAATCGTGCTATCATATGCTTGGACTANGGATATTGATCAATTGTTCGACACTTATAGCCGTGATGATGAAGAAGGCACGCCTGTTCATGCTAGTATTGTTCACGATCTTCTCAAAGATGACAACAATTATGATGAAGATAGTGGTACTGACGATGATGGACAGGAAGATGGTGCATTGAGTGAGAATGAGCATTCAAGTGATGATGAGTAGATTGTGTAATGCCTATTTGTATTTTACCAAAGTTTAGCTCTTTTATGTTTTTTATATGTTCATGTTCACATAATACAGTAGAGACCATGGTTCAGATTTGAGACATACATTGGTGATTTGGTCAGTACTTACAGGTAATTGGACTCGTAGATAGTTTTACTTGACATCTACTTAACTGATACGTGTGTGCAAAAGTGCAGTACTGAACATGGCGATTGATCAAGCACTCACCCTGCTGCCCTCTTTGCACGCGCCTCCTGAAGAACCACCGAGACCCGATCCTTCTCCTCTAGCGCGACCCCTCCCGACTTCTCCCCTGCACCGCGTGTATCCTCAAGCACCACCTGGGCCCCCGGAGAACGGCTGGAGAAAGAAGCCGCGCCGTGGGAGCAGCGGGGGAAAGGGACGCCACTGTGCTTCGGACAGCACGCTGTTGCGGAACCGCCGCCGGCGAAGCAGGCGCCCCTGCAGCTCGAGCAGCAAGCAGAGGGGCGAGGGCGCTCGGCCCGAACGGCGCTCTTTGGGAGCCACCGGCGGCGAGGTGCGGCAGCGGGTCGTCTTGGCCTTCACGCGGGGTGCGGCGTGATTTGGGGAATTTTTGTGGATAACGACATGGAGGAGACGAGGAGCAGCTGAGTGTGAGCGTTTTTTTAAGCATACACCATAGTGGTAGACAAACATAATTTTTCTGAATGTTCATGGGAAATACAATGAATGTTCATTGAATTCAAAAAAAAAATCTGCAAAATTCAAATGTTCTTCATCGAAAATACAAATAAATCTTCAAAAAAATAGAAATGTTTAATCAAAATTTAAAAAATGTTCAATTTTTACAAATTGTGAACATTTTTCTGAATTCGCGAACATTTTTATGGATCAATGATCGGGAAAGGAAGTGATTGTGTGAGGCGACCGTGCGGCGCTGCGGAGATGCTACTGCACACCCGGGCTTGAGGAGTCGTTGTCGGATCTTTTCTCGACCATGGCGAGGTAGGAGTAGGGCGGATGGAGGAAGTGGAGAAGACGAAAGTGGAATGGAGTGGACATGTGTAATAGGGTTTGGTCCCACTTCGGACATTTCTAGGGACAGGGGTGGGGTCAGTGTAGGATGGTCCGCCTGGCAGACGCGCCCGGTCTTCCCCATACCCACCCCAGGTATGGATTGTATATGAGGGCTATCGTTCAGCCCGGCCATATATGGNTGGAGAAGACGAAAGTGGAATGGAGTGGACATGTGTAATAGGGTTTGGTCCCACTTCGGACATTTCTAGGGACAGGGGTGGGGTCAGTGTAGGATGGTCCGCCTGGCAGACGCGCCCGGTCTTCCCCATACCCACCCCAGGTATGGATTGTATATGAGGGCTATCGTTCAGCCCGGCCATATATGGATGGTATGAGGAGCCCATCTAACATCCCACATACACCCCCATCGATTTAGTTGATGAAGGACTAGGAGGGTGACGATCGAGGATGAACCCTAGTTCGCTTACGTTGGAGGTTGGGGGCTATGTGCATGAGTAAAATCAGACTATGAGACAATCTTCATTGAAACACATCATCATGGAGCCCCCTCCCCCCCAAGAAATTAGGGCTCCTCTTCCTCTCACCGCGCGGCCGTCGGTCCGCCTCGTCTCTGGTGGCCGTAAGGCATTGGGGTCTGGTGAATCCCGGCCCTTGCCGATGGGAGGGCTCCATTTTTAGATGTGTTTTTGAGATTTATAAGGGATTATGTCCTGCTCAGAAAGTTGAGATGGCGGGGCTCCCTAAAGATGGAAATACGGCTCTCCTCGCCTGGCCGCAGTTTCGGTGGTGCATCTAGCATCGTCGGTGGGCGTGTGGAGGTGTGTCTCCAGCACATCCATCTTTGGTGGATTTGCTCGGATATTGTCTTCGTGTTGGATCCTTCTGATCTATGCTACTCTTCCTCGATGACAGTTGATGTTCGGCTGATTCTATGGTGCCTTAGCACGGCGACTTCCTGACTGTCCACTACAATAAGTTTTACCCGGCTCCGATGAGGGAGGGGCGATGACAGCGGCGCGCCTTCGCCTCGCTTCAGTGCTTGGAGTCGTCACCAGTCAAAGACCCAGCCAAAGATTATCCTTCTATTTCCCCCGCGAACAGGCGCCGCTAAAAGCCATTTTTCTCGTCAGATTCAATCGACACCACGACTGCGGCGATCAGGGCCGGCAGATTGGGGGTGGCCGCCGCGCCGTCCGAGCTCGGATCCACCAACATCAACCATCCCCGTGAGCACTCCGCTATATTCCCCCTGATTTCAGCGACCGGCGACGATGGATTGGAGGAGGCTGCCCGACCGGCCGAGCACGGATCCACCGCATCAACCGGCGACAGTGGATTGGAGGCCGCCCCACCCGGCTCTCTTTCCCGAACGATTGCAGCGATCGGCGGCGGCTCACGGTAAATTTCTTATCCCGCCCTCCTCATACCCCAAGCTCTAGACGTAGGGGATCATCAGGGAAGCGATTTGGGGGATAAAATCACCCACGGGTGTGAGACTTATTTACATGTCTGAATACAGCGACCATGTGGCAAATACAATAGCTCTGTAAGATTTACTTGGTCTTTATTCAGTTGTCATGAGATTTCCTGTAATACAACGACCATGTCCCTGTTTGTGGCTCTGCTACCCCTTAAAAGTCTTCACCTACGATCGTCNGTTGTCATGAGATTTCCTGTAATACAACGACCATGTCCCTGTTTGTGGCTCTGCTACCCCTTAAAAGTCTTCACCTACGATCGTCATAACTGAATAAAGATTGAGTCTGCTCTTGTTCTTGATACAATATATTACCATATGGAGTTCACAGTGTATGTTCTTTATTTCGAATTCTAGATAAAGACTGAGTCTGCACTTCTTCTTGTTCAAAACTGAATAAAGAGCGACTCTGCACTTGTTTGAAACTGAATAAAGACTGAGTCTATGAGTCTGCACTTCTTTTTGTTCAAAACTGAATAAAGAGCAACTCTGCACTTGTTTGAAACTTGAATAAATACTGAGTCTATGAGTCTGCACTTGTTCTTGTTTAACTGAATTCTGGACGCTCCATATTTCCAAGTATTTTATTTATTTCTTGTGATATGCATAGCAGTGAATATCTTGCGGAACAGAAACACAAGGGTGAGGCGTATTTGAAGGAAAGGGATGCAAGGATTGCGGAACACAAGGCCGTGGAGAGGGAGTATCTTAAAGACATAAAAAGCTTAGCTCGTAGCCTTGTATACCCTAGTGCCTNATAAATACTGAGTCTATGAGTCTGCACTTGTTCTTGTTTAACTGAATTCTGGACGCTCCATATTTCCAAGTATTTTATTTATTTCTTGTGATATGCATAGCAGTGAATATCTTGCGGAACAGAAACACAAGGGTGAGGCGTATTTGAAGGAAAGGGATGCAAGGATTGCGGAACACAAGGCCGTGGAGAGGGAGTATCTTAAAGACATAAAAAGCTTAGCTCGTAGCCTTGTATACCCTAGTGCCTCTAATGTGCAACCGACACAAAATGCACGAGCTGCTGATGATCGCAGCGACTCAGAGTATGAACCAGATGCTGAAGAGGAGGCCCATGGAGAGGAAGAGGATTTGAGAGATGAAGAAGAAGAGGTACACTGTGGATTCACCTTCCTTGTATCATGTATATGCCACTGTGCACTATGTGTACTCAAAGATTTCTTCACATTTTTTGTCCCTCCACTTTTCCTAACTAATCTAGATGATGGCATCTCTGTTCACTGCATTCCTATTTGAACCTCTGTTGACATTGCATAAGTTAGTGTTGATTAACTGCCTTATTTTACTCACTTGTTTGACCCAGGCACCTGAAGGTTCTGCCATGCCAAAAACGAAAAAGCGTGTCAGATGCAAAAACAGTGCAGCTGCTACCTCAAGAATAACAAGATCTAGAGCTACCAGAACAACTGAGTCATTTGAGGCTACAAACCATCAAGAACAGTCTGCACCAAACCCAACAAACACATCACCTCACCTAACTTCTAAGGATAGCAACTCGCCTGATGCTGATTCAAGGGTACAAGGTTCTCAAGACATGATAGGCACATCCGGATAATCAGATAACATGATTACATTACAAGGCCAAGGTAGATGCGACATCATTGCTTCACCCCTTCTATTTTCCACTTTAAATTGTAACCTTCTAATTTATCTGCCAACTTGTAATGTAGATGCATTAGCATGCTCCATTGGTCCAACTGATCAACGTCCGTCAAGGAGATGTCGTGGACGTAGACCAACCATGGGGCATGGGCTTCAGGAGTATGCAAGCAGAAATGGAGGGAGGAAAATGCGTATTGATTTTACAGCGGGGAAAGTGAGACCTACAAACCCAGTCCAAGCAGCAAAGATTTCTTCTGAGTGTGGTATTCACATCAGGAGCAGAATGCATGTTGCTAGGCATTGGAATGACTATGACAAAAGCCTACTCAAACATGTTATTCCCCATGCTATTAAAGGTATCGCGGTGGGATAATTTCCTTCAATTTTCATTCACGTGTTTGCATGTTGCATAGTCAATTTAGTGATATATCCTATATATGATTGGTATTTCAGCTTAACTTTGAGATGGATAAGGATGACAAGGTTGGGAATGATGTATGCACAAAAGTAATCCAGAAGGGTGTTTGACAACAACGCTACAGGCTAAAGAAGAAATACTCCAATGGTTATACTTATCAAAAAGCATCATAAAAAAAGCCAGCGAATATTACTCATGAGAATTGGACCAGCCTTGTCAATAAATGGTCTGATGAAAGAAACAAGGTTTGTAACAAGACATGTGACCAACAATAGTTTACCGTGTGTAAATACTTATATTCATTTTCTTTATATAGGAAATATGTCAAATGAATAAGGAAAACCGAGAAGCTGTGAAGCATCACCAAAAGACTTGATCTATGTCTTATGTTGCCTATTTCAGCAAACTTGTAAGAATTCCAAATATCTTACTTGTAGTCCTATGTCTATTGCATCTGTCCAATATATATGTAGTAGTAATGTTATCATTTCATATATCTTGTAGAAAAAAGACAAGTACAATAATCAGGACCCAAGTCCCATTGAATTTTTCAAAGACAACCATACAAACAGCAAGACCGGTAGCATGAGCGAGCTAGCACTTCTAGCTCATGTAAGATTTCTTCCTTTATTGTTTCTGACTTGAAATAGATTCTCATATTGATAAAGTGTAATCTAGCATATGAACTTTGCCTTAGCATCAATGTTTTTCTTTATACTATAGAATGCAATGGAAAAGAAAAGGAAAACACAATCAGAAGGTGAGCAGCCAGTATCCGATACAGCGATTGTGGATGAAGTTCTAAAGGAAGAAAGCGCCCATAGCACCCTCCTTTCCAGCATGGGGTATCCATCAAGATCCGGGAGGTCTGGAAGCTCTACTTCATCAGCCCAGATCAAAGTTTTAGAAAAAAGAATTGAACAGAAGGATAGAGAGGCAAGAGATGCAAATGATAGGTAATTATCTTATTTCCCTTTCCGTTCTTGTTGTTTCTTTTTGCTTGCTTCTGTGTGCAGAGTGCACTCATTTCAGTGAACAAAAGTTCAACTAACGAGTGCTTCTTTTAACCTGGGATGCTTCCTGTAAGCAAGCTATTGGTTATGCATATTTTAAAACATTATAAGTTATTCTTGGGTTTAATGTTTCATTGGCCCATGGACATGCTTGCCTTGAAATTTAATAATGTACTTCTCTATTTCAAATCGATACCCTTGTACCTTGTTATCTTGTCTATTTTCATCTCTATACGATGCAATGTTGCTGTGTTTTGTGATTTATAGGCATCAAGAGGAGTTAGCCGCAAGACTTGAAGAACAAAAGAGAGCATTTGAAGAGATACAAAAGAAGCAGCAAGAAGAATTGGAAGCTCTAAAGAAGATCCAGGAAGAGAAGAATGAAGCCTGGACAAAGAAGCAACAAGAGACAGAAAATCTGCTTGATTTTCTCTTGAGGGCTCAAGCAGCTCAGCAAGCAACTCAGCAGTCCCAGTCCAAACCAGATGGTTTATGAATGCCATCCTTACATTGGAATCATCAGGATAACATATGTGTCTTTAGTTAATATTAGTTTTCATCTTGTCTATTATATGTGTCAAACTTGAGTCAGTTTTTTACTGTCATTTTGTTTACAGAATGATTTGGCTGAGACGATTTCTTATATAATATGATTTGACTTTCATATTAATTTATGATGTGATTTTTCTCTTTAACTTTTTCATATAATCTGATGTGATGTGATGTCAATTAAATACTTATTTTCATCGTAATTTAGATTCAAAAGAAAGTACAAAAATTTGATGACATCATCTTCATCGATAATAAAAGTAGTGGCACTAGTAGTGGGATAGCCTATCGGGTGTTGATGTGGCATAAAGTTAGTGACGTTGCCTCGTCACCGAATATGGTACAACATGGCATATTTTTCTCCTAACATGTGACGTTAATTGACCGTCATGGAAATAACAAGTCAATGACGTTCTATATAACGTCACCAAAGGTCCTAATTTCGATGACGTTTTTGCGCGTGCGCCGTCACTAGGAGTAATCTATGACGGGGATTCGGTGACGATGCTTGTGACGCCCATAAAATGTCACCGGGGGGTAATTTGTGACGTTATTAGATATTCGATGACATTTTTTAGCTCGTCATAGTAGGTCCGATCTCTTGTAGTGCCCTCTTGGCCGCCTCCCTTGATCCCATCTAGGGCTGGCCGCCACCCCTAGGGGGTGGAAACCCTAGAGGGGGCGCAGCCCTCCCCTTCCCCTATATATATGAGGCCAAGGGGCTGCCCAAGACAAGCAATTCTATCTCTCGTGGGTGCAGCCCTGCGTCTCTTCTTCTTCCTCCTCATATCTTGTGATGCTTGGCGAAGCCCTGCAAGATTGCCACGCTCCTCCACCACCACCACGCTGTTGTGCTGCTGTTGGATGGTGTCTTCCTCAACCTCTCCCTCTCTCCTTGCTGGATCAAGGCCTGGGAGACGTCACCGGGCTGTACGTGTGTTGAACGCGGAGGTGCCGTCCGTTCGGCACTAGGATCTCCGGTGATTTGAATCACGACGAGTACGACTCCTTCAACCCCGTTCACATGAACGCTTCCGCTTAACGATCTACAAGGGTATGTAGATGCACTCTCCTTCCCTCGTTGCTAGTTTCTCCATAGATAGATCTTGGTGACACGTAGGAAAATTTTGAATTTCTGCTACGTTCCCCAACACATATGCGCTACGCAACGCTTGTGAATTGAAAATATTACCTTCTGTGCGGCCGTTTATCAAATTTGAGAGATGGCGAGTCGTTGGCTTCAGCCCCCATGCCACGAGTGCTGGGGTGTTCGGGATAAACTTGAGCGCTCTTGTTCCCATTCTTGGGTCCTTCGAGGGAGGCGCTCAACGCAACGAACCAGGCAACCGGACTGTAGTGCTTGAACACTCTCACTTAGCCATAGAATTCTATAGTTTTAAATTTCGACGAAGCTCCTAGTATTCGGAAGACCGAGTTCGGGGCGCTATCCACGCCTAGGCCGGACAATGCCGACTCCTCGCTCTAAGCGGCATAAGTCTTTAGGGACTCGAGAACCTCTTGAACAGCGACCGGCTCTCGCCCTATCATGACGGTCAGTTTTAGCTTTCTCCACTGAGGTGCTTAACCCGGTTCAACCGGGGCACAATCGCAGTGGTTCTCCCAGCGCTACCTTAGTCGATATAACGGAACGTAAGGTACCAAAACATGGGAGCCAGGCAAACCCAACTATTGACCCAAGACATGATTCGGAGCCGATGCATATAATGCTATAAGTTCGGGGTGCCGCACTTGTGAAAATGTTCGTACTTATCACACCATATTTTGGGGTACATAAGCCCCTGGTGTATTGGCCGTACCAAAGTGTACGGTTGCACAATGTCATAACTGAACATATATAGATAAAAAAGGAATGCAATAATTGGCAAAAGGCTATGTATTGTTTATTCAAAAGGTACTGCAATGAAAGCAGAACGATACAAATAGTGCGATAAGCAAGGAACGAGTCTTTTGACATGTCCCCCCCTCCAGGGGTAAGCTTACGGGATGGTATGTAAAACAGGTATACTGCTCGTAATAGAGACCACCTGGACACTCGACGTAGCTTTCTGCTTCCCTGGCTCTTGCATCGTGTGTTCGGCGATTCTAATGCCGGACAGGGCTTCTGGAGAACGGAGTCCTGAAAGTAAAAAAGAAGAAAAAAGAATGACACAATCCGGAGCCCCTAGTGCGGTTAAGCCGCATGCTGGGCATGCCGTGGTCGTGCCCCTCCCCCTATGCCCATGGTATTTCCATAGAGTAGTTATGTACGCGCAGTACTGGTTTCGCAATTTCGCGAGGGTTGGGGTTGGGGCCGCATTGCTACGCGTGCTCGGAACGTGCCAAGCGGTCTTGTTGTAGGTTACTCCGGGCGCGCTTGTTTAATAGCCGGACTCGAGAATTGCCTTGAGAGGCTACTTTGCACTTCTGCCGCGAGGGCCGCCGTATGCTCCTCCGTTCGGAGAGAGCGTTCGGTGTTTCCATTGACCGTAATTACTCCCCGAGGGCCTGGCATCTTGAGCTTGAGGTACACGTAGTGCGGCACCACATTGAACTTTGCGAATGCGGTTCATCCGAGCAATGCGTGATAACCGCTGCGAAACGGGACTATGTCGAAGATTAATTCCTCGCTTCGGAAGTTATCCGGGGATCCGAAGACCACTTCGAGTGTAACCGAGCCTGTACAGTTGGCCTCTACACCCGGTATGCCGCCTTTAAAGGTCGTCTTTGTGGGTTTAATCCTTGAAGGGTTTATGCCCATTTTGCGCACTGTATCCTGATAAAGTAGGTTCAAGCTGCTGCCGCCGTCCATCAGGACTCTAGTGAGGTGAAATCCATCAATGATTGTGTCTAGAACCAATGCGGTGAATCCGCCATGACGGATGCTAGTGGGGTGGTCCCTTCGATCAAAAGTGATCGGGCAGGAGGACCACGGGTTGAACTTTGGGGCGACTGGCTCCATCGCATATACGTCCCTTAGTGCACGCTTCTGCTCCCTTTTGGGTATGTGGGTTGCGTATATCATGTTCACCGTCCGCACTTGTGGGGGGAAGCCCTTCTGCCCTCTATTGTTCGGCGGCCGGGGATCTTCCTCGTCACCGCTATGCAGCCCCTTGTCATTGTTTTCGGCGTTTAATTTGCCTGCCTGCTTGAACACCCAACAATCCCTGTTGGTGTGGTTGGCTGGTTTTTCGGGGGTGCCGTTTATCTGGCACGAGCGATCGAGTATTCTGTCCAAATTGGACGGGCCCTGGGTATTTCTTTTGAATGGCTTTTTCCGCTTACCGGGTTTAGAGCCTCTGAATCCGGCATTGACTGTCGTATCCTCAGCATTATCAACGTTAATGCGGCGCTTGTGCTTGTTGCGACGCGACCTGCCATTGTTGTCCTTGGTATCCGAACTACCAGGGTTTGTGGTCAAGTTGTTACTATGAGCTAGCCAGCTGTCTTCTCCCGCGCAAAAGCGGGTCATGAGTGTGGTGAGGGCTGCCATGGATTTCGGCTTTTCCTGTCCTAGGTGTCGGGCCAGCCACTCGTCGCGGATGTTGTGTTCGAAGGCTGCTAGTGCCTCTGCATCCGGACAGTCGATGATTTGATTTTTCTTTGTTAGGAACCGTGTCCAGAATTGTCTGGCCGATTCCTCTGGCTGCTGAATTATATGGCTAAGGTCATCGGCGTCTGGTGGTCGCACATATGTGCCCTGGAAGTTGTCAAGGAATGCGGCTTCCAGGTCTTCCCAACAACCAATTGACTCTGCTGGCAAGCTGTTAAGCCAATGCCGAGCTGGTCCTTTAAGCTTGAGTGGGAGGTATTTGATGGCGTGTAGATCATCACCGCGGGCCATGTGGATATGA
The DNA here is from genome assembly GCA_904067115.1 of Aegilops sharonensis. NCBI lineage: Eukaryota > Viridiplantae > Streptophyta > Magnoliopsida > Poales > Poaceae > Aegilops > Aegilops sharonensis. The sequence goes on from LR880968.1 coordinate 940,121,776, forward strand.
AGGAGATAATCCTCGATCCAAACCGCAGGGTTTGTTGTGCCATTGTATGATTCGATGTTTACGGGTTTGAAACCCTCAAGGATTTGATGATCCATCACTTCGTTTGTGAAGCATAGTGGGTGTGCGGTGCCTCTGTATTGGGCAATATCACGACGCAGCTCAAATGAGCTTTGTCTACTGTGTTCGGCCCGGCTGGAATTACTGTATCCGGCATGACGGTTATCATCACGTATCGTGGGGCGCCCACGCGATCCGTAGATTGATCTTGTTTGCCTTGCCTTGTCCTCCAATATATCTCGCAGGTCAGGCGCGTTTCCCCGTGCCTTGGTACTTTTTGAGCGACGCCGAGGTGCGGCTTGAGTGGAGGGCCGAGAGGCCTCTCTGTCGCGGCCACGAGGTGGCCGTTCGGCCGCGTCATGCGCTGGTGATGTAGGTTTGGGTGCTTCCTCCTCTAATTGGGGTAGCAGCCTGCGTTTTGGGTAGCTCTTGGAGGGGCGTTCGAGTTCATACTCTTCGGCTGCAAGGACTTCAGTCCATCTGTCAGCTAGCAAGTCTTGGTCAGCTCTAAGCTGTTGATGCTTTTTCTTGAGGCTGCTTGTCGTGGCCATAAGCCTGCGTTTGAAACGCTCTTGTTCGACGGGATCCTCAGGCACGACAAATTCGTCGTCGTCGAGGATTGCCTCGTCTTCGGAGGGAGGCATATAATTATCGTCCTCTACCTCTCTGTCTGCCGCTTTATCATGCGGGCTGGCTTCTCCATCCTCCTGTGCTGAATCCTGCTGGAGGAGGTTGTCTTCGGCACTGTCCGGGGTGTTATTATCTCCCGTGCCGGAATCACTGTTTTTGCTGTGGCGGGATTTAGAGCGTCGCCGCTGACGCCGGCGCTTAGGCTGTTTCTTGGAGGGGTCATCCTCCGCTGTTCCACCGCCATTCCCATCTTTTGGGATGTCCACCATGTATATGTCCTGTAGGCGCTGGTTCTTGATCGTCTTTGGCATCGTCGTCCATACCGTCGATGTCTTCGGAGTCGAAGTCGAGCATGTCGGTTAAATCATCGACAGTGGCTACAAAGTGGGTGGTGGGTGGGCGTTGAATTTCTTCGTCGTCCGCATCCCAACCTTCCTGACCATAGTTCGGCCAGGGATCTCCTGATAAAGAGAGAGACCTCAGTGAGTTCAGGATGTCGCCGAAGGGCGAGTGCTGAAAGATGTCCGCGGCAGTGAACTCCATAACCGGCGCCCAATCGGATTCGATTGGCAGGGGCGCGGAAGGTTCGGAGTCCGAAGAGGAGTCCGGCACCTTGGAGTCACGAGCTTCGCAAAGGACAGGGATGGTGTTCGGCTCAATCGCCGTAGAGATTGCAGCCCCCGAGGCGGTGTCCAGCCACTCATCCTCGATCGGCAAAGTCGGCTTCGAGCTAAGGGTCGGAGCAGACTCTGGTGCGGCCTCCAGGGCACTCTCCGCGGATGTCGGCCGTGTAGTTCAAACTCCCAAATCTGACCTGATGGCCAAGGGAGTAGCTTTCGATCTGCTCCAGATGGCCTAGCGAATTGGCCCGCAGTGCAAAGCCGCCGAATACGAAGATCTGTCCGGGGAGAAAAGTCTCACCCTAGACCGCGTCGTTGTTGATGATCGAAGGAGCCATCAGGCCTAAATATGACGACACAGAGGAACTCTCAATGAAAGCACCAATGTCGGTGTCAAAACCGGTGGATCTCGGGTAGGGGGTCCCGAACTGTGCGTCTAGGCGGATGGTAACAGGAGACAAGGGACATGATGCTTTTACCCAGGTTCGGGCCCTCTCGATGGAGGTAAAACCCTACTCCTGATTGATTAATATTGATGATATGGGTAGTACAAGAGTAGATCTACCAAGAGATCAGAGAGGCTAAACCCTAGAAGCTAGCATATGGTATGATTGTTGTTCGTCCTACGGACTAAAACCCTCCGGTTTATATAGACACCGAAGAGGGTTAGGGTTACACAGAGTCGGTTACAATGGTAGGAGATCTACATATCCGTATCGCCAAGCTTTCCTTCCACGCCAAGGAAAGTCCCATCCGGAAACGGGACAAAGTCTTCAATCTTGTATCTTCATAGTCCAGGAGTCCGGCCAAAGGTGATAGTTCGTCTATCCGGACACCCCCTAATCCGGGACTCCCTCAGGGGGTCTTAAATACGTGATGCATACATGCCCCAATCATGAGCTCTCAAGAGAAATAATTATACAAAACTTTTACACTCGACTTTCTTCTAATGATTAATCCTTGGTCAATACTTCTTTTACTCGTTCGTTTATGAAGAAAAATGTTGAATTCAGATGGGGTCTTCTGGAAAGAATTAAACGCAACTCTGAAGATTGGGAAATCAACAAAGGTAAAGAGTCGGGTATAAATCCTGAGTTTGGTTGTGTTAAATCTTCTATGGAAATGTATGATTTTCATAAGTTTAGTACCAAATATGGACTTGACTCTCAGATAGTAGCTACCTTTTGTGAATCATTTGCTGCTCATGTTGATCTCCCTAAGGAGAAGTGCCTACTGCTTATATTGAGAAACCACCTGTCCTTGTTAGTATTAAGGAACAAGCTAAAGCCTCAATTGTGGTTAATAAAAGTAATATTAAAACACCTAGACCCTCTAAACAAATAAGTATGGAACCTAATGTTGCAATGATCAAGGATCTTTTGGTTGATAATATTGATGGACATGTCATATATTTTTGTGATTAAGCAACTAGGATTGCTAAACCGAATCCTATAGATAAAAACAAACATGTTATTGGCATGCCTGTTGTTTATGTTAAAATAGGAGATCATTGTTATCATGGTTTACGTGATATGGGTGCTAGTGTAAGTGTTATTCGTTTTACTTTATATCAAGAAGTCGTGAATGATATTGCACCTGTTGAGGTAGAAGATATTGATGTTACTACTAAGCTTGCAAACGGACATACTATTTCACAACTTGGGATTGTTAGAGACGATGAAGTCTTGTGTGGTAAGATCAAATACTCTACTGATTTTCTAGTTCTTGGATCTCCATAAGATGATTTTTGTCCCATTATATTTGACAGACCTTTCCTGAATATAGTTAATGCTAAGATTGATTGCAGTAGGGGAAACAGTCAGTGTTAATTTTGGTGATGTATCTCATGAGTTTAATTACTATAAATTTCATAGAAAACCTCATGATAAAGAATTGTCTAGTAAAGATGAAATAATTGGTCTTGCTTCTATTGTTGTACCTCCTACATATCAATTAGAACAATTTTTTCTAGACCATGAAAATGATATGCATATGGATGAAAGAAATGAAATACATGAAATATTCTTTAGGAAAGCACCTATCCTTAAACACAATTTGCATGTTGAAAGTTAGGGAGATCCTCTCCCACCTAAGAGTGATCATGTGTTTGAATTAACGAAACTTCCTAATACATTGAAATATGCTTATCTTGATGAAAAGAAGATATATCCCATTATTATCAATGCTAACCTTTTAGGGCATGAAGAACAGAGATTACTTAAAACTCTGAGGAAGCACCGTGCTGCCATTGGATCTACTCTTGATGATGCTAAGGGCATTAATCCCACCTTATGTTAGCACAAGATTAATACGGAGCCTGACGCTAAGCCAGTCGTTGATCACCAACGCCGTCTGAATCCTAAAATGAAGGATGTGGTAAGAACTCAAATAATTTATCCTATAGCTGATAGTCGATGGGTAAGTCATGTTTATTGTGTTCCTAAGAAAGGAGGCATTACCGTTGTTCCTAATGATAAAAATAAACTTATCCCACAAAGAATTGTAACTGGTTATAGGATGGTAATTTTAGTAAATTAAATAAACCTACTAGAAAAGATCATTGCCCCTTGCCTTTTATTGCTCAAATGTTAGAAAGATTATCTAAGAATACACAATTTTGCTTCTTAGATGGCTATATATTCTGGTTTTTCTCAAATACCTGTGTCAAAGAAGATCCAGAGAAAAATACTTTTACTTGTCCTTTCAGAACTTATGCTTATAGACGTATGCCTTTTGGTTTATGCAATGCACCTACTACCTTTCAAAGATGTATGACTGCTATATTCTCTGATTTTTGTGAAAAGATTGTTGAGGTATTCATGGATGATTTTTACATTTATGGGACTTCTTTTGATGATTGCTTAACCAAGATTGATCGAGTTTTGCGGATATGTGAAGAGACGTATTCATGGATGATTTTTACATTTATGGGACTTCTTTTGATGATTGCTTAACCAAGATTGATCGAGTTTTGCGGATATGTGAAGAGACTAACCGCGTATTGAACAGGGAGAAGTGCCACTTCATGGTGAACGAAGGTATAGTCCTTGGGCATAAAATTTCTAAACGAGGTATTGAAGTAGATAAAGCTAAAGTTGATGCAATTGATAAAATGTCATGTCCTAAATATATTAAAGGTATAAGAAGTTTCCTTGGTCATGTTGGTATCTAAAGGAGGTTCACTAAACATTTCTCTAAAATATCTAGGCCTCTTACTGATCTTTTGCAAAAGATGTTCCATTTTTATGATGATTGTGTAGAATCCTTTGAAATACTCAAGAAAGCCTTAATTTATGCACCAATATATTGTTCAACCACCTGATTGTAATTTGCCTTTTTAAAATTATGTGTGATGCTAGTGATTATGATATTGATGTTGTTCTAGGTCTAAGAGTTGATAATAAATTGAATGTTATTCATTATGCTAATAAGACTCTAGATAACGCTCAAAGAAATTATGCAACTACTGAGAAAGAATTTTAGCAATTGTGTTTGCATGTGATAAATTCAGACCTTATATTGTTGCTTTTAAAGTTACTATTCACATAGATCATGCTGCTATTAAATATCTTATGGAAAAGAAAGATGCTAAACCTAGACTGATTAGGTGGGTTCTTTTACTTCAAGAATTGGATTTGCATTTTATTGATAGAAAATGAGCTGAAAATCCAGTAGCAGGTAATTTTTCTAGGATGGAAAATGTTCTTGATGGCCCACTGCCTCTTGATGATAGTTTTTCCGATGAACAATTAGTTGTTGTAAATGCTTCTTTCGTAATAGCCCTTGGTATGAAGACTATGCTAATTACATTGTTGCTAAATATATACCACTTAGTTACACCTACCAAGAAAAGAAAAAGTTCTTCTTTGATTTAAGACATTACTTTTGGGATGAACCACATTTATATAAAGGAGTTATTAGACGTTCAGTGTATCTGAGCATGAACAGGAACAAATCCTACAAAAGTGTCATTCCGATGCATACGGAGGACACCATGCGGGAGACAGAACTGCACATAAGGTACTACAGTCTGATTTTATTGGCCTACTCTCTTCAAAACTAACGGCTATTTTACGGATCAATGCGATATAAGAAGTCTGCTAGACAGGGCCGAGCCGGCAAAATCGGAGGCCCTGTGCAGCAATCTAAAATGGGCCCTATCTCACTAAAAAGCACTACGTAAACATATAACTTTTATAATATAAAGATCACAATATTTTATATATCAATTGAAAAAAAACAAGAATCATACCTATTTTTTGTTTCTTCAAACGCTTTTGGTAGCTGAGGGAGTCCTGGACTAGGGGGTGTCCGGATAGCCGAACTATCATCGTGGCCGGACTCCTAGACTATGAAGATACAAGATTGAAGACTTCGTCCCGTGTCCGGATGGGACTTTCCTTGGCGTGGAAGGCAAGCTTGGCGATACGGATATGTAGATCTCCTACCATTGTAACCGACTCTGTGTAACCCTAACCCTATCCGGTGTCTATATAAACCGGAGGGTTTTAGTCCGTAGGACGCAGAACAACAATCATACCATAGGCTAGCTTCTAGGGTTTAGCCTCTCTGATCTCGTGGTAGATCTACTCTTGTACTACCCATATCATCAATATTAATCAAGCAGGAGTAGAGTATTACCTCCATCGAGAGGGCCCGAACCTGGGTAAAAACATCGTGTCCCTTGTCTCCTGTTACCATCCGCCTAGACGCACAGTTCGGGACCCCCTACCCGAGATCCGCCGGTTTTGACACCGACATTGGTGCTTTCATTGAGAGTTCCTCTGTGCCGTCGCCGTCAGGAAGGATGCCTCATCCCGTCTTTAAAGACGATACTATCGCCAAAGGAGCCTTGGCCACTGGTCAGACTCTTCGGCTAGGTGGTTTTCTTATGACCGCCAGTTCGGCCACCGCGCCGACGATGACTTCTCGAGTCATCAAAATCAATCTTCACGTTAACTCGGAACTTGCCAAACAGTTAGATCCGATCGAGCTCTCCTCCGTAAACGAGCTCTTGGATCGCATCGCCGCCCTGGGAGTCGCCACAGACTACGACCAGATCGGGCCTAAAACCGATCTGAGAGAGATCAACTCTCCCCAGGCTACCCATCATGTTGCTGTGATAGAGGAGCAATACGGCGATTCTTCTTCTATCTTAAGGACTAGCTACGTCCGGATTCCCGATCCCTCCATGCCGGATTCCCGCAGAGGGACGGATGTCGATCAAGCCCTGAACTTAAAGTCAGGCGGCGGGTTGGATTCACTGGATAGTATTCACAAATCCAAACTTCCAAGTTCGGAAACTTCTCGGCCCCTGAGTCTTAATTTTGACGGGGTTCTGGATCTAGTTCCACCCGCCCACCCAAACATTAGCAATCTGTCCCGAATTCGGCAAGAGCCCGCTGAAACAGTACATCATTACTGGGCCAGATTACTCCTAGTTATGGACAGGATAAAGGACTGCCGAGAGGAGGACGCAATCTCACTTTTCTGCAATAATTGCACGGACAAGGGAATCCTAAACGCCATAAGTCGTCGCGAAATTACATGCTTTGCTGACTTGGTGACCATAGTACAAAAGTACTGTGTGATGGAGAGTGCTTGGAAAACCGAAAGTAAATTTTGGGATAATCCGGCCCCGAATACAGCCCTAGTCCGAAATAAAAGGGTGCATCATCATCAAGCACCTGGGTTATACATCAAAAAACAAAAAACCCCTAAAGGGCACGGAACCGTACTGGAGGGTTGGCTAAACGGACCTTGCAAAATTCATAGCGCAGAGGGCGCCACTCCAACTCAAAGCCTTTGAGCATATTGGATACTACGGCAAGTGGCCAGAAGTGGCGAAGAGCTTCTAGCCTCAGAATCCCATCCCAGCAACACCAGTACGGTATTAACAGTCTTCGAGACTTTCGCATCAAATAACATGCGGAAACGGACACTCTGCAACCTTGCCGAAGTCTACCAAGTAGCAACAATAAATCCATGGAGTGACACGGCTACTACCTTCAATGCCAGTGACGAACCCAAATTCCGAACAGCCCGAGCACCAGCCGCATTGGTCCTCAGTCCAATAATGGACGGCTTTCGCCTTACTAAGGTACTCATGGATGGCGGCAGCGGACTAAACCTCATCTACGAGGAAACCCTCCGAAAAATGGAAATAGACTGGAACCGCATTGAGCGAAGCAGCACAACCTTTAAAGGAATAATCCCTAGCCGGGAAGCATGCTGCACAGGAAAAATCACACTGGACGTAGTGTTCGGCTCGCCGAACAATTACAGGTCCGAGGAGGTCACATTTCAAGTGGCCCCGTTCAGCAGCGGATATCACGCTTTATTAGAGTGAGAGGCATTCACAATTTTTCAAGCTATACCCCATTATGGGTACATGAAGCTTAAAATGCCCGGACCTAACGGAATCATCACTCTCGCTAGTGATCTAAACATAGCACTCTGCGCCGAAAACAAGACAGCCGCACTAGCCCTCGAGACACTATCCGAAGCCCTAGCGGCCGAGGAACTCACTGCGATGCGCTCCACGGTGAACAGGGACGATGTGATACTTGATAAAAGATCCAAGTTCACCTCTTTTAACCAGCGGATGAAATAGTCAAATTCCAAGTCCACCCAACGGACCCCGCAAAGACGGCCTCCATTGGGGCACAATTAAACCCTGATGTAGATGCCGCACAACGAGAATTTCTACGAGAAAACTGGAACATTTTTGCCTGGCACCCTTCAGACATGCCAGGAATCCCACGTCGGCTGGCCGAGCACAGCCTAAATATCCTAAAAGGATTCAAGCCAGTCAAACAGGCTCTTCGGCGCTTTTCCAAACCCAAGAGACAGGCCATGGGAGAGGAGCTAGCCAAACTTCTGGAAGCCGGATTCATCAGAGATATAAAACATCCGGACTGGCTAGCAAATCTGGTGATTGTACCAAAGAAGGATAAACCCTGGCGCCTATGTGTTGATTTCAAAGACCTTAATAAGGCTTGCCCAAAGGATCCCTTCCCCCTCCCTCGCATTGATCAAATTATCGACGCTACAACAGGACACGACTCATTGTGCTTCCTCGACGCGTGCTCCGGCTACCACCAAATCAAGATGGCGGAACCAGGCCAAGCAGCAACAGCATTCATCACTCCATACGACCCATTCTGCTTCAACACAATGCCCTTCGGGCTCAAAAACGTCGGCGCAACATATCAGCGCATGATTCAGACATGTCTGACAAACCAGATCGGCAAAACAGTGGAAGCATATGTAGATGACGTGGTCGTCAAATCCAAGCATGTCGAAAATCTAGTAGACGACTTGAGGCTCACATTCGACAATCTCCGAAAATATGACATTAAGCTCAATCCGGAAAAATGCGTCTTCGGCGTTCCAGCCGGAAAGCTCCTGGGCTTCATTGTGTCCGGTAGAGGAATTGAAGCAAACCCAGCCAAGATCCGAGCTCTGTCACAATTGGATATTCCAAAATACCTCAAACAAATACAAAAATTGACTGGATGCGTAGCGGCTCTAAGCCGCTTTATCTCCTGTTTGGGAGAAAAGGCGTTACCCCTTTACCGCCTCCTCCGGCGCACTGAACACTTCGAGTGGACGGATGCCGCCACGGCCGGACTCGAAGAAATAAAAGCCATATTGGCAACAAATTCGGTCCTGGCCGCGCCCAACACGGGCGAACCAATGCTATTATATATCGCCGCAACACATCAAGTTGTCAGCGCGGTGCTCGTCGTCGAACGAGAAACGGACGGACACCGGTTCCCTCTTCAAAAATCGCTTTACTATGTGTCCACTGTCCTAACTCCACGCAAGTCCCGGTACCCACATTATCAAAAGATAGCATACGCGGTGTTCATGGCATCCCGGAAGCTGCGACACTACTTTCAAGAGTGTTCGATAATGGTAGCCTCCGAAGTACCTCTTAACGACATTATAAACAACCGCGACGCGACGGGCCGGATTGCTAAATGGGCCATAGAGCTCCTTCCATTCAACATAACCTATAAGCCACGACGAGCTATTAAGTCGCAGGTTTTGGCCGACTTCGTGGCCGAATGGACCGAAGCCGAACTCCCTAAAGAGTACGGCGCATACTCCAATTGGATCATGCACTTTGACGGCTCCAAAATGTTGGCCGGCCTGGGGGATGGCGTGGTCCTGACGTCCCCAACCGGGGACACAGTCCAATACGTCCTTCAGATAATGTATACGGACTCCAACAACGCAGCCGAATACGAGGCCCTTCTGCACGGCCTCCGGATGGCAGTCTCCATGGGCATTAAACGCCTAGAGGTGCGCGGGGATTCGAACCTCGCAATATCTCAAATAAACGGAGACTTTGATGCCAAAGATCCGAAAATGGCAGCGTACCGCAATGCGGTCCTAAAAATGTCAGCACGGTTCGAAGGGCTCGAATTTCATCATATAGCCCGGGATAACAACCAGGCGGCGGACGTATTGGCACGCATCGGTGCAAAACGCGATGCCGTCCCGCCCAACATCTTCCTGGAACGGCTGCTCAAGCCATCCGTACTATGGGAAGGGGAGTCCGGAAATAATAATCCGGACCCAACCGCACTGCCTGACACCGAACACTCTGACACAATCGGAGGCTCTGCCACCGAGATAACACCCTCCGCTCACGAAATAATGGCGGTTATCGCCCCGTGGACGGAACCATTCCTAGCCTACCTAACTAGGCAGGAACTCCCCGAAGACCAAAATGAGGCTCGCTGCATAGTACGGCGATCCAAAGCCTATAAAGTCCATGAGGGAGAGCTCTATAAGAAAAGCACAACAGGAGTCCTTCAAAGGTGTATCTCCAAAGAGGAAGGGCGAAACCTCCTGGCTGAAATTCATGCCGGACTGGGTGGGCACCACGCCACAGCCCGGGCCCTTGTAGGCAAGGCCTTCCGTACAGGATTTTATTGGCCGACGGCCCGGACAGATGCGCAGGATTTAGTCCAACAATGCGTCGGTTGCCAGCTTTTTGCTAACCAAAGCCACATGCCACCCACCGCCCTCAAAACTATACCCATCACCTGGCCGTTCGCGGTCTGGGGGCTTGACATGGTTGGACCCCTTAAGGGAGGAACCCACAAGCAAAAATACCTATTGGTCATGGTGGATAAATTCACCAAATGGATAGATGCCAAGCCTGTTAAAACGGTCGAATCCGGGCCGGTGATAGACTTCATATCAAGGGTAGTGCACCGTTACGGCGTCCCCGACAGTATCATCACTGATAACGGCACCAACTTCACGGCCGATGAGGTCAAATTATGGTGCAAAAACATGGGCATCAAGCTCGATTACGCCTCAGTCTATCACCCTCAAACCAACGGCCAAGTCAAGCGAGCAAACGGTCTAATCATGAGCGGCATTAAACCCAGACTAGTGCGGTCCCTCAAGGAATCTAACACGCACTGGGTTGAGGAGCTCGACTCCGTACTCTAGGGGCTGCGGACCATGCCGAATCATACTACCGGATTCACACCATTTTTCATGGTGTACGGCGCAGAGGCAGTCTTGCCCTGCGACATAATTCATGACTCACCTCGCGTGCGCATGTATGAAGAAAGAGAACCCGAGCTCGATCGGCAGGACAGTTTGGACGCATTGGAGGAGGAGCGCGACGTGGCAAAAGCTTGTTCCGCATTTTATCAACAGCAGGCTCGAAGATATCAAAGCAGGGAAGTACGGGCCAAAGATTACAACATTGGCAAACTAGTTCTACGCCTGCCGGACAAGAAAAAGGACAAACTCAAGCCCAAATGGGAAGGTCCCTTCATCATCGACCAGGTCCTGACCGGCGGAGCATACCGTCTGCGAAACGCATCGGATAACCGACTCGAGCCGAACCCATGGAACGCAGCCCGTCTACGAAGATTCTACACCTAAGAGCCGGACTCCGAGTTCGTCTCCTTCCTCCGTCCATATTTTCTATTTTTGTTGTCTTTTATTTCTCTCCTTCCTCCTCCTTCTTCTTGAAGCCTTTATAGGCTCGTTTGCGCTTTTTTCGCACATACTTGACGCGTTGTCCGCGCTCATTATACCTCGGGGCTTCTTTAACAGAAGCTTATTTATACGGGCTTCATGCCCAACACATGTGTCAAACTTCCGCATGTACCTTTTACTCACCATTATATGCATCGATATGACTTAAGTTTTGGCCAAGCTGGGTTGCCTGGCTCTTGTGCTTACCCCTACGTTCCCGATTGTTCGGCTAGGTGGTAAAGGGAGCACCTCTGCGATTGTTACTGCCGGGTCAGCCAGATGTGTACCTCAGACTGGGTGAAGCCGAAAGCTAGCGTTCTTAAGGGAATATTCGGTCGGTGAACTGAAAGATGACTTTTTAACTATTTATCCATCTGCCCCCAGATGATTTTTTGCTTTTTTAGCAGTTTGGACATGCACTTTAGGGCATGCCTCCCAGGGAAAGGAACCCTTAAGGAACTATTCTCCCTGGAAGATGTTTCTTACTATCCATGTAATATAACATAACTAGTTGGGCACTTGTCTGATACAGCAATAATGACCCCTACGCCTTGTCTCCATGCATGCCCCGGTTCTTACATAACCGCGAGGGTATTCGGACACACTCCGGACTATTGGGCCCCGAGGTCGAAGCGAAAAGGTCCGCTATGACAAACGATCTACAATCCGGCTAGAAAACATTTTTCATGTCATATTCAATTACATAGTCAACTCAACTAATTGTATTCCTCCTCAATGCCATCTAATAGGCTATCTAATTTACAATCTTGCTGGGAATACTTGGCAGCCAATTCTACTTGGTCGTACACTAAGCTTACAGGGATCTCCTTCCCATCAGGCCCCACAGGTCCGACCTCGGCCATGTGGTTTGGGTCAGCCTTCGTGTACCGCGTCTTTACCATGGCCCAGGCCTCCCTGGCACCTTGACGGCAGGCCGATATCTTCCATAGTCGGAAGCGCCGCCGTGCTCCTTGAAGCCGCTCTGCCAGCTCCCCAATACCTTCGGGCAGGGAGATAGATGGCCACAAGGCCTGGGCGACGCCTTTCATCACCTGCCGAACTCGTTCGTGCAGCTGACGCAGTTCGGGAAGAAGATCACTCGAAGAATTGGGCATCTCCTCCTCAGGACGACCTGTGAGCAAACCTACATACATGTTTATGTTAGTCGCCTTCCTCGCCGAACTCTTTCAAAGTTCGTTCAAGCACTTACTGAAAATGCCGCGACGAAGCCGTCGATTCTCCTTTACGGAGTCAGACAACTGGGCACGAACATCCTTTAGTTCCTCACCCAGTTGGGTGTTGGCATCTTGGAGGTTATTTTTCTCCTGCCGCACCCTCGTAAGCACGCTCTCGCCGGCCTTCAACCGGCGCAAGAGCTGTTGCTTGTCCGGATCTAGTCCGGCGCCATCTGCAATATTATTGTCAGATTTACACACAAGTCGCACTTCATAAACTATTTATCTTTTGAGGCATATATTACCAGAGGGGGTCTCTGTGGCTCCCCCTGTAGCGGCTAGTGCGGCCTCAAGTTGGGCCTTGCATTCTTCAAGCTCCTGGGACAGTCGGGTATTCTTTTTTGTAAGATCCTGCGTAACAAATGATCCTTAAATCAGTTATTCTAACTATTTTAAGTCTCGGGGGCTACCGGCATATATAACTGTCAAATTTCCTCACCCGTATGTCCTTTACATACTGCTCCGTGGCTCTGGCTAGACCATCTTGAGCGGCACGGAGGTGCGCATCTCCCAAATTGAAGGCATTCAAGGCCTCTTGGGAGAAACATGCATCACGAAGAACTGTCCGGCGGCGCCTGTGATTCATGGCGCTCTCCACCTCGGAGTTGGTGGCGGACAATCTGTCGGCATCCTCTGTCGAAGGAGCATCCGACGCACGCCTCGTGCTCGCCTCCGCTTCTAGACCCGGCTTTGGAGCCTGGCTGGCGGAGGTTCGATTGGCAACCTCTCCGGACTCAGTCCGGCGAGCGCTCTTTTTCCTGAAAAGAGCACCAGCGTTAGTACACCTTCCAGGAATCAATCCTGGGAATATGGTGACGCGGCATACCATTGCGGTGGAGTTTTGATCCGGACCGCACTTCTTTTTAGCCTGCGGGGCCGTACTGCCCCTTGTTGGCTAGCCGCCGCGGGCTCGGCCTCCTGCCTCGAAGGTACCCCCTGCGAAACACCATCAAATACGTGGTGATTAGAAGTAAAGCACGGGTGGGTCATGGTATCCGGACTTCGGTCACGGTTACCTGGGAGGCCGGAAATAATCCGGGGTAGTCGGCCGTAATGGCAACCAAAGCATTGTCGATGCTAAGTTGGTGGAACACCCCGTCGATCAGCTCCACCTTTATATTCGGGTCCTCTTCGGAGGACGGATCGAGGGACCGTTCCGGGTCCTCGGGTTGTGGGGGCGGGTTGTGTATCTTCTCCACGGCCCGGCGCGGTTCCTGCGTAGAAACCATGAAATGAGATGTTTAACCACGGGAACATGGATCGGACAGGCCACAAAGATATTTGCTTACCCAACTTCGAGGATTATTCGAAGAAACCCCGCTCAGTGGACTGACGCGGAGAAAATCCTCCTCTTCCCCTTTGTACATGGCGGACAAGGTCTTCACCAGTTCGGTGACCGATCCCGGCCCTTTGCGGCCATGGCGGGTGGCATCGTCCTCCCCGTTGAAGTCCCACATGGGGTGGCCCCTATATTGGAGCGGCTGCACTCCCCTCATAATGCAGATTGCCATGACTCCAATCATGGTCAATCCGGCATGAGCCAGTAATCTTATTCGGCTCATCAAGTAAAGGACGTCCCGGTCATTTTCCCTCTGGGGGCTCTGCGGGTGCCAGCTTAGGCGCTTCTTCAGAGGAGCGTTGCTAAACTCCAGAAGGCCGATCCGAACAGGATCCGGCAGCGGGACATCCTTCATGTAAAGCCATTCCGAAGGCCAGTCTTCGGACGCCTTCTTTGGGGTTCCGGATAGATATCCGGTCCCGGCGATGCGCCACAGCTCGGCTCCGCCCACTTGATATATTGACCCCTCATGAGAACGGGGTACAAGGCAGAATAATCTCTTCCACAGCGCAAAATGAGCCTCGATGCCCAAGAACAGTTCGCAAAGGGCCACGAAGCCCGCGATGTGCAAAATGGAGGCAGGCGTAAGGTGGTGCAACTGGAGGCCGTAGAACTCCAAGAGCCCCCGGAGAAACGGATGAATTGGAAATCCGAGTCCTCTTACTAGATAAGAGATAAAGCATACCCTCTCTCCTTTAGCGGGATTGGGGACACTCTCCGCTTGCTTTCCGCCCTTGTAGGTGGCAAGTCCGGCTCGAACCGGAACCATGAAGGCCGGGGGAAGAAATCCCTTGGTTTGTAGTATCACTAGCTCGCTATGCGGGACTGAGCATCTCTCCCAATTTCCAGGCTGAGGGTTGGGAGCGCGAGAGGAGGAGCCGTGTCGACTGTCCATGGTGGAATGGATTTTTGTCGAAGGCGCTCCGATGAAAGCTCGCGGAGGGGGGATGGTGTGACTCAGATCTAGATCCTCGTCCCTTTTATAGACAGCTCATTTGCGCAGCTAGGGGGATAAGTGTAAAAATACCCTGGCTTTTCGCATTCGTTCAAACACGTGGAAGATGGCCGTTATTGGGCGTGGAAGCCAAGGAGCGCGGCATTTATCAGAAGCCGGACACTATTCGACAAGTATATGGAATTTGGAGAAGAACCCGCCTTGCAATGCCGAAGACAATCTACGCGTCGGACTCATCGCCATTTGAAGCCTGGTTCGGGGGCTACTGAGGGAGTCCTGGACTAGGGGGGTGTCCGGATAGCCGAACTATCATCGTGGCCGGACTCCTAGACTATGAAGATACAAGATTGAAGACTTTGTCCCGTGTCCGGATGGGACTTTCCTTGGTGTGGAAGGCAAGCTTGGCGATACGGATATGTAGATCTCCTACCATTGTAACTGACTCTGTGTAACCCTAACCCTATCCGGTGTCTATATAAACCGGAGGGTTTTAGTCCATAGGACGCAGAACAACAATCATACCATAGGCTAGCTTCTAGGGTTTAGCCTCTCTGATCTCGTGGTAGATCTACTCTTGTACTACCCATATCATCAATATTAATCAAGTAGGAGTAGGGTATTACCTCCATCGAGAGGGCCCGAACCTGGGTAAAAACATCGTGTCCCTTGTCTCCTGTTACCATCCGCCTAGACGCACAGTTCGGGACCCCCTACCTGAGATCCGCCGGTTTTGACACCGACAGTAGCCAACTCATGTTTTCTAAATGAAGACATGACTTGGCACTTGGATCTTGCAATACTAAACGTCTAATAGATGAAAATGATAAAACTAACTACAAGATTTTAGTACGACTAAACAAAGCCAAGGGATCACAGGATCACCGATTATGCAAAGAAGCTTAAAAATTGGAGGAAAGATGGCCTGAACTTTCCTCGCCTTTGGAGTTCAGAGTTCAGATGAATCAGGTCCTCTCTGGGGGCTGTTGTTCGGCCGGCGTGGCCCTCCTGTGTCCTGTGTCCTGAGTCCTGACTGCTGAAAAGGATCTAGCATGTTGGATTGGAACTGCTCGACCGTGGATTCAACACCAAGGAAACATGACTTGAGAGGAGCCAGGAGCCCTAACCTGCTGCTTCGAGCGATGGCCGCCAGCGCCAGACGAAGAGGAGAAGGAACACCTCGTCTCGATCGAATCTAACGATGGATGAGGCGTTTACTCCGATGGCCCCGATCGGGGCTACTTCATGTACGGCAACAGAGGCCCATATCGAAGACTGAAGTCTGAAGTAGTTTCAAAAAAAAGCTGAAGTCTGAAGAGGCCCATCTATACAGAGGGAGTACTGCATAAAAATTTTGGGGCCCTTGAAAACGGGGGGGCCCTGTGCAGGCGCACAGGTCGCACCCCCTTGGGCTCGGGCCTGCTGCTAGAGATGTTCTTATCTCTACTTATTTCGGCCGATCAGTCTATGTAACGTCCTCTACAAAATTGCATCCAAGGTAATCTCTAATTGTTTGAAAGTCATTTTACCGGAGATCGTTTCAGAGGAGCAGTCAGCCTTTGTCCCAGGGAGATTGATAACTGATAATATTGTGACTGCTTATGAGTGCTTGCATTTCATGAACAGGAACAAAGCAAAGAAACATCAATCATGCGCTTTGAAACTTGATATGATGAAAGCTTATGACAGGGTAGAATGGGAGTATTTACAAGCAATCATGTTGAAACTTGGTTTCTCTCAGAGGTGGGTGGATATTGTCATGGGACTGGTATCCTCAGTAACTTTCTCAGTTCAGTTTAATGGAAAGAGGTTGGAGGAGTTTACACCAACACGTGGGATCAGACAAGGGGATCCGATATCTCCGTACTTGTTCTTGCTAGCAGCAGAGGGCCTTTCGTGCCTGTTAAAATCAAGAAGTGAGTCATCCAACATGAGTGGTTTACAAGTGGCGCCCTCAGCACCTAAGGTGAATCACTTATTATTCGCTGATGACAGCATGCTGTTCTTCAAGGCAAATAGTATGGGTGCTACCGAGGTGAACCTAGTCCTGGACAGATACTGCCAGGCATCAGGGCAGCGTATCAACTACAACAAGTCATCGGTTTATTTCAGCAAAGGGGTTCCCGACAGTATCCGGACAGAGGTGAAGACGGTGTTGCAAGTTCCAAATGAGACCCTAAATGAGAAATATTTAGGTATGCCCTCGGATATAGGCTCATCTAAAAACGGTGCATTTAAATACTTGAAGGATCGTCTATGGAGCAAAGTGCAAGGGTGGATTGAGAGCACAATGTCTTCAGCAGGCAAAGAGGTTTTGGTGAAAGCGGTCACCCAAGCAGTTCCGGTCTTCTCCATGTCATGTTTCAAATTGCCACGAGGTTTGTGCGAACACCTCAATATGTTAATCCGGAAATTTTGGTGGGGAAGCAAGGAGGGAAAGCGAAAACCCCATTGGGTTTCGTGGAAGACTATGACCCAGCCAAAAGGAATGGGTGGTTTAGGCTTTAAGGATTTTGAACTTTTTAACTTGGCCATGTTAGCAAAGCAGGCATGGAGGCTGCTGCAGGAGCCGGATTCTCTCAGCGCGCGTACTTTGAAGAGTATATATTACCTGAGCTGCTCAATCTTGGAAGCTTCATTGGGGAGCCACCCAAGTCAGATTTGGAGGGCCATTATAGAGGGACGTGGCACTCTGAAGATGGGCCTGATCAAGCGCATTGGCACCGGAGAATCGACAAAGATTTGGGAAGATAACTGGCTTCCCAGAGAGGAGATGATGAAACCTTATGGGTGCGTTATTCAAAATCCTCCTATGATAGTGTCTGAGCTTATAGATCACACGTCGGCAAGCTGGGATAGAGAGAAGGTGGAGTCGGTGTTCGTGCCGATGGATATTCAAGTCATACTAAGCATCCCCCTATGCACTCGCAATATCTCTGATTTCTGGAGTTGGCACTATGAAAAGAATGGCTCTTTCTCGGTCCGCTCGGCATATCGCATGCTTGTAGCTACCAGGTCAAGGAGAGAGGCATGGCTTGAGAATACTTCGGGTCCTTCAAGCACTGCGACGGAGGAGAGATCTTGGAAGATGTTGTGGAAAACGAGAGTGCCTGGCAAGGTGAGGATGTTCCTCTGGAGACTCTCAAAGCATTCGATCCCAACAAACGATGTCCGTGCGAGAAGACATATGACACACTCGAGTTCATGTGGCATGTGTGGGGCACCCGACTCGTGGAGACACTCGCTCATCGATTGCACGTCCTCACGGTGCACCTGGGCGCTTATGGATGGCGAACTTCTTCAAAAAATGACGTGAAATACCGAACCAAAGGCCAAGCAGTGGCTATTTTCTCTAATGGAGTTGTTATCACATGCTGAATATGTGAAGATCTCGGTGATTCTTGGGGCTATCTGGGCAGCGAGGCGAAAAGCTATACACGAAGGTGTTTTTCAGAGCCCACATGCGATCATGTCCTTTGCAGAGAGGTACATTGATGAACTTGAGGTAATCAATGGAAAACAGGACCCGGTAAGGACTGAACCAAGAGTGGTACATAACAGCAACAGGAAACCCAAAGCACCTCCTAATGGCTATGCCAAAATTAATGTTGATGCGGGGTGCAGGAAAGGAAGCCGGGGAACAGCGGCAGCAGTATGCAAAGATAACTCGGGTACTTTCCTTGGTAGCTCGGCTCTAGTTATCAGAGGTGTGGATGATCCGGCAACACTAGAGGCAATAGCGTGCCGGGAAGGTTTGGCGCTCGCAGCTGATCTTCACTTAAACCAATTTGTTGTAGCGTCAGACGCAAAGGAGGTGGTGAGTGCCATACACAACGACAGCAACTGCGCTTATGGAGCAATCATCAAGGAGATTAGAGTCCAACAATCTTCTTTTCATTGTAATTTTTGTTTTGAAGGACGTTTGAACAATTTAGAAGCTCATAGATTAGCCAAGCATGCTCTTTCTCTGGGTCCGGGGGGCCACGATTGGTTTGGCCAACCCCATAACCCAGATTGTATCCCACAACATGTGTTCTTTGATGAATAAAGCTTGGCTATTACCCTAAAAAAAATCTGAAAAGAATGTAAGGTCCTTTTTCCTGCGAGACTGACCGCGTTCTGCCAAGCGCTTCGTCCGCCTCCCCTACGCGTTGCTTTTTTTTTTCCTCCTCAAATTGTTCCTGTGCCCTCATACATCCTGTCTCTCCCGTTACGAGCACTCCGGCGCCGCCGCCGCGCACTGCACTCCATCGACCCAACACAAATACTATGCTCCTCCGTCCTCCTCCCTCACGCGCCGGGAGCGTGTACGCTCCTCCCATCTCACATGTGTCGGCGCCGCTACTGCCCCACCCGCCGGTCTGGTCCTTCCCCTCCTCATCTACTTTCCCACCACGGCTGCAGGAATTCTCCTCTTCTCTTTTTGAGAGTACGCAATCGCGTACCTTAGCTTTATAGAAGGCAGAAATATGTACAAAAAGGAGGCATATCCTAGCACACGACAGACCATTGCCCGGGACCCCCAACTCCACTCCTAAACCTAAACTCTACTACTCACAGAAGATGCTGACTCCTCGGTCTCCTGCCAACATCCAAGTGCGTAAAATCTCGAAGATCTGCGAGGTGAAGTGTTGCACCGTATCAATTGAGGTCCGCGGGCCAAACACGATCCCATTCCTCAGCTTCCAAAGCTGCCAGGAGATCAACATGATCAACGAGTCAAACGCTTTCCTATGTACCGCAGGGATACGAGCGCGACAAGCCATCCACCAGGCTTCCAGGGTGTCCCTCGACGTAGGGATCAGCGAGGTATCCACTCTGGCCTGAAGAAAACACCTGTGCCACACTTGTCGAGCGAACACGCACTGGACAAGGATGTGGTCCACCGTATCTTCATCTTGAGCACAGATGAAGCATGGTGAGCGCTCCTCCTGTAGCCCATGTCTGAATCTGCGATCAGCTGTCCAGAGACGATAATGTGTTGCTAGCCACATGAACAGCTTGCACGAGAGAAGCGCCCAACACTTCCAGATCGCCTTTGCCGGGGCGAAACCGATACTCCCTTCCCACAACATCGCATAGGTGGATGCCGAGGAGTAAACCCCAAGATTGTTCCACTTCCAAGTAGGAACATCTGAAAGTGTCGGGTCAAGCTGAATGTTGATCATGATCTCCCATAACCGAACAATCTGCACCATGCCATCGGCCGATAACTTCCCACAAACATCATTGGCCCAACAATGGAGTTGCAAAGCCTCCGAGACCGTCCTCCGGTTGGCCACTTGTGTGCGCACCTGTGCACGGACCATGGGCGCCAGCTCAGCCACGGTGGATCCATTGAGCCACCTATCTTTCCAGAATAAAATGCTCCTTCCATCTCCAATGTTCCATTGCACAAGGCTAGTAAACACCGCTTGAGTCTGTTTATCCATCACGAGTGAGAGGCCTTGCCAAGGCCTCCCCTGATCCGTGCGTTTCAACCATTCCCAGCGCAATCTAAGAGCCAACCCCTGCCTGTTGAGGTCGATCACTCCGAGCCCTCCAAGTTGTTTGGGTCGGCAAACTTTCTGCCAAGCCACTAAACATTTGCCTCCATGGATTTGCTCCGAACCAGCCCAAAAGAAAGCTCGACATGCCTTATCAACCTGATTCAGCGCCCACTTGGAGGCATCGGCGATCATGAGATGATGCATAGGCCTAGCACGCACCACGTTGTTTACCAGAATCAGTCTCCCTGGCCTCGTGACCAGCCCCCTTTGCCATCCCGGAAGGAAGTTGAGCACTTGGTCAACAATAGGCTGCCACTCTGCTCTCGTAAGCTGCTTGATCGAAAGTTGCAACCCCAGATATTTACATGGGAAGGATTCCATGCGCCAAGGTAAAGCTTGTGAAACTCGCAGCGTGTCAGCTTCCTCAGATCTGATCATGATCGCCGAAGACTTGGCAAAGTTGACAAAGCAAAGGTCGCTGATAGTGGGCCTGATAAAGAGGATTACATCGTCTGCGTAAATCGAGAGTCTCTGAAGAGGAGTGCATCCTGGCATCGCGCTGATGGCCTTCATCTGTTGAGCCTTGATCATCATCGAGGAGAGAGTATCCATGGCAATGACAAACAGAAGAGGGGAGACCGGGTCCCCTTGGCGTAGCCCTTTTGCATGTCTGAACTTCCTGCTCTGGCAGCCGTTGACAATCACCCGTGAGCTGGCTGTGGTGAGCAGCGTAGCCAGCCTCGACACCCAAAGCTCAGAGAAGCCTTTGGCTCTCAACACCTCAAACAGGAAAGACCAGGAGATGGAGTCAAAGGCGCGTGAGATATCGAGCTTTATCATGACACCTTTCGCCTTTCTTTTATGCAGATTTCGAGCCAACTGTCTAACCAGTAGGAAGTTGTCATGAATATTCCTCCCACGGATATAAGCCGACTGATTCACATGCACCAAATCTCCCATACGTGGGCAGAGCCTCGAAGCCATCAACTTAGAGTTAATCTTGGGTATGCTATGAAGTAGGCTGATTGGTCGAAAGTCTCCAATTCTGCAAGCATCCGGTTTCTTGGGGATGAGAGTGATAATAGCCTGATTAAGCCTGCCAAAACCCCGGCCATTGCCCAACTGAAATTTGTGAATCGCAGCCATGACATCCCCCTTAATGATCTGCCAAGCTTTGCAGAAGAAGAGACCAATGAATCCATCAGGACCGGGCGCGCGATCCGATGGCATACCTTTGATGACCGTCCAGATCTCCTCCTCCGTAAAGACGTTATCTAGCTCATGCAGATCTAAGGGCTCCACCCCCAAAAAATCCAAGTTGAGGGTCAGGTCTCTGGATTGATACGTGCCCAGCAACTCCTTGTACGCGTTAAAGAACGCCTCCTCCTTGCCCTCTTGCTCTGTGATGATCTGATCGCCAAGGTGCAGCGCCGGGATGAAGTTCCTTAGTCTCCTGCCATTGGCCATGAGATGGAACAATTTGGTGTTGGCATCCCCTTCACAAAGCCAACGAATCCGAGAGCGCTGACGGGCAATCGTGCGTTCAAGCGATGCCAGCCCCAGGGACGCCAGCTTCAGATTGTTGCGCAGCCACCGCTCACCAGTACAAAGCACACGATGGTCCATGGCTCTGTCCAACTGCAATATCACCCAATTCGCGATTGCAATCTGCAACTTAACATTCCCAACTTTTTTCTGACCCCACGCCGTCAGGTGCTGTGCCGTGTTACGCAGCAATACATCCAGGCGATGGAACGGCTCCGTTATGTCCGGATCACAGATCCAGGCCTCCTTGACTGCCTCCTCAAAGCCCTCCAACTTGGTCCAGAATGCCTCAAAGCGAAATCTCCTGTGCGGCTGAAGGTGATCGTCTAAAGCCAAGTGGAGCGGGCAGTGATCTGATGTCGCAGTTGACAGAGCCTGAAGCATGCAGTCAGGATGCTCAAGCTCCCAGTCCACCGACACGAAAGCTCGATCGATCTTATCAGAGTGGGGACTTCTCTTTCGTTGCTCCAAGTGAACTGTCGACCGTGGAGGAAGAGCTCCTTCAGACCATTGTCGTCGATAAACCTCCTAAATTTACTCATCATCCTCCTGTCCAACAACGAGTTGTTTTTGTCAGAGGCCTGAAGGATAAGGTTGAAATCACCAATTGCTAGCCATGGACCAGGGCAGAGCATGCGCCGCGCAGAAAGTTCCTCCAAAAATTGAACTTTCTCGTTATCGTCTTGAGGCCCGTACACCACACAAAGCCACCACGGGTTCCCCTCCGAAGGTACCACGTACGCCGTGATGAAGTTGGTGTCGCACACTTGGTTAGATATGCCAACCACCGAAGAATCCCACGCCAGAATGATACCACCTCTAGTACCCACCGCCGGCAAGTAAGCAAACCCATCATACATTGGGCCACAACATTGCAAAATGACAAACTGGTCCACTACATCGAGTTTAGATTCTTGGATACAAAGGATAGCCGGCCTACTAGAGTCTACGAACTCCCGCAACGCCTTCCGTTTAGCCGGACTGTTCAAGCCACGAACATTCCAATGTACATGCATGTTTGCTGTGGTGCTGATCAAACAGGTATTGTGGGCGGAGGTCAAGGCATATGCAACTATTTCCAATGTTGTTTTTTTAGGAGATTATTTCCAATGTTCTGTTGGTTAACTAACAGTGGAGAATACTTCAGTTCGTATATCTTATACTACTTACTTGTCAAAAAGGTATTCCTTGTGCTTTCTAGAGAGGAATTTAAATGAATGTGTCTTGGACTATGTGGTGATTATGTTGGGCTCAAATGAGAGTATTGTACTTCATCATCAAGCAAAACGGGGAAAGAGCAAAAAAGTTAAAAGCAAGAGAACAACTAGTGATAGACTACACCATCTGTAATTCATGTAGCCATCGATCATATAATTAGATTTGTGTGATGCAAGGAAGACTGTTAAGGAGACACGATGACTGCAGATGAGGAAAGAATCCGGAGGTCAGATTGGTATTTGTTGCCACATCCAGGGAAAACATGTGTCATCTATTTTCAGAAGATCGAATTGGTAATTATTGAATCAGATGTTTGATTTCTGTATCTGCTTTTTTTTTAACATTGGTTTGATCAACTTATATGCATTCTTTTGTTGTTGAAAGATTTGGTGGCAAAAGGCTGAACAGAAAGGGCTTGTGGTCTTGCTCTCAACGAGGTGGAAATACATTCACGCTAGAGAAGAGATCCGTTGAGGAGAACCCAAAAATATATGGCATGACCATTGGAATATGGTGACCCCGTTGCAACGCACGGGCAATTACCTAGTCCCAGAAAAAAATGTGGAGGCCTTGGAGAAAGAGGTCGACGTCCTGAATACCAGTGTCGTCAATACGCGTGGGAACTAGTATGAACTGTCGAAGCTGCTTGCTCCAGCGATGCGCACCGCAGAAGAAAAGACCAACGCAATTGAGGCTTCACTTGAATTCTGCTTATCTGTTGGCATCGTGAAATTGCTCGCTTTCGTCAACTTGAATCTGCTTTTCCATCCTCCAGGCCTGGTTTGAGTTTGATATTTATGACAGAAAGTCAAGGGACTAATGTGAATCAGGTTTTAGGCCAAAGAGCTCAGTTTATCGAGCATATCTTGTAATACCTCGTTTTAATTAACTATGAAGCTTTTTTTTAGTAAACAACAGAAGATGTAATGGTGCGGAATCTGAATTAAACTAGACAGCTAACTAACTCAAGGAACATGACAGCTAAGCTCGCGACTGAATTAAACACTGGAGCCCCTCTCCAGACAGGTTTCCGCACCACTGCGAGATTGTACTCCAGATGTTTACAACTCTAGCATACTCCGCATAGATTCAGGGAAGCTTACTCTCTAAAAAACATTACATTACACATCCATGATCACTGAAAAACCAGCAACAAAACAAAACTTCTCCTCGTCGATCTCTTACTGATACAAGTAACGAACAACAAAATTTAGAAAGGCCTCTGCATCCAAAAAGGCGCCTCGTGAGCAGAAACCTGTCGATACTCCTTGCAAAACACCTATAGAAAAACACCAAAAAGAAGACTACGATTAGTGTACGTCAAAGCAGATATCACATGGAACCTAGAAGCACAGGCAACCATCAAATAAGATAGACATGCCCCTCCACCATAAAAAGAGATTAGCACAGCTACATTACCAACTACCATAGATTTATAACACAAACCAAAAAAAAAAAAAAAAGGAGATGCCATCACAAGATAATAGCTAAATCACTGGCAACGAGTACTTTAAACGAATAACAATAATATCAAATCCTACAGAAGCCACCAACCATGGGCATCCCCAACCTGGCCCATGCAGTTCCAAGAAATATTTGCTGGATAGACTACAAAACTTCACAGGAAGTTTCCTCACAGAATGCAAGACGGGTGTACTCTGTACACCACATTATATCAAATACAGATCGCAAGATAGGTGTACAACATGGCAGCCTTGCAGAGAACTGTACCTAGGTATTGAAATTACAGCATGAAAAGAAAAAGAAGAAACATGCATCGCATAACCGACCTTGTTTTGACGAGGGCAAAAACATTCTTCATTCCCTTCTTCTAGAAGACTTCTCCTGCACATCATACAAACATCAGCAATAACAACTTTCAAGCAATACTTGTTAAACCACAAACAGTAAACCCTACCCGCTAGCAACCTATGCAGGATAAGACACAATTCTGGCTGGTGCTTTTGGACAGCCACATCCACTGATATTTTCTTGCCTTCATGATCTTCAATCGCACCCTGGAAGAACAATTTAAATAACATGTGTGTTGTTATTTATTTTGTTTCAATCAATTAATGTACTCAGGTTTTAGTGCTTACCCATAATTTGTCTTGGTGGGTGTAGGCCCCACTCATACATTGTATGTTGTGAATTGGATCGTTTCCATCGTAATGATGTTTTTTCAGCTCCTCTGGACCTGGATCTTTTCCATCATATTTTTCTTCTATAGCCGCTTCTTCACGATACTTGTTCATAGCTTTTATGAGTCCCCCATGTGGATTAGCGTCCCATGGTAACTGCCACGTGAGGTTCCTCGCCCGTTCAACAAGCTCCTCATTTTCCAGCAAATTTGGGACCTCATGAATGAACAATATTGTCCGTCTTCGAGTGTCCCAAAAATACATATCATTGAGGATCTCCTCTTTTAACATTGGAAGACGGGAACTAAAAGAGAAGAAAAACGGGTCAGGAAAAGAAAATTATATCTCAAAATCCCAAGGGTCAATTATGGAGCATGAGACGTCAATTCTTTAAGACATACGTATCTGTTAACAACTCCAGTTTTGATGCCAGGCGGTCAATTATGGAGCATTTGGCATGTATATCAGCATGCGTTGCTGCACCTGAAATAGCACGAAGAATATGACCTAGCCCAACCCAGTCCTGTAACTGTGCCGCCTCCAAATCCATAGCTGAAATTGCAAAACTTGTATTTACATCCAAAACTACGCCACTATTGAAATGGAGGAATTCAAAGCAGATACCAGAAAACAACAAAAACTATATACATGATGCTGCAAGAAACCCAAAACACAGTATGAGCTTCTGAGGCAAATACAATGGCATTGTTTTGAAATCAAGATACTCTAATTGTCAAGCATCTGAAAGTAGAATATATTCAGAAATCACCAAATTTCAATGATAATGTAAGAGCCCATTTTGCATTACTTAAATGAAGCCAAATCATGCATTTATGACTATTGGTATTATAGATCATAAAAGGTAGAAATGTTCTGTCTGTGATTATGAGCTTGCACTATTCCTGTGGGATGAAGATTGAAAAATCACAGAGAGCTATTCGATAATTATTATTCACAGTATCCTTTTAGTGCACAAGCATCTCACCCCAATATTTCCATTTTTATAGTTCATATTATTTCTTCATCTAGTGCTGAACTCTCAGTCATGCCTGTTTTTCTTGTTTGTCAAATTACTATCCTAGATTATACATGAGGATACAAGTTGGCAAAGAGATTCTGGTCGGCTGTACAGATAGGCATGATGAACAAACAAATAAAGTATAAAAATCAAGATTTAGTCGAGTCTAAATACCTCTCTTTCGGAAATTAAAGAACTTAACTATGATAGCACCATCAGATTTAGAATGATATATGTTATGGATTGTAAGATCCCCATGATAAAATCCATTTATCCTAAGCTCCTCAATAGCATACACCATTTGTCTGCAATGGTATTTCAAGTTACATACTAATAGTAAAAATGCAAACACATATGAAAACAAAATGAATTGTATTTTTACCTTGTAACAACTCTGAGAGATTGTGATGGGACAGCCTTAGTGTAAGTCTCAAATAGATCCAACCACATCAAAAATAAAGACAATGGTCCATTATGAGGTTCCACAAAAACAGCAAGATTTTTCTGGATCACATCAGACTTTGCCATTTCCTGTATAGCTTCAACTTGTAAAATATTCGGATGCTTTAGGTTCATGATAGGTAGTAGGGGTGCATCTTCCGACTCTAGATTCAAACAGACTGTAGGCCAATCTTTTCTTTTTAGTTGAGCAGATGAAATAAGATCTGAAGGCTTATTTATTTGATAGTAAGCCATGACATCATCATCTCCTCGATTTTCGAGTGCAAACTGACGTAACTCCAAAGGAATAAGTTTATCAAATTCCGTAAGTACGGGTGTTGTCATCTGACAGAAAAAACAATTTAGCATGCATCAGCTAATGTGGAATTCAACTTACAGTTCCATTACTTATGCAAAAAAAACAGATCTAAAATGTCTACTGTTTCATGGTTACGGATGCATAAAGTATTGTAAGCTTAGATTACATTATGGTAAACCAACAAACCAAATTACTACAAAGACAAGGTTATTACTGAAATTAGACTACATATCAAACAAAAACTTACGTATGCATGAAATAAATTACCACAGGATAGCAATAGCACACAAAATTAGAGAATATACCATGCATCAAGCAAGGCATCGTAATTACACATCCCAAACTAACGATAAGCGATAGTAGAGAACAAATAATTTCAAAACATCAACATATGAAGTTCTGAACTTTAAAGAAAAGCCAACGACAGCGGTAACTGTTGTAATAAATCATAAGTCAAATAGACAACAAAAACATGCAAAGGTCTACTCTGTCTGGCACAACATCGGAGCATGATTCGCGTATAAGCACGTTCAAAATGTGACAGGCTAATTCAATGTGAAAATGAATCAACTTCACAAAGCAACGCAACACAAACTGATCCATCAACTACTAAACAGCTCATTAATTTTCAGAAGCGGTAACACTTAACAGAATATCCAGATTCATTGCTGACAACAACTGCAGAATTATAAAAGTACTTCCAGCACAGGAAATCAACACAGTACAAATGCCAGGTCCTTCACCAATTATGTCGATCCTGATCGACTCAAAGCAAATTCCGGCCCCTCAGATAACCTCTTGAGGTCACAGAAAGATACAAGCACAGGAATCCATAGAGATAGTCAAGAGAGAAAGAAAGTTTTACCTTGAGGAACAACACACGTCACGAGTTTCTTTCTTCCTGCTCTTTGGGGAAGGCAAGCTGCTGCTCCTGCTGTTGCTCGAGCCGCTCCTTCCTCTTGGAGGCCTGAAAGACATGACATTTTTTTTTAGTTTTAGAAATAAGCTAGTAATTCAGTTTCAAGATCAAACATGATGCAACAGAACATAAGATGCAATAACACCAGATACAGCCGCTCACCTTCTAAGGCTGTGACTCCTTGAAACCCGTCTTGGTGCCTTTCCTAGAGGACAGGGTAATGAAGAACAGGATGAATCCAACCTTCTTCGCCTCAATGGTGAACCCCAGCCCCTGCTAACACAAGGAGAATTAGGAACACTGCAGGGCTATCATTCAGGAAGCTTGACGAAGAGATGAACTCCTTTGTAAGGTTTACAAGGCAGAATGGCATCGCAATTACACATCCCAAACTAACAATAAGCGATAGTAGAGAACAAATAATTTCAAAACATCAACATATGAAGTTCTGAACTTTAAAGAAAAGCCAACGACGGCGGTAACTGTTGTAATAAATCATAAGTCAAATAGACAACAAAAACATGCAAAGGTCTACTCTGTCTGGCACAACATCGGAGCATGATTCGCGTATAAGCACGTTCAAAATGTGACAGGGTAATTCAATGTGAAAATGAATCAACTTCACAAAGCAACGCAATACAAACTGATCCATCAACTAGTAAACAGCTCATTAATTTTCAGAAGCGATAACACTTAACAGAATATCCAGATTCATTGCTGACAACAACTGCAGAATTATAAAAGTACTTCCAGCACAGGAAATCAACACAGTACAAATGCAAGGTCCTTCACCAATTATGTCGATCCTGATCGACTCAAAGCAAATTCCGGCCCCTCAGATCACCTCTTGAGGTCACAGAAAGATCCAAGCACAGGGATCCATAGAGATAGTCAAGAGAGAAAGAAAGTTTTACCTTCAGGAACAACACACGTCACGAGTTTCTTTCTTCCTGCTCCTTGGGGAAGGCAAGCTGCTGCTGCTGCTGTCGCTCGAGCCGCTCCTTCCTCTTGGAGGCCTGAAAGACATGTCATTTTTTTTAGTTTTAGAAATAAGCTAGAAATTCAGTTTCAAGATCAAACATGATGCAACAGGACATAAGATGCAATAACACCAGATTCAGCCGCTCACCTGCTTCTAAGGCTGTGACTCCTTGAAACGCGTCTTGGTGCGTTTGCTAGAGGACTGGGTAATGATGAACAGGATGAATCCAACCTTCCTCGCCTCAATGGTGATCCCCAGCCCCTGCTACNTGACATTGACAATACTACGAAATATCACGGCACTGTCAACACTGTCAATTCTCTTCCTGGAAACATTACCTTCACTTAGGGATACTATTAGCTTAGATTACATTATGGCACAACATCGGAGCATGATTCGCGTATAAGCACGTTCAAAATGTGACAGGGTAATTCAATGTGAAAATGAATCAACTTCACAAAGCAACGCAACACAAACTGATCCATCAACTACTAAACAGCTCATTAATTTTCAGAAGCGGTAACACTTAACAGAATATCCAGATTCATTGCTGACAACAACTGCAGAATTATAAAAGTACTTCCAGCACAGGAAATCAACACAGTACAAATGCCAGGTCCTTCACCAATTATGTCGATCCTGATCGACTCAAAGCAAATTAATTCCGGCCCCTCAGATCACCTCTTGAGGTCACAGAAAGATACAAGCACAGGAATCCATAGAGATAGTCAAGAGAGAAAGAAAGTTTTACCTTGAGGAACAACACACGTCACGAGTTCCTTTCTTCCTGCTCTTTGGGGAAGGCAAGCTGCTGCTACTGCTGTCGCTCGAGCCGCTCCTTCCTCTTGGAGGCCTGAAAGACATGTCATTTTTTTTAGTTTTAGAAATAAGCTAGAAATTCAGTTTCAAGATCAAACATGATGCAACAGGACATAAGATGCAATAACACCAGATTCAGCCGCTCACCTGCTTCTAAGGCTGTGACTCCTTGAAACGCGTCTTGGTGCGTTTGCTAGAGGACTGGGTAATGATGAACAGGATGAATCCAACCTTCCTCGCCTCAATGGTGATCCCCAGCCCCTGCTACCACAAGGAGAATTAGGAACACCGCAGGGCTATCATTCGGGAAGCTGGACAAAGAGATGAACTCCTTTGGAAGAATGTCATTACCTACGACTAGGATACGAGGAGGAACTAATCTGGGACGGGAGTGGAGGAGGAGGGGTGGTGCCTGGGCCTTGTCGGAGGATCTCTCAACCTCTTTGGAGGAGGGGACCTGCTTTCCAAAGCAAGAAAAACACAATTAATGTGGTTGCCCAAAATCGACACATGGAGGCTGCTGAATTGAAGAAAAAATACAGTGGGAGGAGCCGCCGAAAACCCTGCCGCCCGTGGGCCGTGGGCACGCCTCCTGCAATCTATGATGGGCCGGCCCGGTAAGGCCCGGCCTGTTTTATTTCTTTTTCTGCTCATTTCTTTGCTTCTCTGTTTCTTTTTTCTTTTTCTTTGTTTTCCTTTCTCGCTTGTTTTTTTAATTCCTTTCATCTTTGTACTATCATTTTTTGTTTTTTATTAATTTTTATAGGGTTTCCTTTTCCACTCTTCCCTTTAATATCTCTCCCACAGATACACATGAATATATTTCAAAGTATGTAAATACTTCTCTTAATATTTTAGTTTAAAATAATCAATATTAATTTTAACTTCGTTTATTATTGTCATCCATGATGAATATTTTTTATGGAACATATAATCTATTTTCAAGATATGAATATTTTCCTTCTATACCATGATGAATACGGGTAGATTCGACGGAGCTGGCGCACGCTACAACACGGCCCGGACTCAGGGGACCCAAAACTAATCATGCATGTACTGCCGCCTAATATGAAGATTCAAAACAAGCTCGTATTTACTGGTTTCTAGAGGAAAAATCAGGGTTTCGCCGATTTGGTTTTGTACAAGCTTTCCTCAGGAAAAAGATAGTAACATACTGTATTTAGCAATACTGTCATTTGAAGGACAACATTTTCTAATGTACTCCCTCTGTAAACTAATATAAGAGCGTTTAGATTACTACTTTAGTATTCTAAATGCTCTTATATTAGTTTACGGAGGGAGTACCAAACAGAGTCTATCTAAAAGAAGTATATCTATTCATGCTGCTACTGTTCATACCTATACTCCTGATCTCAGAAGGGTATTGAGGGGAGAAGATCAAAACACTCTTCACCTGTGTACTACTGCAGGACAGGTCATAAGCATAGCAGAGCCAAAACATCCTCGCGTTTATTTGGTATTTCAATCCAGAACTGGAGCTCAATTTTGCTCTTTCTTCCAAAAAAATAAATATTACAACACTACCTAGAGAATACGGTAGACGGTGAAACCATTATACACATACGTCCCAGAAGGAACCAGCAGCAAGGCTCTAGACTCCCTACCTTCTCTTATCTTGTGACGATGGCCTGTGGCAACTAGCATCTCTCCAAGATCTTGTAGAGTTTGTCTAGAGAAGCAACCTGAATAACAGGTTAAAAAACAGCTCGATATCAGTATACACAGCATCTGTAAAAAGGTAATTTGTGCAACTTCTAGTGGTTGCAATTGACGCCGTGCCTTTTTTTTTAATGACTCGCTGTCAAAACAAAACCGGATAACCTACTCAAAAGAATGACCCATGCATGTGGTTTGGTGATTCTTCAGGAAATTATTGCTACTACTTTGGTTGGTGCTTGGCAACTTTCTAAGCAGTGCAATTTCAGTGCTTGTGCAAGAAAGGGTAATGGACAGATAACTTCTAGACATGCACTTCAGGAATTGTAGTGCTAGCATTGGGCATTCCATGGACAGGAGTGCAGTGCAGTAATAGACCATAACGCCATGGACAAAAATCTGAACCATTGCCATGTCAACTGGAGACGCGCCAGCCGGCTACTTTCCCTTGGCATTGAGGACATCGAGCGAGCTGGTCTTGCGTTGCGCTTAAGATGGCAATGGTTCAGCAGGACTGACGAGGGCGTGCTGGCGCCGGCCTCGACCTGCAGTTCTCGGAGGAACACGCCCTTTTCTTTGCCCCCACCAGCATGACTATTGGCAATGGCCAAACAGCATTGTACTTGGAGGATCGTTGGGTTGGGGGCAAATCTGTGAATGAGATCGCCCCGAAGCTCTACGCCTGCATCCCCAAGCGACGACGGAAACTGCACACCATCGCTGACGGGCTTCAAGCACACGCATGGGCGCGTGACATCCACGTCNTTTTTTTTAATGACTCGCTGTCAAAACAAAACCGGATAACCTACTCAAAAGAATGACCCATGCATGTGGTTTGGTGATTCTTCAGGAAATTATTGCTACTACTTTGGTTGGTGCTTGGCAACTTTCTAAGCAGTGCAATTTCAGTGCTTGTGCAAGAAAGGGTAATGGACAGATAACTTCTAGACATGCACTTCAGGAATTGTAGTGCTAGCATTGGGCATTCCATGGACAGGAGTGCAGTGCAGTAATAGACCATAACGCCATGGACAAAAATCTGAACCATTGCCATGTCAACTGGAGACGCGCCAGCCGGCTACTTTCCCTTGGCATTGAGGACATCGAGCGAGCTGGTCTTGCGTTGCGCTTAAGATGGCAATGGTTCAGCAGGACTGACGAGGGCGTGCTGGCGCCGGCCTCGACCTGCAGTTCTCGGAGGAACACGCCCTTTTCTTTGCCCCCACCAGCATGACTATTGGCAATGGCCAAACAGCATTGTACTTGGAGGATCGTTGGGTTGGGGGCAAATCTGTGAATGAGATCGCCCCGAAGCTCTACGCCTGCATCCCCAAGCGACGACGGAAACTGCACACCATCGCTGACGGGCTTCAAGCACACGCATGGGCGCGTGACATCCACGTCAACCTGGGCGTCCACAAGATTGAGCAAAATCTGCTGCTATGATGAGCTATCGGACACACCACCCTCTCGGACGAGCCGGATAAACTGATCTGGAAGTGGAGCGCGAGCAGCACATACTCCGCCCGATCCTGCTACCTTGCTACTTTCCAGGGCTCCGCCAGCTGCAGCGCTTCGAAGCTAATTGGAAGACCTGGGCATAGCCAAAAGTGAAATTCTTTCACTGGCTGGCTAATAAGAACAGGTGTTGGACTGCCGAGGGATTGCAACGCCGCAGCCTGCAACACCACCCTCGCTGCGTCCTTTGCGACCAGGAACCAGAGACAATGCATCAGCAGTTTCCTGCCCTTTCTCGAGGCAGGTCTGGAATGATACTCTCATGGCTGAGGATGACATGCAGACAACCTGACCAGGAAACCTCCCTCAACGAATGGTGGCTGGCTGCCAGAGAGATGACTCCCAAACCTCTTCGCAAGGGACTGGCCACCACGACGCTGCTGACGAGTGGATGATCTGGAAACAGCATAACGCTTGCGTCTTCGACGGGGATCGACCCTCTGTCCCCTTGCTGACCAAGAAAATGAGAGCCGAGGCAGCACTCTGGGGCTGTTGCTCTTCGCTTGGTGATCCCAAACACCTGGGATGTCCATTAAAATCATTGCAACACAAAATGTAAACCACCTCCTATGAGGCATGTAACTTTTATCCCCCCTTTTCAATGAAAAGAAACGCAAAGTCTTTGCATTTTCTCGAAGAAATCTAGATTTTACAAGTCCAGAGCATAAGTAGAAGACTGAAGCACATATAACTACCGAACATAAAGCAGAACTGAACCAACGTTAGGAGAGGACCTGAACAAACGTCCCATCTGCCGCGATCGACTTCGGAGGCTTGAGGAAAAGCTGCATGGACGGAAACAAGACGTGCTGGATGGTCCACTCACGTTGAGCCCATGCGGCTTCTGCTTCCGCAAGCAGCTCTTGATCAATGTCGTCTTCATCTGTAATGAAATGTATATTTAGCCCCAATGTCAATTAACTCTAAATGAATAATACAATGCAATTGGCTCCATCGAATATCTACTGTAGCTCCATCCCCGGCGGCCGATTCCGGCGATATCACTATACGCCGACGATGTCATGTTTTTCTGTCATGCCACGGAGAGCGATGTGACCGGCTGCGTTGGCTCTGGTTCTCTCACACAGACCCAAAGCGTGCATGCAGGGGCTTGACCTTCAGTTCTCCACCAATGAGCGTGCACTGTTTTTCGGCATCTACCTACATGACCATTGGGAATAGATCGATTGCCCTATTTTGGGAGGATCGTTGGCTTAATGGGCAGTCCGTTTGCGAGCTTATGCCCATGCTCTACAGCTGCATCCCCAAGTGCCGGCGCAAGGCCAGAATGGTGGCGGATGGGCTTCATGGCAACACCTGGGCACGCGACATACATGGCGTCCTTGGCACCCACGAGATCGGCAGTACCTGCAGCTATGGCAGAATGTGCAGCGCACCACACTTTCTAACGCCCCGACCAGCTGATCTGGAAATGGTCCGCGAGTGGCACCTACTCTGTGCAATCCTGCTACGCGGCAACCTTCCAAGGATCAACGTACTGTTACTCCTGGAAGCTGATCGGGAAGAGTTGGGCGGCGCCTCGGGTCAAATTTTTCCACTGGCTGACCAACCAGGACCGTTGCTGGACCGCTGATCGACTGGCTCGCCACGGTCTGCAGCATCACCCACAATACCTCATTTGTGACCAAGCACCGGAAACGCTCCAGCACTTGCTGCTGAACTGCCCCTTCGCCCGGCAAGCCTGGCACGAGGCCCTGGTTTGGCTCCGCATCCGGCGCTGACGCGCAATCAGGAGCCCACCCTCATGGACTGGTGGCTGCACGCCAAGGGAAACACGCCGCTCATGCAAAGCAAGGCCCTGCAATCTGTCGTGCTACGTGTGGCTTGGATGGTCTGGAAGTATAGGAACAGCTGCGTCTTCGAGAATGCGAGGCCCTCCATTGACATGCTAGTTGATAGGATCAAGGAGGAAGAAGTCTGCTTCTGGGCAAAGGCTGGAGCAATTGGTCTCACAATGGTGCTGCCCCCTTCATGGGATGTGCACTGCTGTACTGTAATTCGAACGTCCTAGGACGCCTGTAACTGACTTCCCACCTTTTCAATGAAAAGAAACGCCACGGGAGAAGAAGAAAAATCTACTGTAGCATCATCTGTAATGGATATTTCTTTAGTATGCCAATTTTAGTGTCATGTTATCTCTGTGTTAATGGGTAGTAAAGTGGCAGAAACTACGGATTCAGTTAACTACTAGGGAGTAACACTAAGCATATATGTTCTTTGTGCACTTTAATGGTATATAACTATAGGATACGGATACCCAACAAGCTCACCTGTACTACCGGCCTGTTCAGCAGTTTCCATGCAATCTTTATTTTTCTTTTGTAACTGAATGCCTTTGCCTGATGGATTTGGAACGATGGGAGGATGAAGTGCATAGAAGTTTCCAATAGCAGCTGCTGCCGTTCTGAAGCACTCTTTCTCAACGTCCCAGGTAATCTATTTGGTAGTTACTAAAATTCAGAACTGACAGTTTGCATAACTGAAATACAATCTAAAACAAAATATGTCATGAAGCAACAACTCCCGGAAATGAAATTCCGAAACAACTTAAAATATAAAATAAGAAACAGAAGTTACTTCCAGACAGCTAGCTGCCATGTCTACATGAAACACCAAAATTAAAATTTGAACATGGTATTAAGCCTGAAAACCTACTTGACATCGCCTCAGCATGGGAATGGATAATCAAATATCATGACCAAACTTAAAATACCATATGTAATGAACGTGATAGCATAATAAAAGGAAACCTACATCATTTCCTAGAGTCAACATGAACTCTGGAAGGCGATCCATATCAGGGGTGTAGTGATCAAGTACAACAGGAAGTCTGGCCAGGTTGCCACCTTGATCGATGTGAATAGAGAAGTACTCATTAATCATCTCAGCATTTTCTTTCAGAGTCTCAGTGTTCACCTGCAAACAAGTACTATCTTCATCAACAGAGCGATGCTACAGGAATTAAACGATCGAGACATACTGCCGTAGCACAAGAATCAAGAAACAAAAACAATATGCAGGTGGAAAAATAAAAAACTTACATCTGCTCTATCACCTACAAGATCAACTAAGACTCGAGGAATTAAGAAAATAGCTTACTTCTGCAATTTCTAGTTTGTCCTTCTAGTTTACATCACTCATTGATTCGTCATCTTTCAGTGCCATTGTTGGTTCACTGAGCTGTATAGCATTGAAGTTCCCAAAACGGCACAAGGATTGTTGGTACATGAGTTCTTTGCTGAATCATCAATATCACATTGTACAGAAAAGAAAAAAATGCAATATTTGGAAGAGGTGTGTCGTGGTGTTCTCACGGCAGATGCCATGGGGCTCCTGGGAGGTCTTATACTTGGGCCTCCCATGTTACAAAATATCTGAGAGAGAGGGGCCGGCCCCGGCTGCCAGCGCCTCTGGCCTCCAGTGGAGCCCGCCCAGCGGGCTGCGGGGTACTACTGGCTGTGGGTCCCACCACCTATGGGGCCTGCCGGCTGCTTGTCAATGTGGCGTGTAGGCCATGGCGTCACGGAGTGGTTGACACGATGCGTCTACAGTGCCAGGACGTCCGGGAGTTGGTCGCCTCGGTCAGCGGTACCGATGGAAAGCTCCGTGGCTCCGTCGAGCAGGTGCACGCGTACCTCCTCGAGGTCGGCCGTGGCAGCAGCGGGGTCGGCGTTGGGTACGACGGGAGTGTGCAGGTTCTGAACCGCCGCATGCAGCGGGTTCACCCGGCTGGCACGGCCGCGGCAGTTGCGGCTGGAGCCGGTGGTCAGCACATCCACGCGAGTGCAGAGGTCCGTGACATCATCGGAGACGCCGCAGCCGCTGGGGAGTGGCGGGTCGGCGAAGGTGAGCACCCTGCTAGGGTACTTGTCGGGGACGAGAGGGACGTAGACGCGGAGCTCGCCAAAGGGGACAATGGAGCCGCTTGCGGGGGAGGCGGCGTCCGCGAAGCGTGTTGCATCATCGTCAGCACCGTTGAACGCATCAAGCGTGCTGACTAGGCCGTGCGCTATGCGCTCGCCGGAGGGAGTGAAGGGTCTCGTCCGGAACGTGACTCCGGCCGGCGCTGCGTCAGACCCCATGGTGGGCACCAACTGTCATGGTGTTCTCACAGATGCCATGGGATGGCTTATCGAGGGTGGTTGGGGCCGATGAGCGCCGGTGGCATCCGGACGCGAGATTAGGCACGAGCACTGTGAACACAGAGACGTACTCAGGTTCAAGGCCCTCCGAAGGAGGTAATACCCGTAGTCCTGCAAGGATCACTATGGAGATCACAAGGAACACATGGTTGCTCCTGGAGCTGTTTAGGTGGACGAAGGAGAGGGCTCTAGCCCTGCTCTCTGCCTCGTTGGTGCGAGTGTGGTGGTAAGAATGAGCCGACTCCCTCCTAGGGGGGCTCCTGGGAGGTCTTATACTTGGGCCTCCCAGGTTACAAAATATCTGAGAGAGGGGCGGGACCTGGCTGCCAGCGTCTCTGGCCTCCGGTGGGGCTCACCGGCTACAGGGTACTATTGGCCGTGGGGCCTGACGGATGCAGGGCCCGCCAGCTGCTTGTCACTGTGGTGCATAGGTCGTGGCGTCACGGAGTGGTTGACGCGATGCGTCTATAATGCCGGGACGTCCAGGAGTTGGTTGCCTCGGTCAGCAATACCGGTGGCACTATAGCCACGCTCTCCACGATGTGGGGGTCACCTCACCCTGTTGTTGGCACGGATGGATGGGACGGGCGCTGACCCAACCGGCCCAGCCAGGGAGCGCGCCCAGCAGGCCATGAGGGCGTCGAGCCGTCCCGATGTTTTAAAATGTTGTCTTGTATCTCTGAGCCTATCCCAGGGTCATCCTCCCGACAGTAGTCCCCAAAGTTGTTGAGGTCCTGTGGCCTTGGGCGAAGGGCCTCCACAGGTTTCCCCCAAAAGGCGAGTTGTAGAAGGCAGCTCGTAGATCTTGGTGAGCGCTAGCTTGGGTGGCGATAGTTTCCAGCCGAAGGCCGGCCAGGCGTCGCTGGCCTGCACGTGGCACGCCGCTAGCCCGCGTCGGCCCGAAGCTGAGCAGCCTATCCGGTTAACGCCCGGCCGACGCGACGACCAACGCACACCGCAGGCTAGCGGCGTGCCACGTCCAGCCCAGCGAAGGGCCGAGCCCTGCCAGGCCACGCGCGATAGGACGCCGCCGCAGGCCAGGCCCAACGTGCCGCAGCCTCGGCCCTCGCGTTGGATCTATTGTGGCTAGCCGCAAAGGTTACGCTTCCGCCATGCATTAATGCACCCGTGTATCATGGGGTAGTGGGGATCATGGGTGCAAACGATCCCACTACCCCACGTCCCCCTCGGGTTTTAAATGGAGGGGGCGGGGGAGCGGCCGAGGCACTCTCCACTCTGCCACAACACGCCCCGACCCCCTTGCTTCGTCTTCTTCCTTGCGCACGCCCACAGAGCTTCATCGCCGCGCCACTCTTCCCCGTCGCCGTTCCGCCGTGCGCACGCGTCCCGCTGGGTAACTTCGGAAGTCTCCGCCGCGCCTTCGCATCCGCATCCGCGCCGGCGTCCCTGCCCCATCTGGAGATGGTGGGACCAAAAGGCTCGTGGGAGGGCTCGGTGGTCACCGAGGACGACATCCAGTAGCTACGCCAGGCGCGAAAGATCCCACTGGCAGAGAGGGTGGCCGCCCGCGCCGCCGGGAGCGAGATCGTTCCGGAGCCACGGGAAGGCGAGCACATGGTGTTCGCCACGCACTTCTCCCGCGGCTTCGGTCTCCCCGCGAGACCCTTCTTCCGACGCTTCCTCACCTTCTTCGGGTTGCAGCCGCATCACCTGAGCGCTAACTCCATCCTGCAGCTCGCCGCATTCATGGCCTTCTGTGAGGGGTACCTTGGCGTCTTGCCGTCGACGAACCTTTGGGGCCGGCGTTCTTCCTCCCGCCCCAGACGGTTGGCGGCGAGATGACCGTATGCGGGGCAGTATGAGCGGCTGGCGGCTTCCTAAAGCAGCCCCTAGTCGAGTCGCCCAAGAAATGGCAGCGAACTTTTTTCTACGTGAAGAATGTCGACCCGGCCGCCAACTGCATCAACCTGCCCATCTTCGACAAGGCCCCGCCGGTTGCGAGGTAGAACTAGGGCCACGATCCAAAGCAGACGAATCAGGTGGTAAACGCCATCTGCAAGTGGTTGAAGCAGATGTTGGACCAGGAGCACCTCGCTGCGACGGATTTTATTGCAACATTCATCGGTCGCCGGATGCATCCTCTGCAACGCCGGCCACACCGAATCTGCAACAAGAGCGGCCGGCGTGATCCATGCCGGCTCCCAGTCTTCAACCTTAGAGCTGCAGTCGGCCCAGATCGCCTGCCGCATAAATAAAATCACCAACGCCAAGCTCAAGGTGGACGACTAGTTCTAGGGCAAGGAACCCGCCTACAGGAACTTCCTGGAGCCTGCAGTACGTTTTTGCCCAGCCATCATTCTTTCCCATTCCTTCTTTCTACCCCGCCTCATGTTGGCTCGACTACATATGTTCCCGAGCCAGCAGACACATGTCGGGCCACACCCACTGAGGCTGGCGTCGGATCATGAGTCCGACAGGGAGGACTACGAGAGGAGCAAGGAGGATGCAGACGCTGCCGCTTCCACAGAGGAGGGCAAGGAGGAGCAAGGAGGATGCAGACTGGACAAGTTGCCTGGATGATCGTTGATCAACATCTAGGTATTGTGTGTTTGTGGGAGGTAACTTAGTTTCATGGAGAAGCAAGAAGCAGCCAGTTGTATCAAAATCAACAGCAGAAGCAGAATATAGAGCCATGTCTTAGGGGTTAAGTGAGATGTTGTGGGTGAGAAATCTCCTAAGTGAATTGAAATTGCTAAGAGAAGGACCTCTAAATGTCTGGTGTGACAATAGGTCTGCTATATGCATAGCTAACAATCCAGTGCAACATGACAGAACTAAGCATGTAGATATTGATCGATTCTTCATCAAGGAGAAGCTTGATGCCGGGGTTATAAAGATTGATTATGTGCACACAAGCCAACAGATAGCAGATTGCTTGACAAAAGGTTTGGCAGCAAAGGAATGCAACCTAGCTTGTGACAAGATGGGAATGATAGATATCTACCACCCATCTTGAGGGGTAGTGTTGAACCGGTATGGGCCCTAGCCCATCTGTACATGTCACTTGAGCCCAAGCCCATGGGAAATGTTGACCTAGAAGATGAGCCCCTCCACCTCGGTTCTATGTGAGCCGCCACACACGAAGAAAGACACAGCAGCAGCTGCTCCTGGTACGCTCCTCCTCCAAGATCAACAACGCCATCCTCACGCGCCTCCTTCGCTTCCGCCTTCGTGTACAGGGTGACTCGTGGCGAGTCAAACTCGATGTCGGTTGGAATGATGGCCTCTGCCCCGTACACGAGGAAGAAAGAAGTGAAGCCGGTTGACCGGTTGGGCGTGGTCCTAAGGCTCCAGAGCACAGCCGACAGCTCCTCGATCCGGCAACCGGCCGAGCGCTCGAGCGGCCCGATGAGCCGGGGCTTCATGCCGGCTAGGATCAGGCCGTTTGCCCTTTTCGCCTGGCCATTCGATTGTGGGTGAGCAACGGATGCTAGGTCCAACCATGGTCGGCACAGAAGCGAGTGAGAGGGCCCTTGGCAAAGTTGGTGCCGTTGTCGATGATGATGCTGTGGGGGATGCTGCAGCGAACAGTGGTGTCTTTGATGAGCATGACGGTCGTGGGGCCGTCGAGTATTTTGATTGGCTTGGCCTCGATCCACTTGGTGAACTTGTCGACGGCGACCAGTAGGTGCGTCATGCCGTCTCGAACGATCTTGAATGGTCCCACCATGTCGAGGCCCTAGATGGCGAAGGGCCACATGATGGGGATGGTCTTGAGAGCCGCAGCCGGCTGGTGGCTCCGCGTGCTGAAGCGCTGGCAGCCGTTGCACTTGAGGACCAGCTGTTTGGCATTCTCCAGAGCAGTTGGCCAATAGAAGTCGTGGTGGAAAGCCTTGGTCACGATGGCCCCTAAGGAAGCGTGGTGGCCACATTCCCCCTGAGTGCTCCTGGAATTACTGCCTCGGCTTCTTAGCTGCGAGGTACACGTCATAGCACATCTTCTAGTAGTGGGGGTAGTTTTGCTTGGAGAAGGAGAGCACCTCGCTCAGGTAGTACACATGCCGCTGGATCGGCTGCACCTTGCCCTCCTCAAGGCGCTCCACCACCAACACCACACTGACCACACGAGTGGTGGCGGCGATGTACATTAGCATGGGTTCCTTCTCAGCCGGTGCGGCCAAGATGGGTGCAATGGAGAGCATACGCTTGAGGTGGCGGAAGGCCACGTCCGCCTAGGGTGTCCAGTCAAACTCGGTTGTCTTCTTTATCAGCTGGTACAAGGGCAGGGCCCTCTCCCCCAGCCGGTTGACGAACCGGCTGAGGGACGGCAGGCAGTCGCTGAACTTCTGGACGTCTCCCATGCGAGCCGGCTTGCGCATCCGCTCGATGGCCTTGATCTTCTCGGGGTTCGCCTCGATCCCGCGCTCCGTGACAAGGAAATTGAGGAGTTGGCCGGCTGGCACGCTGAACACGCACTTCTCCAGGTTCAGCTTGATCTGGAACTTGTGCAGATTCACAAACGTCTTGTTGAGATTGTCCAGGAGGGTGAGGTGTTGCCTGGTCTTGACCACGATGTCGTCGACGTACACGTGCATGTTGTGGCCAATCTGTGAGAGGAGGCACTTTTCATGCAGCGCTGGAAAGTGGCACATGCGTTCTTCAGGCCAAAAGACATGGTGATGTAGCAATACACCCCGAACGGGGTGATGAAGGATGTCTTGAGCTGGTCGGTCGGGCTCAGCTTTATCTGGTGGTAGCCTGAGTAGGAGTCCAGAAAAGACAGGAGCTCACAGCCAACCATGGAATCGATGACTTGATCGATACAGGGCAGAGCAAAAGGATCCTTGGGGCAGGCCTTGTTCAGGCTGGTGTAGTCCATACACATGCGCCAAGTCCCATTCTTCAGCAACAGGACTTTGGGGGACAATGCAAAGATATCCCGATTCTCATGGAGAAAGTCGACGAGTTCGCTTCCTATTTGCTGTCGAGGCGGGTGCCCATGACAACGCACTGGTCTGGGTTGGCCGGGTCCAGCTGGACCTTCTTGGTGTCCTTAGACGGCTAGAAAGCCGCCTCATTAGCCGGCTGCTTGGTCGGAATCAGCACGGCCGGCTACTTATGCGACAGGGTCACGAGTCGGTCAAGCTGGCGCTTCTCTTCAGCGATGACCAGGGACTCAGCCAGCCGGGAGCCGGCTGATCGCACTCGAGGGACTTCTTGTAGTCGTCGACGATGGTGATGATCCCCTTGGGAACCGGCATCTTCAGCTTCAGGTATGCATACTTGGGCGTCGACCACCTCGAACCAGGTCAACTCGCGGCGGAGGTGATCCTTGGTGCCGAGCAGGACGTCCAGCCGGACCTTGCCGATGGGGAAGCACGAGTGCCCAGCATGATGCGGTGGAACGCCGTCCGGCTGGCTAAAGTTGGGTCTCCTTGATCCCCTGCTTGATCATGGTGTCGCGGTAGAGGATGTTGATGTTGCTACCGCCGTCGATCAGCACCCACGAGAAGGCAGGTGAGCCTCTAGAGGCAAACGTAGGGTCGAGGACCAACGCGTAGCAGCCCAGCATGGGCATCACGGCCGGGTGGTCCTCGCGCCCCCAAGTAATGGACTTCTCGAACCAATGCATGATCTAAGGGACAGGGGGAACGGTGGCACTCACCTCCTGCCGGTGCCTGCACAGGCTGTGCTTGTCGTCGCCCTCGCTGGTTAAGACAACGTAGGCCGCATCGAAACTCGTCGCGGACGCTGTCGTTGCCGGCTGCGGAGGCGGAAGGTCGTCGCCCCGCATCAGGCGCAGAGTCCAACTGCACTGGCAAGTGGTGTGTGTGGACGGCTTCGCACCGCTGTGGTGTTTGCATGGCGCGTCAAGCATCTGCTTGAAAGTGAGATTGGCCTGCCGCTGCTTCCCGCCGGCTGTAGGCATGTTCGACCGGTTGCTCCTCCTCGACGTTGCGACTTGCCAGCTGTTGTAGCAGTTGTCCACCTGCTCACCCTTCCGCTTGATGTTGTCGTTCTGTTGCCGCCTCGAGGAGCCGGAGCCGCCATCTCCAGCCGATCGAGGCTTAGCCGGCTGGTCCTGGATAGCCTTGCCAGCTGCGTCAAGCCGGATCTGCACTCGCATCACAGAGTCGGCGGTAGCGTACTTGTCCTCCATGGCCATGACATCCGCCATGGTCGCCGTCACCGAGCGCATGAGCTTGTGTTTGAGCATGGTGCCGTCTCAGCACCCCTCGGTGAAGTACTGGATCGCATGTACCTCATGGACCCCCTAGCGGGAGTTGTGCAGCTCCGTCCACCGCGCGAAGTTGCCGCGAAGGGACTCGTCCTTCTCGTGGACATAAAGAGAGCTAGCTGGGGTGGCCAGAGCGCTTGTACATGCCGGTGAAGTTGTGCACGAACACCTCCTCAAAGTCGAGCCAGGCATTGATGTTGTTGGCCGCTAGGATGTTCAGCCACTTTCGGACAGAGCCAAGCAGCATGAGGGGCGCGTAGCACACTGCCACGCGCTTGTTGCAGCCAGCAATGCCGACGTCCGTGGTGTAGTCGGTCAGCCAATCCTCTGGCTTGGTGAACCCGTTGTACTTGGGGGTGTCGCAAGCTATCGTGAAACCCTTGTGAAAAAGGTTCCTCGCGGATGCGCGGCCCGAAGCAGGCCAGGCCGACAATGCTTTCCTCCTTTAGGGCGAGGGAGCGCCCCAACTGCTCGATGGGGTAGCTAGCACCATGCTCGTCATGCGGTGCGCGAGGCCCCAATCGGTCGGTGACCGCAGGGCGCGCAACCGACCCCACGAAGGCCGCCAGTCCCACCGCGCGGGTGGGGGTTGCCGGCAGGGCTAGTGGCGAGCCCCACCAGCCGGCGCGTCCACCCGGCTATTGACAGTCGCCTGGTCGCGGTTGCATCTACCCCAACTGCCTTGCAGCCGGCTCCCGTGGCTGCTGTCGTATAGGGAAAATGCCTGTTGCGTGGGCCTAGGACCCCCCATCGGCTGCCAGTTGTCCATCCGAGGCGAGGGGATTCCGAGCCGAAGGCAGACGGCTGGAGCGGATCCCATTGTGCATGCTGCTGGTCTGCAACAGCTGATGGATAAGTCTGTGTACTAGGGTCTTTGTGGGGCTGCAGCACATGGTCCTTGTGGCAGTTAGGAGGATAAAGTCCTGGACCATCAAGGACTGGCTGTTAGGATAGAGTTCTGTTCTTGACCATCAAGGACTGTCAGTTAGCATCTTAGACTAGCATCTTAGACTGGCATCTTAGCAGCATCTTAGCATATGCCTTGGCTGGCTAGCAGCCTATAAATATGTATCTCCAACCCCTCAGGTTGGTATGGCATTGTGTGAGAAATAAACCAACGAAAATTGTCCCAACTCTCCTAGTGTCATCCACAACTATCAATGCTCAGGCTGAAAGGTCTTAACAAGTGGTATCAGAGCCTCGTTAACCTGTACCCTGAGCATTTCCTGTGAGCAGCCCAAGTCGGTAGCAGCAGCTGCTCCGTCTGCCTCTGGTTACCTTCCTCCCTCCGGACTGTCGAGCAGCAGCTCGTCTTCATCAGCCTCCTCTTCACGCAACAGCCCCCCTGCAGCGAGCCATGTCTGCAGGTCGCTCTCAGCACACGGCTACCTCGAGCATGCGGCGCCGGCAGGAGGCCGAGCGCGCCGTGGTAGAGGAGCGTGAGCGAGCGGCTGTAGCAGCAGCTGCTGCGGCGGCAAGGGTGTCGAGGCTGGCTGCAGCGGAGCTGGCAGCAGCCAGAGCGGAGGTAGAAGCAGCCAGGGCGGAGGTAGAAGCAGCAGCAGCAGCAGAAGCAGCCCGTG
Organism: Aegilops sharonensis; assembly: GCA_904067115.1. Taxonomy (NCBI): domain Eukaryota; kingdom Viridiplantae; phylum Streptophyta; class Magnoliopsida; order Poales; family Poaceae; genus Aegilops; species Aegilops sharonensis. Next base: position 940,166,651 of record LR880968.1, read on the forward strand.
AGGCTACGGCGGATGCCAAGGCACTCCGCGGCAGCCCCGGCAGCTCCAGCAGCTCCGCGCCTACGGACGATGGCGCCGACGCAGATCGCGCCAAAGTGGCGCAGGTGCGGACGGCGCAGTGGGCAGCCGAGCACGCCCGCGCTCCAGGTGGAGGCGCGCACCGCGACGGCGGCTGCAACGACCAGGACCGCGGCCTCTACGAGGTCCGGACTGTGGTCAGGGATGTTGGTTCCAGTGTTGGGTGGCCTACCCTCACTAAAACCAACTACGTCGAGTGGGCCAGGATCATGAAGGTCAGGCTCCAGGTGCGGCGCATGTGGAAGGCAGTCCAGGACAGCAACGTCGACCACCTAGAGGATCGACGGGCGCTGGACGCCCTCATCGCCGCAGTCCCGCCCGAGATGCAGTTCTCGCTTTCCAACAAGCGGACTGCCAAGGAGGCTTGGGACGCCATCGCCGCAGCACGCATCGGCAGCGACCGTGCTCGCAAGTCCACCCTGCAGGCACTTCGTAAGGAGTGGGAGAACCTGGGCTTCAAGCCAGGTGAGGACGTTGATGACTTTGCTCTCCGTCTCAACACTCTGCTGCAGAAGATGGTGAAGTTTGGCGATGCCACCTACACCGAGGAGAGAGCTGTCGAGAAGCTTTTTCGGTGCATTCCCGAGAAGTACAAGCAGATGGCTCGCTCGATCGAGTCGTTGCTGGACCTCTCCACGATGACGGTCGAGGAGGCGATAGGCCGTCTCAAGGTCGTAGACACCGACGAGCCACAGCCCCCCTCGGGGCCCATCACCACCGGCGGGAAGCTGCTCCTAACTCGGGAGCAGTGGGATCCCAGCCTTGGTGACAGGAAGAAGGGGGAGCCTTCCTCCTCGACGGGCGGCCGCAAGCGTGGCAAGCAGCGTAAGGCGCGAAGAGGCCCCCCCGGGCAGGGCACAAGGACGTGCCGAAGGTGACGCCCGCGGCCAAGGACGGCGCAGCTGGCATGCCCAAGCCGGCACAAGACAACAGTTGCCACAACTGTGGCCGGTTTGGCCATTGGGCCAATGAGTGCCGGCAACCACGACAAGGCCAGGCTCACGTCGCACAGGCGAAGGAGGAGGAGACGGCTCTGTTCATGGCGCATGCAAGCATTGAGCTACCCTCGGCGACTCCAGTCGCAAAGGCTTTCATCCACCTCGATGAGCCAAAAGCACACGCTCTTCTCGGCGATGGCTCCGGGAAGGACAAGACTACGGGGTGGTGCCTCGACACCGGCACCACCCACCACGCCACCCACCACATGACCGGTCGAAGGGAATTCTTCGCCGAGCTCGACTCCGATGCGCGAGGCTCCGTCAAGTTCGGGGATGCCTCCGCTGTGGAGATAAAGGGCGTCGGCTCCGTCATCTTCACCACCAAGACGGGAGAGCACCGGCTGCTCACCGGTGTCTACTACATCCCCGCGCTAAGGAACTCCATCATCAGCTTGGGACAGCTGGATGAGAACGGCTCATGCGTGCTGATTTGAGCATGGGGTCCTACGCATCTGGGATCGCCAGCGTCGCCTTCTCGCTAAGGTGCCCAGAGGTGAAAATCGACTCTACGTCCTTGATGTGCAGGTGGCACAACCGGTCTGTCTCGCTGTCCGTCGGGACGACGAGGCGTGGCAGTGGCATGAGCGCTTTGGGCACCTTCACTTTGAGGCCCTGAAGCGTCCAAGTGCCAAGGAGATGGTGCGAGGCCTGCCATGCCTCGACCATGTGGAGCAGTTCTGCGACATCTGTGTGCTGACGAAGCAGAGACGACACCCCTTTCCCCAACAGGCGAGTTTTCGGGCCAAGGAGAAGCTGGAGCTCGTGCACGGAGACCTGTGCGGCCCGGTGACGCCAGCCACACCGGGAGGTCAACGCTACTTCCTGCTGCTCGTCGACGATCTCTCCCGCTACATGTGGGTGATGATCCTCGGCAGTAAGGGAGAAGCAGCGGACGCCATCAGGCGCGCGCAGGTCGGTGTGGAGGCGGAGAGCGGCCGCAAATTACGCGTGTTGCACACTGACAACGGCGGCGAATTCACGGCGGCTGAATTCGTGTCGTACTGCGCCGATGAGGGCATCCAGCGCCACTACTCCGTGCCGTACAGCCCGCAACAAAACGGCGTCGTCGAGCGGCGCAACCAGACGGTTGTGGGGATGGCTCGGGCTCTCCTCAAGCAGAGAGGGATGCCGGCTGTCTTCTGGGAAGAGGCGGTGCTAACGGCCGTCTACATCCTCAACCGCTCTCCTACTAAGGCACTCGACGGCAGAACTCCGTACGAGGCCTGGCATGGGCGGAAGCCGGCGGTCTCTCATTTGCGGGTCTTTGGCTGCCTTGCGTTCGCCAAGGAGCTCGGCCACATCGGCAAGCTCGACGACAGGAGCACTCCGGGAGTCTTCATCGGCTACGCGGAGGGCTCAAAGGCCTACCGCATCCTCGACCCAAAGACACAACGTGTGCGTACAACGCGAGACGTCGTGTTCAACGAAGGGCGAGGGTGGCAATGGGACAAGGCGGTGGACGACGGCTCGACGCCGACGTATGACGACTTCATTGTCGAGTACGCCCACTTCAAGGAAGCTGGGGGAGCAAGCAGCTCCTCTTCACCGGGCACGTCTACCCCGGCCCCCAAAACTACATCGACACCGGCGCCTGCTACGCCAACGACGCCACAACCGGCGACGCTGCATACTCCAGCCCCGGCGTCGCCACTCCGGGCTCGTCTTCATCAGCACCAGCTCACGCAGAGCACAACCCGATGAAGTTCGCTTCGCCGCTCACTCACGACGAGGAGCGTATCGACGCGTGGCATGACGGCGAACCGATGCGGTACCGTACGATGGATAATCTGCTCGGCGACCAGCCGGTGCCAGGACTGGTGCCACGCGACCTGGAGGCGCAGCTACAGCTCGCATGTGAAGACGGCGAACCACGGTCCTTTGCAGAGGCCGAGAGAGACGCGGCATGGCGCGCCGCGATGCAGTTGGAGATGGATGCGGTCGAGCAAAACCGCACCTGGGAGCTCGCTGATCTCCCTCGAGGTCACCGCGCAATCACCCTTAAGTGGGTGTTCAAGCTGAAGAGGGATGGAGCCGGCGCCATCATCAAGCACAAGGCTCGCTTGGTGGCCCGAGGCTTCTTGCAGCAGGAAGGAGTCGACTTCGACGACGCTTTCGCTCCCGTGGCACGGATGGAGTCCGTGCGACTTCTCCTTGCGCTGGCTGCCCAGGAGGGCTGGCGTGTCCACCACATGGACGTTAAGTCGGCATTCCTCAACGGCGACTTGAAGGAGGAAGTCTACGTGCATCAGCCACCGGGGTTTACGATTCCCGGCCAAGAGGGCAAGGTACTCCGCCTGTGCAAGGCTCTCTATGGCCTGCGGCAGGCACCCAGGGCGTGGAACGCCAAGCTGGACTCCACGCTGAAGAAGATGGGTTTCGAGCAGAGCCCGCATGAGGCTGTCGTCTACCGTCGGGGGAGTGGAGGAAATGCCCTGCTGGTGGGCGTCTACGTTGACGACCTGGTGATCACCGGCACCAAAGATGCAGAGGTGGCGGCGTTCAAGGAAGACATGAAGGCCACGTTCCAGATGAGTGACCTGGGGCTCCTCTCCTTCTATCTAGGGATTGAGGTGCACCAGGACCACTCCGGGATCGCGCTTCGACAGTCCGCCTACGCCAAGCGCATCGTTGAGCTAGCTGGGCTTAACGACTGCCATCCAGCCCTCACTCCGATGGAGGAGAGGCCGAAACTGAGCCGCAACAGCACGACGGAGGAAGTGGATGCTACGCAGTACCGACGCCTTGTGGGGAGCCTTCGCTACCTCACTCACACACGGCCGGACTTGGCATTCTCCGTCGGCTATGTCAATCGGTTCATGGAGCGACCAATGTCGGAACACCAGCAGGCAGTGAAGAGGATCGTCCGCTACATAGCAGGGACCCTCGACCACGGCCTCCACTACCCTAGGTGTCCTGGGGCGGCACACTTCGTCGGGTACAGCGACAGCGACCACGCCGGCGACATCGACACCAACAAGAGCACGAGCGGGATCCTCCTCTTCCTCGGCAAGTGTCTCGTGAGCTGGCAATCAGTCAAGCAGCAGGTGGTGGCCCTGTCCAGCTGTGAGGCTGAGTACATAGCGGCCTCCACCGCCTGCACTCAGGCGCTCTGGCTTGCTCGGCTGCTTGGTGATCTTCTCGTTCAAGACACCAGAAGGGTGCAGCTCCTGGTGGACAACAAGTCCGCCCTGGCCCTGGCAAAGAACCCCGTGTTCCACGAACGGAGCAAGCACATCCGACTGAGGTATCACTTCATCCGCAGCTGTGTGGAAGAAGGGAGCATCGAGGCGAGCTACATCAACACCAAGTATCAGCTCGCAGACCTGCTCACCAAGCCCCTTGGGAGGGTCAAGTTCCTCGAACTTTGCTCCAGGATTGGGATGATTCAACTCTCCCACAAGACGACGTACAAGACTTAGGGGGAGAATGATGGATAAGTCTGTGTACTAGGGTCTTTGTGGGGCTGCAGCACATGGTCCTTGTGGCAGTTAGGAGGATAAAGTCCTGGACCATCAAGGACTGGCTGTTAGGATAGAGTTCTGTTCTTGACCATCAAGGACTGTCAGTTAGCATCTTAGACTAGCATCTTATACTAGCATCTTAGACTGGCATCTTAGCAGCATCTTAGCATATGCCTTGGCTGGCTAGCAGCCTATAAATATGTATCCCCAACCCCTCAGGTTGGTATGGCATTGTGTGAGAAATAAACCAACGAAAATTGTCCCAACTCTCCTGGTGTCATCCACAACTATCAATGCTCAGGCTGAAAGGTCTAACAACAGCAATGAGGTCATGGACACGTTGCTGCTGCAGCCCTTCGCCCTCCAGGCCTTCCTAGTTTGGCCGCGGATGACAGGGGTGTTGTAGGTGGGCCGGTTCATGCCCAGCATCTGGCCGATGGCCACGCCGCGATGCTGCACCTCCCTGAGCCGGCCGCGCCCGTCGGCAGCCGAATTGATGCCAAGGGTGAAAGTGTACTCGCGCTGCGCGGACTCCATACTGCGCTGCATGGCGGCAAGCTACGTGGCCCCGTCGAGCAGGCCACATGTGCCTCCTCGAGCTCGGTCGCGGGAACAGTGGGGCCAGCTTTGGGCACGATGGGAGTGTGCAGGTTCTGAACCGCCGCGCAGCGGGTTCACCCGGTTGGCGCGGGCCACGATCGCTGCGCCTATGTCCTTGCTGCAGCCGGTGTTGTGGCTAGAGCCGGTGGTCAACCCTCCACCCGAGTGCAGAGGTCCATGACATCGCCGGAGACGCCGTAGCCGCCGAGGAGCGGCGGTTCGGCGAAGGTGAGCACCCCGCTAGGGTACTCGTCGGGGACGAGACACGAGAGCAACATAGACGCGGAGCTCGCCAAAGGAGATGATGGAGCCGCTTGCGGGAGAGGCGGCGTCCGCGAAGCACACTGCACCGTCGCCAGCACCGTCGAATGCACCGAGCCTGCTGACTAGGTCATGCGCGATGCGCTCGTCGGAGGGAGTGAAGGGTCTTGTCCGGAACATGACTCCGACCGGCGCCGCGTCAGGCCCCACGGTGGGCGCCAACTATCCTGGTGTTCTCACGGCAGATGCCATGGGATGGCTTATCAAGGGTGGTTGGGGTCGATGTGTCTATGGCGTTCGGATGCGAGATTAGGCACGAGCACTGCGAACACAGAGACGTACTCAGGTTCAAGGCCCTTCGAGGAAGGTAATACCCCTAGTCCTGCAAGGATCACTATGGAGATCACAAGGAATACATGGTTGCTCCTAGAGCTGTTTGGGTGGAGGAAGGAGAGGGCTCTAGCTCTGCTCTCTGCCTCGTAGGTGTGTGTGGTGGTAAGAATGAGCCGACCCCCTCCTAGGGGGGTTCCTAGGAGGTCTTATACTTGGGCCTCCCAGGTTACATAATATCTGTGAGAGAGGGGCGGGCCCCGGCTGCCGGCGTCTTTAGCCACCGATGGGGCCCGCTGGCTGCGAGGTACTATTGGCCGTGTGGCCCGCCAGCTGCTTGTCACTGTGGCGCGTAGGTCGTGGCGTCACGGAGTGGTTGACGCGATGTGTCTACAGTGTCCGGCCGTCCGGGGGTTGGTCGCCTCGGTCAGCGGTACCGGCGGCATTGTAGCCACGCTCTCCACGACGTGGGGGTCTCCTCGCCCTGTTGCTGGGATGGATGGATAGGACATGCGCTAACCCAACTGGTTGCCGACTGCGCGCAGCCGGTCATGAGGGCGCCCAGCCTGCCCGATCTTTTAAAATGTCGTCTTGTGTCCCTGACAAGGTGCCTATTATATAATAGTTGGAGGCGTTCAACTGTATGTGATATGAATGGGTAGCAGCTTGATGGTGGTGTGTCCAAACAATATTGTTTGTGCGCACATGCATTTGCAAATATGTACATGTAACTGGGGTACCGATTACCTTCAAAGAAATATGTCAGATATTAGAAAGAAAAAAATCTAGCTTACATAAGAGATGTAAAGGTATGAGCATAGAAGAGTAAGACTAGTCATCAATGCAATGTATAGAGTTTACGAACATTTACCACATTGACAAGGTATAAGAGGGTGTTGTGTTGTATCAAAGCTAAAACTTCATTGGCAACTCCAACATATGTGTGCAATTCTTAAAAATATCGAAAAGGCCTAGCAGAAATACATAAATCATCAGTCTACCAAAATGGAGACAGATTCAGACACCACAGGTTAAGATGAGCTTACCGGGATGTAAGTTAGAATCTATTTCTGTAAGAAGCTCATGGCGACTGGACAAATCACCAGCATCTTTTGGATTTCTTCTTGATCTTACAACATTTCTTGGGGAACCAGATACAAATAGAAGAAAAAGAATCAGCCACAGTAAAAAAATTACTGAACCACTGTACTCCCTTCTTCAAATAGAACTTGTGAATTGGCAACCAATGTAGAAAAACGTCCAGCACTTGCAACTTAACTAGAGTTATAGACTTGTAGCATGTAAACAGCATGAATCATTAAAGCCAAACATGAGGAAAGGCAAACAACAGGTATTCAATGCACAATTTGATGGGCATGCAGAAAATATTCAGGGATCACAAACAGATGACCAAATCAAACAGCATAAACAATACAGAGAATGGTGAACGCTGTCAACTTGGTAATGAAGATCATACCTTACCGAAACAAGGTCAGATTTCTTCTCTAGATTTGAAGATTGACCTTCCCAATAGGTGTGCAACCTTCCAGATGGATCGCGTGGATCTGTTCTGACCATTTGGCTCACAGGAACCTTTTAGATTTTTCTCCTACAGCATGATATAATTATAGTAAAGATTATTCGCTGGAACGGGAGATGGTGGTTTCACACGCCCTTTACTAGATATCTCAATAGTAATACACAGTTAACTAATGTGCTGTAGCAGTATACTTAGAAAACATTTTAGCTTGAAATATGCATATGATATATGCTACGTACCAGTAGGGGTGCTGACCTCGGTACCCATATCCTTTAGTGTGTTAGCTTGAGTAAGCGCTAGAGGTTAGTGCCTGCAATGCACATGGAACAAGCATCACTGACATGCGCACATGCACATAATTTTCATAACTGATATAGCTAAAGTTTATCTGCAAATTATATTTGTTTAAATTTGCATGCCATAAGTTGTTGGACTGTTTATTCCAGAGAATACGGGGGTAAGTAGCTTCCGCAAACAGGCACGTCTACAAATTAGCTACTAGCACTTCCATCAACTATTAAACTACAAGATGTGCTTGGCCAAATGTAGAAACCCAGATGGATTTTTGTAATATACTGCACTTTAAAGTTTAAACATTCAAAGAGCCAAAGATTATAACAATCTACTAGGAAGGAGCAAATGTACACCATTGTCCATAGACGTGCCATAGTATGAGTACAAGGTGAGACTTGACTCGAAATCTAGTCTTGACTATTCCAGCAAGGATATCATCTAGTAATGTCAATTTTCCAAGAGAGCAAGTTTTGAGAAAATGACAACACACGAATTTCAGCATGACTTTCTGCAAGTGTTTGTGTATATTTGAAAATTGATGCACTATGCCACTGGTAGTAGCTTTGGAAGATATAATGTCTCCAAAGATAGAGAGAGGCAACCATATGAACACTTAACAATTGATCTCTGGCAATTGCCGCACCATATCAACTGTGATGAGACACAATAAAAAACTATCTTTGGGTTTGTGTGAGTGTAAATTAAACAATTGAATAACCTGAGTTTGGAATATCCTTGTGTTATTACAGTTCATCAGTTTTTCCTCAATAGCATCTTTAATTTTTTTTCAATAATACACCCTTGATTTAAGAGGCTAACCTGCAAGACAAAAAGGAATCAGTGAAATCGTTTGTGCTCTAATTGAAAATTTTCAGATATGCTTGAACATCAGGCACAAAATTTAGTCACAAAATACCTCCTTTTTGGTTGGATGTATATGGACACCCATGTGTTCTGGTGGAAGATTGATGGACAGTATATGAAGGGTTTGGATGCTTGAGGCAGTATTGCAGAGTGCACAAATTCAGTAGCCCTTTTCAAAGAAGTGCGGTCTACAAGTCTATCTGAAGAGGAGATATGGACAGTTATGGGATAAAGCAAACTAGGCACAGCCATGATAATGGAGAAACTATACTTTACTAATTCACTGACAGAAAATACATAACAGTTCAATCACAGTGGATGCATCATTTAAAACATTGTTGGTATTACAAAATTATTCTTTAAAAGATATCCCCTTGTTCATCAAAAATATATGAACAAGATGCGGCCAGATTACTCTGATCAGAGTTACATAGCTCTGAAGTTCTGAACATGTGTATCTACATGGGCATCGCAGCACATTTTGAGTGCATATGAAATCAACAGAATTTACTTACGAAGGAAAAGGCTCTAAAAATTTACTACTGCCTTGTAATTTGTATACCATTTATGAAAAGAATCATAGTAGTCTTTTTTGCCACATAATTTGCATTTGAGATGAAACCATCCATCTTGAATATTTCATCTACAGCATCTCATCTGAAACATGTATTACCATCAGATCACGAACAACCGAAGCCCCATAGACATTCCTAATAGCATCTAGCCTTGAAGACATGCTCCCACTGTGAACATCTGCTCTATTGACTCCATGCTGTGACAGAGGAGGAGGCAAATATCACCTTCTTAAAACCCACGAATTCACAAAAGAAAGCTATATTTACCTTTCTGCAAGAGAAGTTCACATTGATGTGGTGGACCGCAAACAGACTGATGAAGTCCACTATCTTTGGATAGTCATCATTGGAGTTCTGTAGTGTTTTCCTACGAGCTACCATATTGTAGAATAAATTTTCAACCTGCATATTAAGATTTTTTCTTGTAAAAATCGCAATGCATAGACAATAGAGCAATAGTACTATGCAAAGTTGCAAACTCACCATGACTTGAGTTCCTTTAACCGCAGAACAGGGCTTCGGGTCATTCTCCATTACTCCGTCCCTATAAGAAACTCTGACAAGAAAACATGATAAAAAACAATCATTAACAAACTACTCTAGAGCCAAGCAGAAAGATTTGAAGTTGCTTCATGGACTGACCTGTAGCCATGCAATTGGCCTTCTGTTATTGTTGTCACAGTAACATGGCCAACATAAGTCAAACTGGCCAAAGCCTCCCTTCTGAACCCCATGGACTTTATTGTTTGTAGGTCCTCATATGCAGACAGCTTTGAGGTAGTATGTCTCTCACACAATATTGGCAAGTCTGAGGACTGTGAAAGGAAACCAAGTTAGCTCACAAAAGTGATGCTTGAGACAAATTCTGAACATGCCCAACTCTTCAAATACCCCACAGTCAATACTGTAATCATATACTAGTATCCCCAACTCTTCCAGCAGCCCCCACAGTTCGGAGTATCATAGCCAACTACATGCTGCCTAAAGGCAATCAGCACTAACAATCTCAAATGGCCTGTTAATATAGGTGTGCCCTCATTTGCCCATGGCATAGCAGCCCCTATGTAGTTTTTTACTGCCCGAGTCGGAACAAACAGACACAGATCCAGTGCAGAAAATCGCCAATACCAAAATTCCCAATCATCCGCCCACATGGCCCTGTACGCACTAAGGATTAACAGCTCGTAATCAACAGAAATCACGATTAACAACTCGCATTTGAAGGATTTTGGCACTAGCAGGCGCCCGCGGAAGCAGCAAGGGTTCAGGGGGTGGGGGGATTGGGTCCGGGGTTTAGGGTTTAGGAAGCGGACGTACCCGGATGCCGTGGCCGTCGTCGGAGACCTGGATGAGCTTGAGGCCGCCGTCCTTGACGGTGACGGAGACGGTGGAGGCGCCGGCGTCGATGCTGTTCTCGACGAGCTCCTTCACCGCCGACGACGGGCGCTGGATGACCTCCCCCGCGGCGATGCGGTTCACCACCGACTCCTCCAGCCGCCGGATGCGGGGCGGGGCCCCGCCGCGCGGCGCCGGGTCGTCGGCCTCCATGCCCGCCGCGCCGCGCCGCGTGTGGGGACCGGGCCGAGGAGATGGGGAATGGGGATTGGGGAGGGGAGGGAGGTTCCGCCGATTTTGGTATTCGCGCGCGACACTGATTATTGCTCGCCTTATTTCGGTATTCTTTTTGCATCATAATCATCGATTCGTTATACTCCCACCATTTCAACTTTTCATCTAGACCGCCAGATTTTCATCCAAGAGCCCAAAACAGATCCGCACTATTCATCTTCTTCCTACCTTCCTTCTTCCTTCTCATGCTCGCCCCCAGCCTGTCCCGCCCCAACGCCCGCCTCCACCNCGTACCCGGATGCCGTGGCCGTCGTCGGAGACCTGGATGAGCTTGAGGCCGCCGTCCTTGACGGTGACGGAGACGGTGGAGGCGCCGGCGTCGATGCTGTTCTCGACGAGCTCCTTCACCGCCGACGACGGGCGCTGGATGACCTCCCCCGCGGCGATGCGGTTCACCACCGACTCCTCCAGCCGCCGGATGCGGGGCGGGGCCCCGCCGCGCGGCGCCGGGTCGTCGGCCTCCATGCCCGCCGCGCCGCGCCGCGTGTGGGGACCGGGCCGAGGAGATGGGGAATGGGGATTGGGGAGGGGAGGGAGGTTCCGCCGATTTTGGTATTCGCGCGCGACACTGATTATTGCTCGCCTTATTTCGGTATTCTTTTTGCATCATAATCATCGATTCGTTATACTCCCACCATTTCAACTTTTCATCTAGACCGCCAGATTTTCATCCAAGAGCCCAAAACAGATCCGCACTATTCATCTTCTTCCTACCTTCCTTCTTCCTTCTCATGCTCGCCCCCAGCCTGTCCCGCCCCAACGCCCGCCTCCACCACCCGCGGTCCGCGCACCGCCTCGCCTTCTCGCCCTTCCCTCAACATCTCCCCACCGTCGCTGCTGACCACCGCCCCAACCATCCCTTTAAGCACCACATTGGTGTCGCAAGCCTACTCAAAACAGAAGGTGAGTCAAGTGCGGAGCTAGATAACAGTTCCTTACCTCCACTCGTTTTAGAGGGTACGATCTTGGTTCTAGTATCTTTAGATTCTTCATAGTGATCAATAGATATAATTCCCAAGTGACTCAACAAATAGAACTATGCTCCCTGGCAACGGTGCTAGAAAAAAAGATCTTGATAACCTACAAGTACACAGAATAGTTTCAAGGGTAGTATTTCACCCAAATTTATTGATTCGACACAAGGGGAGGCAAAGAATATTTGAAAGTATTAGTAGTTGAGTTGTCAATTCAACCACACCTGGAGAATCAAATATTTGCAGCAAAGTGTTTAGTAGCACAGTAGTATGATAGTTTGATAGCAGAGGTAACAGTAGCAATAGTAACGATAGCAGTACCAGTTTTATAGTGATTGTAACAGCAGCATCAACGAAAGTAACTTAGTAAAGATAAGTATGCGAAAAGCGTAGGCATTGGATCAGTGATGGATATTTGTGTTGGATGACATTCATCATGTAACAGTCACAACCTAGAGCGACATACAATAGCTCCAATTTATCAATGTAATGTAGGCATGTATTCCATATATAGCCATACCTGCTTATAATAACTTGCATGGCATCTTTTGTCCTACCCTAGAAAATCTGAGGGATATTAAGGCCTCCTTTTAATAGAGAACCAAAACAAAGAATTAACACATAGTGAATACATGAAGTCCTCAAACTAGGGTAATCACCGAAAAGAATCTTAATTATTATCACCTTGGGGTATGCGGATCATAACATGTAATAGGTGCATACAACTTGCAAGATATGATCAAGAACTCAAATATATTCAAGAAAACATAAAGGGTTCAGGTCTGAAATCATGGCACTCGGGCCATGTGACAGGCATTAAGCATAGCAAAGTCATAGCAACATCAATATAAGAACATAGTGGATAGTAGGGACCATTCCCTAACAAATTGACTCGATTACATGACAAATATCATCCAACCCAACACCCTCCAGCAAGCCTACGAAGGAATTACTCACTCCCGATGGTGGGCATCATATAATTGCTGATGGAGGATGATTGATGATGACGACAACGTTGAATCCCCCTCTCCGGAGCCCTGGACGGACTTCAGATCAGCCCTCCCGATAAAGAACAGGAGGTGGCGGCGGCTCCGTTTCATAAAACGTGATGATTACTTCTCTCTGGTTTTTTCCCCTCTGGATAGGTATATATGAAGTTGGAATTAGGGTTGCATGAGGCTCAAGAGACCCACAAGCTCACCAGGCACGCCCCCTGAGCTTGTGGCTCCTGGGTAGCCCCCCTCCGGTAGTTCTCTTCACCAATATTTTTTATATTGTAGAAATATTCTCCGTACAATTTTAGCTCAATCCGAGAACTTTTATTTCTGCACAAAACCAACACCATGGCAATTCTGCTGAAACAGCGTCAGTCCTAGTTAGTTCAAATCATGCAAATTAGAGTCTAAAACAAGAGTAAAAAGTGTTTGGAAAAGTAGATACATTTGGGACGTATCAAGTAACAATAGTAACAAAGAACAAGCCAGAAAGTTCTCTTATATTAAGCTATGTGTTCTCGAGGACACACGGGAATTCTTGTCTAGTCACGTTCATCATGTTTAGTTAATTCACGATCATTACTTTGATAATTTGATATGTGGGTGGACCAGTGCTAGGTCCTGTTCTTACTTGAACAAGGAACGCTCTTATGATTACGCCCTCTCGCAAGCATCTGCAAGTACGAAAGAAGAATTAAGATAAATCTAGCCATAGCATGAAACATGTGGATCCAAATCAGCCCCTTACGGAATAACTCATAAACTAGGGTTTAAGATTCTTTCACTCTCGCAACCCATCATCTACTTATTACTCCCCAGTGCCATTCCCTAGGACCAAACTTGGTGAAGTGTCATGTAATCGACGATCACACAACACCACTAGAGGAAGAACAACATACACATCATTAAAATATTGAACGAATACCAACTTCACATGATTACTTATAACAAGACTTCTCCCATGTCCTCAAGAACAAAAGTAACTACTCATAAATCATATTCATGTTCAAGATCAGAGGGGTGTTGTATATGATTAAGGAACTGAACATATAATCTTCCACCAAATAAACCAACTAACATCGACTACAAGATGTAACCAACACTACTAGTAACCCACAGGTACCAATCTGAGGTTTTGATACAAAGATTGAATACAAGAGATGAACTAGGGTCTGAGATGAGATGGTGCTGTTGAAGATGTTGATGAAGATCGGTCCTCCCATGATGAGAGGATTGTTGGTGATGTCGATGGCTTCAATTCCCCCCCCCCTCCCCCCGCCCGAAGGGAAGTATCCCCGGTGGAATAGCTCCGTCGGAGACAAAAAGTGCTCCTACCCAGGTTCCGCCTCAAGATAGCGGCGCTTCATCACAAAAGTATTATCTTGATTTTTTTTTCTCTAAGGAAAATGGCATCATATAGGAGAAGAAGGGCCCTAGAGGCCTGATAGGGAGACTACAAGCTCACATGGCGCGCCCCAGGGGGGCGCTACCCAGCTTGTGGCACCCTGGCCGGTCCCCTCCTAGTGATGTTTCTTCTAGTATTTTTTATTCCAAAATAATTCTTAGTAAATTTTTAGGTTATTTAGAGCTCTGGAGAATAGCTATCTCTGATGTGGCTTTTTCAGGTCCAGAATTCCAGCTGCCGACAATTTCCCTCTTCATTTGAAACTTGCAAAATAAGATAGAATAGTCATTAGAATTGCCTCATGAAGTGGTATATTGACCCAAAACAATATAAATAATAATAGGAAAACATGATGCAAATTAAAATGGTCGCATCAATAATTCATCGCCTTCAGTTGCATTCTTGTCCATCTTTGCCCTCTTGTTGTTGAAATTGATGTAGGGGATTGAAAATCTGGCAGGACATCTTCCTTCCCATCGGTGGTCGCAAGGACCGCCCCAGTCGAAAACATAGAAGGGCCATCTAGAGTCTCCATTAAGCCGCTTCCTAGTGTTCCTGTCCACATCCATCAACTCCTTTCCAGAGAGCTTTAGGGTCTTATCAGTATCAACATCACCTAGGGGTAGAGCCTTCCTAGGACTAGTGCCGGTGCTTCTCAAGTCATCATCTTTTTCATTGTTAGCCATGTCGCCACCACCAGAACTTTGTCCAGGACCATCACCCATGTTTTCTCAACCTCTACCACCAGCACGATTATCCACCCATGCTTGAGGTTTATTGATAGCATCTGCATATAACCATTCACAAAAACTTAAATCCTTTGCCTCATAAATTACAGAGTCGCACTCTTTGTACTCGGGTTAGATCCTATCACGAAATTGGCACAACCTTGCAAGCTTCTCATAGTGGATGATAAATACCTTGCGCTCTTTCCCTAATATAATGCCCACATATTTAGTAAAAGGCTCCCGGATATCATGACACATCTCGATCCTCACATAATCACCATGTTAGTTCTTGTTAATTCCCAACTCTAACACCTTCCAGTCTTCTTAGTGAGCTTCTCCATGATCTCTTTGCTACAGTGACCATCCAGAAAGACGGTGGATTTGAAGCCTGATTGACATGTAGATCATCTGAACATCCACCACATGACTAATCTCATCACACAGATGGAGGAGTACTACCCAAAAGCGGAAGATCCACAAGCCAAGATTCATAATTCTCTTCCAGTCACCAAGGAATGAAGATGAACAAATTCACTCCTAATGGCCAGAAGCGCACCGGCTGTGCAGGGTTCCATGCGGCACGCATCCCTCTAAAGAATGCCACCCAATTGAATGTCTTCTTCGCATGTACCCTCGCGAGCGCTAGCCAACGCACACGATCATTGATCACTGGATCC
Source organism: Aegilops sharonensis (assembly GCA_904067115.1). Classification (NCBI taxonomy): domain Eukaryota; kingdom Viridiplantae; phylum Streptophyta; class Magnoliopsida; order Poales; family Poaceae; genus Aegilops; species Aegilops sharonensis. The sequence goes on from LR880968.1 coordinate 940,182,060, forward strand.
ACCTCATTGATTACTAGATCATCAAACTCCTCTTTATCTAGGTCTAACCTATTGGAATATTAGGCAAATTCATGATTAATTTCAGTAAATAATTCATGACTAGAACAAAAAGTAGCATGCAACAATCTAGCGTTACTGCTATAAAGGATGTTGGAGTACCCGCCTTCCTAGGTGATATGTCTTCATCGTATATATAATTTATGAAGTATTTATGCCATGTTCACAATAATTTTATATGGTTTTGGTGCACTTTTATATTGTTTTTGTGGACTAACTTATTAGTGTAGTGCCTAGTGCTAGTTGCTGTTTTTTGCATGTTTTTTTGTTTCACAGAAAACCCGTAACAAGCAAAGTCCAAACACGGTAAAAATTTATGGAGAGTTTTTTGGAATATATGTGATGTTTGGGAAAAAGAATCAACACAAGATGGTTCCTGAGGGCCCCACAAGGCAACACGGCACGCCCTACCCCCGGCCCCACCATGATGCCTTGTGGGCACCTCGTAGGTCGGTTGGAGCCATTATTTCTCTGCAATAAAGATAATTTCCAGGTAAAAATTCCCTCAAAATTTCAGCCCAATCGGAGTTACGGATCTCCCGGAGTATAAGAAACGGTGAAGGGCTCTGGAAACAGTCGCGAAACAGAAGACGACAAAGACATCCAATCTAGGGGAGAGCTCCCTCTCTCCTGGAGGGCCAAGGAAGAATAATAAGGAGGGGACCCCTTCCTCCTCTCCTCCGGTCGCACTGGGACACCGCCAGGGACATCTTCTCCATCACCATCACCACAAACTTCTCCTCCTTTCTCATGGTGACGTGTGAGTAGTTCATCCTCGAAGTTGAGGGTATGTACTAGTAGCTATGTGTTCGATCTCTCTCTCTCTCTCTCTCTCTCTCTCTCTCGTGCTTGATTTGACATGATCTTGATGTATCATGGACTTTGTTAATATAGATGAATCACATGGTATTTTTTCCTCTCTACCTTTATTGTGATGAATTGATTCTTGCTCTTTGAGCTTTCATTATTATCGGATAAAATACTTTAGATTTGAGATCGCTTTATTTATGTATTGCATGTGGATACCGGTGGTGACCATGGGGTATTTTATTGAGACACTTTATATATGTTTTGGTAATCATCTTGTAGATTCCCGAGGTGACATTGGGGTAATCTAGGCACAAAGGTTGATACACGTTTTCATCCTACTTTCTCTCATAGAAACTTTGGGGTAATCTTTTGAAGTTATTTGTATTGGATTGAATATTGGGAAACTGAAATTGTTTGATGCATATCGAATAATTAACTCATGGATACTTGTGGTGATATTGGAGTATCTAGGTGACATTAGAGTTGATTGATGTATATCCTATGGTGTTATTGTAGTATGATCTCTAGGGCTGTTTGTGACACTTATAGGTATGGATCAATAGATTGATTGGAAAGATAACTTTGAGGTGGTTTTCTACCTACAACAATTTCATCTTATTATGTTCTCCACTATTCATAAGAACTTTGGAGTGATTCTTTGTCGCACATTGAGGGATTGTTATATGATTCAATTATGTTAGCACTGTTGAGAGATTGCATTAGTGAAAGTATGAACCCTAGGCCTTGTTTCTAAGCATTGATATACCGTTTTGCTCCCTGTTTGCTACTTGTTACCTTGATGTTTTTATTTATTAAGATTATAAAAACCCATATCTACTATCCATACTACACTTGTATCACCATCTCTTCGCCAAACTAGTGCACCTATACAATTTACCATTGTATTGAGTCTGTTGGGGACACAAGAGATTTATTGTATTTGATTGTAGGGTTGTTTGAGAGAGACCATCTTCATCCTACACCTCTCACAAATTGATAAACCTTAGGTCGATGACTTGAGGGAACTTTGCTACTGTTCTACAAAACTCTGCGCTTGGAGGCATAACAAAGTCTACAAGAAGAAAGTTGCATAGTAGACATCAAGATATTTTTTGCATCGTTGCCGTGGAGGTGAGTGCTTGAAGGTATATCTTTAGATCCTGTAATTAAATCATTTAGTTTCTTGTTTTTTAACTAGTTTGATTTATAAAGAAAACTACAATAATGGAAATGAAGTTGTGCCAATTTGGTTATCTTTATAAAGTCTTTCCTGAAAACATGGATCAAAAAATTGTGCCAAAGTGTTATAAGAAGAATTCAATAAAATGTTTGGCATAAAACGCTTGAATGATAAGCATGATCGCAATGTTGTTAGTATGTCTTCTTTGAATACCCATGATGCTAATGATATGCAAAGTGATAAGCTTGGGGATGCTATATTTTATAAAGATGATATTTTTAGTCCCCCAAGTTTTGATGAGAAAATTTATTATGATGATAGCATGCCTCCTATTTATGATGATTACAATTATTAAAGTGGGTTTGGAAGAGTGTTAACTCTAGGTAATGATCCCACTATTTTGGAGGGTGTTGAATCTTATTACAATATTGATAAAAGTGGATTTGGAGAGGTCGTAACTTTATTTAGTGATGAATCAACTACTTTGGAAGATGTTTCAATTGATTAAGATAACAAAGTTGCTATCTATGATGATTATTATGATAACTTGTATGCTATAAAGAGTAATGATAACCATGAAATTTTTTCATCACAATTTTCATGTTCAGTTGGAATATGTCAATCAAGCATCTTATGATAGTTATTTCACTGAATTTGCTCCCACTACTATTGATGAGAAGAAATTTGTTTATGTGGAGAGTAATATTTTTTTATGCTTGTGAATCATGAAAATAATGCTTTGTGTGATAGTTATATTGTTGAATTTGTTCATGATGCTACTGAAAATTATTGTGATAGAGGAAGATATGCTTATATATATTTCAACAACGTAATGTTTCCTCTATTTATGTTAAAAGTTTTGAAATCATGCTTGTTTTGCCTTCCTATGCTCGTTGATTCTTGCTCCAATAAATTGTTTGCTTATTAAATTCCTATGCATATGAAGTGAGTTACACTTAAATGTGTTTGATATATGTTTCATCATGCTCCCTTCATGTTTCAGTTCTTTAATTTTATGAGAGCATCATTTAAACTATCAATGCCTAGCTAAAAGGCATTAAAAAGTGCTTGTTGGGAGACAATCCAGTATTTATCCCTACTGTTTTTGTGAGTTAACATGATTAAGTTACTGTAGTAATCATGTTTTGTATCTTGTATTTCAATAATGTGCCAAGTAAAGTGATACATCTCCAACGTATCTATAATTTATGAAGTATTCATGCCATGTTTACAATAATTTTATATGGTTTTGGTGCACTTTTATATGATTTTCATGGACTAACATATTGACCTAGTGCCCGGTGCCAGTTGTTTTCTAATTGTTTTTTTTCCAAAAAATCCATATCAAATAAAGTACAAATGCAGCGAAACTTTTTGACAATTTCTCTGCAAGGAAAGGGGCCCAAGAGGCTTCGGGGTAGTACTAGAAGACCCACAGGGCCCCCACGAGCCACTTGGGCGTGCCAAGGGGGGTGGCTGCACCCAAATACCTCGTGGCCCCCTGTGGTACCTCTTCATGTGATTCCAACTCTAAAAAAATTATAAATAGGGAAACCCCCGAAAGTTAACCTAGAGCTTCGACTCCATTGCCGCAAGCCTCTGTACTGCTACCTCTTGAGCATGCATTGGTTTTCCCTCGAAGAGGAAAGGGTGATGCAGCAAAGTAGCGTAAATATTTCCCTCAGTTTTTGAGAACCAAGGTATCAATCCAGTAGGAGGCTACGCTCAAATCCCTCATACCTGCACAAACAAATAAGAACCTTGCAACCAACGCGATAAAGGGGTTGTCAATCCCTTCACGGCCACTTACAAAAGTGAGATCTGGTAGAGATAATAAGATAAATATTTTTGGTATTTTTATGATATAGATTGGAAAGTAAAGATTGCAAAATAAAATAGATCGGGAACTTATATGATGGAAAATAGACCCGGGGGCCATAGGTTTCACTAGTGGCTTCTCTCAAGATAGCATAAGTATTACGGTGGGTGAACAAATTACTGTCGTGCAATTGATAGAAAAGTGCATAGTTATGAGAATATCTGGGCATGATCATGTATATAGGCATCACGTCCGCAACAAGTAGATCGAAATGATTCTGCATCTACTACTATTACTCCACACATCGACCGCTATCCAGCATGCATCTAGAGTATTAAGTTCATAAGAACAGAGTAACGCATTAGGCAAGATGACATGATGTAGAGGGATAAACTCAAGCAATATGATATAAACCCCATCTTTTTATCCTCGATGGCAACAATACAATACGTGCCTTGCTGCCCCTGCTGTCACTGGGAAAGGACACCGCAAGATTGAACCCAAAGCTAAGCACTTCTCCCATTGCAATAAAGATCAGTCTAGTAGGCCAAACCAAACTGATAATTCGAAGAGAATTGCAAAGATAACAAATCATACATAAAAGAATTCAGAGGAGATTCAAATATTTTTCATAGATAATCTTATCATAAACCCGCAATTCATCAGATCTTGACAAACACACCGCAAAAAAGAATTACATCGAATAGATCTCCAAGAAGATCGAGGAGAACTTTGTATTGAGATCCAAAGAGAGAGAAGAAGCCATCTAGCTAATAACTATGGACCCGAAGGTCTGTGGTAAACTACTCACACTTCATCGGAGAGGCTATGGTGTTGATGTAGAAGCCCTCCGTGATCGATTCCCCCTCCGGCGGAGTGCCGGAAAAGGCCCCAAGATGGGATCTCATGGGTACAGAAGGTTGCGGCGGTGGAAATAGGGTTTCGTGGTGCTCTCGGATGTTTTCAGGGTATATGAGTATATATAGGTGAAAGAAGTCAGTCAGGGGAGCCACGAGGGTGGGGGTCGCGCCTACCCCCCTGGGCGCGCCCTCCTGCCTCGTGGCTTCCTCGTTTCTTTCTTGACGTCCACTCCAAGTCTCCTGGATTGCGTTTGTTACAAAAATAACTCTCCCAAAGGTTTGATTTCATTTGGACTCCGTTTGATATTCCTTTTTCTGCGAAACACTGAAATAGGCAAAAAACAACAATTTGGACTGGGCCTCCGGTTAATAGGTTAGTCCCAAAAATAGTATAAAAGTTTATAACAAAGCCCATTAACATCCAAAACAGATAATATAATAGCATGGAACAATAAAAAATTATAGATACGTTGGAGACGTATCAAGCATCCCCAAGCTTAATTCCTGCTCGTCCTCGAGTAGGTAAATGATAAAAACAGAATTTTTGATGTGGAATGCTACCTAGCATAATTCTCAATGTAATTTTCTTTATTGTGGCATGAATGTTGAGATCAGAAAGATTGAAGATAAAAGTTTAATATTGACATAAGAGTAATAATACTTCAAGCATACTAACAAAGTAATCATGTCTTCTCAAAATAACATGGCCAAAGAAAGTTATCCCTACAAAATCATACAGTCTGGCTATGCTCTATCTTCATCACACAAAATATTTAAATCATGCACAACCCCGGTTTTAGCCAAGCAACTGTTTCATACTTTAGTATTCTCAAACCTTTTCAATCTTCACGCAATACATGAGCGTGAGCAATGGACATAGCACTATAGGTGGAATAGGATGGTGGTTGCACTACTAGGGAAAGCCCTAGTAGTAGCGTGGGTTTTGAGGCTAGCAGCAGCGCGGGTGGCCGCGCTACTAATAAGGCGCTACAGGTAACTTATAGTAGTAGCGCGGCCCCTACCCGCGCTACTACTGTTGACTATATCAACAGCGCTTTTGCCGAACGCGCTACTATTAGTTAGCTGTAGCGATTTCGCAGTCCCTCGCTACTGCTATATCTTTCATCATTTTCCCCCTGTACCCCTTTCCCTTTCAGATGCTAGATACTAGGTACTGCTACTAGATATCAAATTCATAAACCATTATAAGTACTGGGTAGTACTCCCTTCATTCCAAATTACTCGTCGTGGTTTTAGTTCAAACCACGACGAGTAATTTGGAACGAAAGGAGTACTAGATAACAATTTCATGCATAGTCAACATGCATCTCAAGCAGTATAAGGTCATATCGACAACGATCATCATATGTAGTTCTAGATGATATCGACGACGATCATCATATGTAGTTCTAGATGATATCGACGACGATCATCATATGTAGTTCTAGATGATATCGACGACGATCATCATATGTAGTTCTAGATGATATAGCCACACACACACACATGTAGTTCTAGATGATATCGAAGACAATCATCATCCTCAAGCCTGGGCGGTTGGTGTTCCTGATAGTAATTAGGATGGCCTGTCCAACACGAAGATTCTTGCCATCGAGGAATTTCTTCCACCCAACCGAGTTTAAGTGTGTGCGACCGTCCGTGTCCACGCGGTAAGTACAAGTTGTGACGGAGCCCCTTGCAGTAAGGTGTAGTCCAGCTGAGCCTTCTTCATCAGGCTCGATACCATAACTCACATATATGCTCTTTGCCAATGTCTGAATAAGAAAAACATATTAATTAATAAATAGCCTCCCAAATAAGTACATATGGATTATCTACACTATTAATAGTTCCTTAGATTCGACACTAATAAGCATGTGATCGAACTCTACACTAAAACATATCATCGACTAGATTCCACACAACATACCATATCATTGGACTGTACACTAAGTATTTCATTGGATAATTTGCATTTGTAAGTATAACATACCATATCATGTCGATCAACCATGGTATCTGTCAGGTGGGTCATGAATGGCACCCCGACAAAGTCAGCACGTGGCGGAATTATGTCCCACGGGTTGGACACCTCCTCCTCGCTCAACCTTGTTCTTTGAGCTACGATGGCTTCATGAAGTGGGTCCTCATCATCTTCATCGAGTGGGTCCTCATCATCTTCATCATCTTCATCATCTTCCACCAGGTTGAGATAAATGACAGCCAGCTTGGGTCTTTCTGCTCTGAAGGAGAAGCTGATCAACTCACCACCAGTAAGACGCATGCGGGCGACGAAATGGGCCCATCCATCTCCTCCAATCTGCGACATATTGCGTCCTTTCTCGACCTCCATAGTGTACGCCCCCCAGGAGCCTCAAATGTCATAGTGTCTCCTGTCAGCTTGTTGAATTTCAACCTCACATTGCATGGGACGATCTGTGTAAAATAAGCAAAATGACACAATGCAGTAATGCCAACACTAAAAATAAAATAGTTATTACATTTCTTCTAATTTCTTGCCGCCGCATGACGAAAACTCGGCTGGAAGTAGATGCCGAACAACTTGCCAGTTGCAAGGCTGCTGGCGCACCTTGACTTGCACAGTCGACATAGTGGTGGTGGTGGTGGCGCCATTTTTCCTAAAGCAATATGAGCAAAGGATTAACGATCCACTTCACAGGAAAGAAAAACAATAGCATGTGATATTTTTGGTTCTTCCGCGAGAAGCAATTTGATGGACAATTATAATCCTAAGATCTAGTAACATATTAGATGACAAGGTACCACCTACATTTTGCCAAAAAGTAACTTATTACAAAAAAACAAAAGCATCTACCTATCCATGTACAGAAAAAATAACAATAAAATGGTGCATACTAAATCAACTAAATCAAAATGTTCTAAATCAACTAAATCAACTAGCCTACTAAATCAACTAAATCAAAATGTTCTAAATCAACTAAATCAACTAGCCTACTAAATCAACTAAATCAAAATGTTCTAAATCAACTAGCCTACTAAATCAACTAAATCAAAATGTTGCATATGAACTAGCCTACTAAATCAAAATGTAGCAGGGAGGAGGGAGAAGGAGGGGCGACTCGAGGAGGGAGAAGAGAGTAGGACGGAGGAGGAAGGCAGAGCGAGGAGGGGCCGGCCGGTGGCCAGTGGAGGGAGGATGGAGGAGGAAGGCGGAGCGAGGAGGGGTTGGCCAGCGGCGAGTGGAGGGAGGACGGAGGAGGAGGCCGGTACCGAGTCCAGCAAGGAGGAGGAGGTGACGGCGGCGCAGAGGGAGGAGGGGCGACGGGGGAGGACCGGCGCGGGGGGTTGAGAGGGGATCCAGTGAGTGTGTGAGTGTGAGTGGATCGGATAGAGGAGAAAGGGGTGGGAGATGGAATGGCTTAGCAGTAGCGCGCTATAGAGAAAGACGCTACTGCTAAACTACCTAGCAGCAGCGCCTTTCACAAAGAAGCACTACTGCTATGTGTCAGCATGTAAAAATAGACTTCAATGTATCAAAAATACATTGATCATCAACGATCTTTTTGTGTACAATCTGATTTGTCAATATGAGTCCTCACCGGTTTAGGAACCGGTGAAGACTCATATTGCGGCCACAAATTCTACACATAGATTTCAATGAAGACCAAGTGCTTGTCAAAGTCTGAGAAGTAACATATTTAAGGTGGTATATGTTGGAAATATGCCCTAGAGGCAATAATAAATTAGTTATTATTATATTTCCTTGTTCATGATAATCGTTTATTATCCATGCTATAATTGTATTGATAGGAAACTCATATACATGTGTGGATACATAGACAACACCGTGTCCCTAGTAAGCCTCTAGTTGACTAGCTCGTTGATCAATAGATGGTTACGGTTTCCTGACCATGGACATTGGATGTCATTGATAACGGGATCACATCATTAGGAGAATGATGTGATGGACAAGACCCAATCCTAAGCCTAGCACAAAGATCGTAGTTCGTATGCTAAAGCTTTTCTAATGTCAAGTATCTTTTCCTTAGACCATGAGATTGTGCAACTCCCGGATGCCGTAGGAATGCTTTGGGTGTACCAAACGTCACAACGTAACTGGGTGACTATAAAGGTGCACTACAGGTATCTCCGAAAGTGTCTGTTGGGTTGGCACG
>LR880968.1:940228997-940241200 GCA_904067115.1 Aegilops sharonensis
TATAATATACAATTTATCCTACATGGAGGCATTACTCCAGTGGTAGCGGTTAATGGAATTCTCGTTTGGGATCTATGACCCCTCGAGCAAAAATCCCGTTATTTCTTCTTGAAGTGCTCGTATGCGATCCCCTGGTAGGAGCTTCTCCCGCACGTCCCGGAAATTTAAAGAAGGAGATCAAATATGCATGTATTAGTTGTGTGTATATATATTAGATATCGATAATGATGTAAAAATTGTGAATAGTGCTCTGGCAACGTACCCATTGCTGTCTATCATCTCTGCTCCTTTTGGACGCCATCATGCGAATGTTTTCGCAAACGTAGTATGCACATAGATCATTCCCCGGCAACTGCTTCATGCACTTTATGAGAATGGAATTCAATCAGATAATAATTAATCAAGCATTATAACTAATGGTATATTGAAACTAGAATTAAAGAGATGGTAGCTAGCTAGTACCACTTAATTAATTATATCTGGGGTCGAAACCAATACAACTTTTCTTTCCATGGACTTGGAACCTCTTTCCTGAACTTTTGCCAAGCCCTGCCCGCCGGCAAATAAAATGAATAAAGGACTTATTAATTAGTTAATATCAGGAAATGACGAACTAAAGAGGCCGACATATAGTTTGATGATGATTGAAATTGCGTATTGACTATCCCCTTCACGATTTCGTACTCCTCGACTGGTTTAAGTAGCGAGTCCAGAACTTCAACTTCTCCATCTTCAACTCGAATGATTAACAAGATCCAGTGGTAACTGCATGCGCACACGCTTGCATGTATAAATTAAGCGGGCATGTGCATAACACTCATCAACTATCCTAAACCCTATACACTTATTAATTAACATCTAGCTAGTAAGCAAAAACAGAATTTGTAGTACAAGACAGTGAGACTCACCCGAAGTGGTAAGTAAGTAGTATATCTCGATTGATATTTAGGCGCTTCAAGAACTCTAGGAAGCTAGTCTCTGTATCTTGTTTATAGAATGGCTTTGACCATGTCACTTGATTAACGGTATTTGGGTCAATGAACCCAATGCCATAGCTGTTGGGGAACGTAGTAATTTCAAAATTTTCCTACGATCAGGCAAGATCTCACCACTAGGGAAAACCTTATACGCAGAAATTTAGCAACAACGCGGGTCAGAAAAGGGCGCTAGTGCTAGATAGCAGCAGCGATTGAGAAAAAACCGCGCTACAGATACAACCTTAGCAGTAGCGTGTGTAGCGGCAAAAGAGCTACTACTAATATTCCCATTGCTAGAATGATAGGCTACGCATAGCAGTAGCGGGCTTGGAAGAAGCGCGCTACCACTAGGGCATAAGTAGTAGCGCATTTCCTACGAAGAGCGCTACTACTAATGGAAATAAAATAAGATGAAAAACAAATAGAAAAGTAAATGAAAATGAAAAAAATAGAAAAAGGAGAAAGGAAAAAATAAAATGTAAAGCAAAATAAATGAAAAAGCGGAAAAATGGAGGAAGGCATAGCAGTAGCGTGTGTTTGTAAGAGGCGCTATAGCTAACGTAGCTGCAGCGCGTGTCCTAGACCCCTGCTATAGAAACAAAAAAGGAAATTAAAAAATGGAAGAAAATTACATAGCTATAGCAGCAACGCGTTTTGTAAAAACCGCTATAGCTATCTTAGCTATAGCGCGTTTTACTAAACGCGCTACCGCTAAGTTTGACTTAACCCAAAAACCGTTTCCCCCCGGCCACCACTTCTCCCCCAAATCCCTCGACCCACCCCGCCGCCGTCTCCCCGATTCGCCGTCGCCCCACTTCGCCGCCGTCTCCTACCGACGTCGACGCCACCAGAGCCGTGCGCCGTCGACGCCACCGGAGCCGCCCCCAACGCCACGGAGCCGTGCGGCCTCATCAACGCCACCGGAGCCGCCGTTGACGCCACCGGATCCTCCCTCGCCGTCACCGGAGACACCCCTGCCTCCCTTGCCACCACTGCCTCCCTCGCCACCACCGGAGCCATCCTCTGTAAGACCCCACCCCTCCTCTCTCTCTCTAGCTAGTTTAATTAGGTTAATTATCTAGGTTAGGGCAAAAATTTAGTTAGGGCTTTGACAGAGAAGTAGTTAGGTTAACTAGTTTAATTAGGTTAATTATCTAGGTTAGTGCAAAAATTTAGTTAGGGCTTTGACAGAGAACTAGTCAGGTTAACTAGTTTAATTAGGTTAATTATCTAGGTTAATTAGTGCAAAAGGGCTTTGACAGAGAACTAGCTGCATTAACTAGTTTAATTAGGTTAATTATCTAGGTAAACTAGATTAACTAACTAGGTTAATTAGGTAGGTTAATTAGGTTCGTTGGATTAACAAGCTAGGTTAAGTAGGTTGGCTAGGTTAGAGGAAAATTTTATTTTAGAGCATTAGGTCAGAAGGGTTAGAGAAATGGAGTTCCTTTGCAATTTAATTGGGTTCTGTCGTAGGCAGAGAAGGGTTAGAGATAATAATGTGTGTTTGTGTGAGAGAGAGGAATAGCTAGATCAACATAATTTGGGTTCTGTCCTAGGCAGAGAATTAGTGTTTAGTGAGGTCATTTTGCAAAGGTTTTTGATTTTTGAAAAGACCACTATTTTTCAAGGAAAAGAATTTAGGCAAATTTTATTTTAAAGATGATCCCTTCCTAGACTTTTATTGTTGATTATATCTTTTCATTGAAGTGGTCATGTTATATCCTTTCATTGAAGTTGTTCGATTGTGCCCAAGTGGCTTTGTTGTTTCCAGGGAATGATGCTGAGTGGCCTCTGTTTTGCCGGAATGTTGATTCATTTCTGTTCCGGCAAATTTCAGGTTCTCGATTTGTCCACTTTTTAGCAAAGGTCATGCCGAAATTTTCTGTGAATTTCGGCATGACCTTGTGCTACAAACTAGGACATATCGAGTGCCCGGGATTTGCCGCACCAGGAAGGAGTCAACGTTCCTGCAAAACAATAGGCCTTTTTTATGTCATTATTCATTTTACTAGGTCTAGAATTAATTGACTAGATTTAATCATAGGAAACATGGCTAGCAACGATGAAGGACAGGGTTCTGATGATTGCGACGACGTCTACTGGGCGGCAGACGAATTTTTTAGCCTTGCCGACGATCAACCAATGTTGTTGCTGGGCCCACCGGTGGCATCGGGGACTGAGACCGACACACAGACCGGTGCTGAGACTGATACCGGCGCTGAGACTCAGACCGGCATCGAGACCGGCACTGAGACTGAGACCGGCGCTGCCTCGGGGAGCAGAGCCAGTGTAGAACCGAAAGCAAAGAGGCAACGACCTCCTAACAAACTCAGGACTACTAGACTGGTGGTCACGGAGGTGGACGACGACAATTTTGAGCCAAAGGCGCCCGAGGAAGCGCGCGCATGCTACGACAATCAAATAGGCTGCATCGTATGGACAACCGCCACCATCAACGATGAGAAACTATAGAAGATAGAAAATATGAGGAGCTCCCTCCTAAAGAAGTTTCACCAGATATTCTTGTTCCCGGGCCAGAATGAGAAGGATTATGAAGATCCAGATGAGGACCCGACAATGAAGAAGATAAACAAACACGCCATGACCAAGTTTAGCGACGCGTTGGCCACCTGGAAAAATCGAGTGAAAGCAAAGATCATCGACAAGGAACCCTACTCCGAGATTGTAAAGGATAATCCGACAATCACGGAAGAGCAGTTTCAAATATTCAAGGAGGCTTGCGAGGACGAAGCTGCCAAAAAAAGTCTAAGTACATGAAGGGGCTTCAAGAGAGGAACATTGGGAGCCACCACCTCGGAAGTCGTGGTTACGACGGAAAGAGGTCCAAATGGGCCAAGGAGGACGCGGAAGCCGCGAGTCTGGGCATCCCAGACCCCTTGGTGGAGTTCATCATCCCGCAGGAGCGTGACGTCCTCAGGGCCCGGCACCGTTGGGACCCAGTGAAGAAGGTTTACGAGGCAAAACCGGTCATTACGGAGTTCATGAGACTGCTGGTAATTTTAGTTTCTGGTCAATTCGACTGCACACGTTAGTCATATTTGTAAACGATCCTTGTGCCTTTTGCAGAGAGAGCAGCACCGGATTGCGGCCGAAAGCGACTCGCCGTCTGAGGCATTGGCGAGGCCCAAGTGGTACACTTCATTCAACCGGGTGTTGAACATATTGAAATGACAACCGGTGGATACTCGACCGTCGTATGGACGCGTGCACGGTGTCGGAGACGGCGCCACGTGGAAGAAGTACTACCGTGAGACCACGGAGGAGAGAAAGGAAAGACGGAGGTTAACTGAAGAAAACATCGACAAGAAGGTTGAGATTGCGGTTGAGAAGAAATCATCTCAGACAGTCGCAACAGCAGTAGCCGCCGCAAAACAGGTGGTTGCAGATTTGTCTACTTCCTTGGTGACGGGCGTTTTCACTTGGACAAGGCAAAATCCAGAAAAAAATACAGAGGACTTTCCCCTTGCTGACTTCTTGGGGAGCAGCTCGACTAGCGTTGCACCAGCACTTGCTCCCGCGCCGGTTCCCGCACCTGCTCCTGCACCGGCTCCCGCACCAGACGTGCTCGGTGGTGCTTCTTCTTTGGCTGAGCTCGACGCCCTCACGGTATCTGTCACACCGGCCCCCTTCAATATAAATGTATAATCTCCTGTTTTCGTTGCCTTTCGGATGTCTCACGTCGCAGAATTTTCTTTGCAGGCCGACGAAACCCCGTGCACCATATTGTACACCATCGGCGACCAAAAGGTGGACGTGGGGAAGGCGATGATAATGGAGCCGAAGGAACCATTGTTCCACAGCCGGCCGATCCCCCCGAACGTCTTCAAGGTTTCCGTGGCCAGTGTCAAACCGGGCCACAAGAATTTGCCTCCTCTAATACTAGTGGGGGATGACGACGAGACCCCGCAGCGGCTTGGTGATTGTTGCAATGGGTGGGTCCTGTTGTGGCCAAAGAGTCTGCTTCATCTGGAAGCGGCCGGGAGCACACCCATGAGCACGCAGCCTCAGCAAGGTATGAACATCAACACCCCACCTACCCAATTAGCGTCGGGTGTCGGGTTGGGTGATAGCGGACGGGGTAAGGAGGAGGCTCCATTAGTCGCTGATGACGTCGCCATGGATGAGGATGAGGATGACGATGGCGCTGAATAGTATGTCTATACTGGCGCCTCCTCAGGGTTTGAGCGTCATGAGTCGGTGCCTGAATTGCCGTCTCAACGTATTATGGACGACCTTCCGGTAGTAAAGAAGTCTAGGAAGAGAGCGAGGAAAGGCAAAAAAACTGATTCTATGATCCAGCCGCCTCAGCAGCCTCGGCTTCAGGACCGTATAGATATCCCCGATGCGGATAAATGGCATATCCCCGGTCAACCAATCCTACCTGCAACAGCGCTACGGGCCAGATTCGGCGATCTAAGGAGACTTCATGATGATGTGCTGTGGGTAGAGAAATGCCTCATCGCCTCCAAAGATCCAGGATACCCACTCTACGTGGTTAACGTTCCGCGACAAATGTCGTACATCGACAGCTTCCCCGCGGATAAGTTCTTCCTCCGATTCAATTACATATTCGACATGTTTCACGTGAAGAAGCTGGATTTTACGTTTGTCTGCCTTTATGCCTTGCACATGAACTACATCATCGGGTTTGAGCAGATATCTCATATCTGTGTCGCTGACCCGTACTACATGCACGAGGGCTTCTTGGGAGTCTGCGCAAAGCACGGTGAATACGCGAGGGATTACATCGTTAGTTTCATGCTCGCCAATAAGGACAAGGAGGCGATTCTCGTGCCTTATCATCCCGTGTAAGTCATCTGCGCTGCTATCCTTCCTTCGATTTCAATCATTCATTTGCACGGTGGAGGCTAATTAATTTGAGGTGTACTTATTTTGCGCAGCGGCGGGCGCGCCGTCCTCATCATCCTCTACCCCCGATTCTCCCACGATCTTTACTTGGACTCGTCGAAGAACATTCACAAAAAGGATTACACCCACATCAAGGATGTTCTCGACAGTGCTATGTTTTACTACCAAGCAAGGGGTGGAGAGGTCAGGGACAAGAAGAGAAGGGGCGGCAGGGTCGCCTTCAGCCATAAGACCGACTTCTGCTACATCCAGCAACAGAACGATTCTCTTAATGATGGACTCTATGTCCTACACCACATGCTGGAGTACAGACGGGATCACCAGAACCTTCGCATGTCACCTAGATCCGGCGATGTCCATATTCTGCAATGGGCAAAGGACATAGGAGATATGGAGGATCATCGACTTCGAGCTGAGTTCTATAACATCCAGCACGAACTTGCCCAAATCATCATGAAGGAGGTCGTAGCAAAAACAGGGATGTTCTACGGAGAAGGACAAATGTCGCGGGAAGACGTCCGAACATGGATAGCCTCTCAGCGTCTCGACATGAAGCCTTTCACTAAGCTCGAGGACTATCTCCCTGACATGGATGGATGGCACGACATGGTGGAGTGATTGTCGATATATGACAATGTGTCCGTTTAGTCCATACTTTCTGTATGACAAAACTTTGAGTTATGCATGGTGAAACTTTATTTGTGATGTAATTAAACCGTCCTCCTCCTCGACTAGCGAAAATCACTCTAGTTAGGGCATTTTGGGGTACGATGAACTTTGTTATTTATGCTTATGATATGTTGTTTCTATTTTTGCCAAGTCTGTCTCTTTCTGTTGCTCAACTATATATGTTGCATATCATCGACTCATGTGACGATGCCGGTGCATAGATCATAGATGGCGAAGAAGTGCTACGCCAGGAGTATATATACGACAAGTGGCCGGAGTGTCAGGCCCAGGTGTACCGGTTTCCGGTTTCCGAGCGACAGGCAGTAGTTAGTTTAGGTTCACGCTAATGCGAGAGAGGGATACGAACTCATGTACTCAAAGTGATAGCTCTTCTCGCGTATCTCCTTGTTTAGATGGATGACGATGTATTTGCAAGTAATCGAGACTTGTATCGCTATTTTCGAGATGATGACGAGAGACCACTTTGTGTTGGATGATGATTATGATGATGACATGATTTGATGAGACTAATTGTATGTATATGCTATGATTACATTTGTATGTGTATGATATGCTAAAGATTATTGTATAAAGCCTATTCAAATACAAAACAAATATGCAGGGAAAAAAACTAATAAAACTAGTAGTAGCGAGGGGGGGGGGGAATTTAGCAGTAGCGCCGCCTTACAAGTAGCGCTTCCCTGTAAACAGCGCTGCAGATAATATCAGCATCGCCCTTTTCTAAAGAGTGATACAACTATTCATGTATAGCAGTAGCGTGGGACAACAGGCGCTACTGCTATATGTTAGCTGTAGCGCCTTATTAGTAGCGCCGGTCCCCGCGCTACTGAGAGGCCCAAAACACGCGCTGCTGCTAGGCTTTTCCCTAGTAGTGTCTATCTAGGAGATGCATAGCAACGAGACGGGAGAGTGTGTCCATGTACCCTCGTAGACCGAAAGCGAAAGCGTTTATCAACGCGGTTGATGTAGTCGTACACCTTCACGATCTGTCCCGATCAAGTACCGAATGTATGGCACCTCCATGTTCAACACACGTTCAGCTTGATGACGTCCTCTCCTTCTTGATCCAGCAAGACGGGTGAAGTAGTAGATGAGTTCCGGCAGCACGATGGCGTGGTGACGGTGTTGGTGAAGAACAATCTCTGCAGGGCTTCGCCAAGCACTACAGAAACTAGACACATGATAAACTAGAGCGGACGGGGTTGCCGGCACACGACTTGGTGTTTCTTGATGTGTTCCAGGTGCTGGCCCTGCCCCTCTGTTTATGTGTTGAGCCCTGGGGTCGAAACTTGGAGTAAAAGCCTCCTCAAAGTCGGTTTTGCCCGCAAGGTAGAATCGTTCTCGGACTTCCCGAACCAGACGCCACAAACCTTGGCATCTGGCCCAGACGCCATGGGCCAGACGCCAAGGTCTCCGGCGTTTGGCCCCCCGGCCTCCGTAAAATTCCTTTTGCACTGAATTGTCGCCCCGTGGGCCTGACCCCTTAGCCTAACCATATCATCCAATATATGAATCTTTACCTCCGGACCATTCCGGAGCTCCTCGTCATGTCCGTGATCTCATTCGGGACTCCGAACAACATTTACATAACTCATGTAATACTATATCGTCAACAAACGTTAAGCGTGCGGACCCTACGGGTTCGAGAACTATGTAGACATGACCGAGACACCTCTTCGGTCAATAACCAATAGCGGAACCTGGATGCTCATATTGGTTCCCACATATTGTACGAAGATCTTTATCGGTCGAACCGCTATGTCAACATACGTTATTCCTTTGTCATCAGTATGTTACTTGCCTGAGATTCGATCGTCGGTATCTTCATACCTAGTTCAATCTAATTACCGGCAAGTCTCTTTACTCGTTTCGTAATGCATCATCCCGCAACTAAATCATTAGTCACATTGCTTGCAAGGCTTCATATGATGTGCATTACCGAGAGGGCCCAGAGATACCTCTCCGATACTCAGAGTGACAAATCCTAATCTCGATCTATGCCAACCCAACAAACACCTTCGGAGATACCTGTAGAGCATCTTTATAATCACCCAGTTACGTTGTGACGTTTGATAGCACACAAGGCATTCCTCTGGTGTCTGGGATTTGCATAATCTCATAGTCCGAGGAATATGTATTTGACATGAAGAAAGCAGTAGCAATGAAACTGTAACGATCATAATGCTAAGCTAATGGATGGGTCTTGTCCATCACATCATTCTCCTAATGATGTGACCCTGTTCATCAAATGACAACACATGTCTATGGTTAGGAAACATAATCATCTTTGATTAACAAGCTAGTCAAGTATAGGCATACCAGGGACAGTTTGTTTTGTCTATGTATTCACACATGTACTAAGTTTCCGGTTAATATAATTCTAGCATGAATAATAAACATTTATCATGATATAAGGAAATATAAATAACAACTTTATTGTTGCCTCTAGGGCATATTTCCTTCAATAGCGTCCAGCTCTTTTCATTTCATAGATCTTCATTCTGCATAATACCACAGAAAAGAATATAGTGAGGATAATATTACAGGTAATGATCAACGAGCACTACAGGTAGCTAGAGACTTAATTAAATTACAGAAAGAAATCACTTACAGACAATAGCAATTGACGAGAGATTTGTCGAGTGCGTCTTGATTGAATAACTGAAATAGTTCTCTAAACTCAACATACAGAGCATTCTCATGGTAGTAATGATCAGCCTTGACTTTCACCATGAGGGACTCTCGATTGGTAGTCTTGGTAATTTTCATGTACCATTCATGCAATTGATACATTCTCGTAGAGAGCTTCTTGACCTCCTCAGGATTGACCAAAGGTTCATCGCGGGCATATTTCCGTTTTATTTCCGCCTCTGTAATCAATGGTGTGGGCTCGAGCTCTAGGATTTGTTCCACAGTGACACCGGCCTCTTCAGCCATCCTTCTATGATCGTCGGTTATTACCGGCAGATCGTAGCTGGTACTCACATGTGTTGATGGTACAATGAGCGGGGGGATCGATTGCACTGCCTGTTCTCCCAGTTGGGGAACATTTTTCCCGCTTTTCTTGGCAGCTGCTTGGCTGGAGCTCGAGCTCGACTCCTTCTTTCGGCACTCAGGTGCCTTCCTGATTTGGCGCTCATAGTCCGAGTCAACAGGCTTGGGAGCTCGTGGCTGAGCCATACGAATAAAGTGCTGAATGGCATGCTCAGGCACTTTGTCCTTTGGCAACAGTGGCGGTTTCGGTCCAAAATGGGCGTCCAATTGTCTCCTGACTTGCGTTTTCCTCTTCGCTCCTATCGTAAGGCCTCTGCGGAAGAGGCGTGAGGCTTGGACCATATTGGAATATCTTGCCTCCTTTACTTGTACCGCCAGCCGCCATAATTGCGGCGGCTCTCTTCCACTGTTGCTTAGGCGGCGGAGCCTGTTGAGGCGGCTGAGACGGCTTGCGTGGTGCCTGACTTGGAGGAGGAGGCCTGGGCTGACGCGGTGCTGGACGACTTGGATGAGGAGGAGGAGTGGGCTCACGCGGTGCCGGACTTGGAGGAGGAGGAGTGGCCTCACGCGTTGGCGGACTTGGAGGAGCAGGAGTGTGCAGAGGCGGTGCCTGACTTGGAGGTGAAGGAAATATGCCCTAAATGCAATAATAAAGTTATTATTTATCTCCTTATTTCATGATAAATGTTTATTATTCATGCTAGAATTGTATTAACCGGAAACTTAGTACATGTGTGAATACATAGACAAAACGTATTGTCCCTAGTATGCCTCTACTAGACTAGCTCGTTAATCAAAGATGGTTATGTTTCCTAACCATAGACATATGTTGTCATTTGATGAACGGGATCACATCATTAGGAGAATGATGGGATGGACATGACCCATCCATTAGCTTAGCATTGTGATCGTTATGGTTTCATTGCTACTGGTTTCTTCATGACTTATACACGTTCCTCAGACTATGAGATTATGCAACTCCCAAATACCGGAGGAACACCTTGTATGCTATCAAATGTCACAACATAACTGGGTGATTATAAAGATGCTCTACAGGTGTCTCTAAAGGTCTTTGTTGGGTTAGCATAGATCGAGATTAGGATTTTTCACTCTGTGTATCGGGGAGGTATCTCTGGGACCTCTCGGTAATGCTCATCACTATAAGCCTTGCAAGCAATGTGACTAATGAGTAAGTTATGGGATGAAGCATTACAGAACGAGTAAAGAGACTTGCCGGTAATGAGATTGAACTAGGTATGAAGATACCGACGATCGAATCTCGGGCAAGTAACATACCGATGGCAAAGGGAACAATGTATGTTGTTATGCGGTTTGACCGATAAAGATCTTCGTAGAATATGTAGGAGCCAATATGAGCATCCAGGTTCCGCTATTGTTTATTGACCGGAGATGTGTCTCGGTCATGTCTACATAGTTCTCGAACCCGTAGGGTCCACACGCTTAACGTTCGATGGCAATTTGTATTATGAGTTATGTGTTTTGATGACCGAAGTTTGTTCGGAGTCCCGGATGAGGTCACAGACGTGACGAGGAGTCTCGAAATGGTCGAGACGTAAATATTCATATATTGGAAGGCTATATTCGGACATCGGAAATGTTCCGAGTGGTTCGGGTATTTTTCAAAGTACCGGGGAGTTACGGGAATTCACCGGGAGAAGTAATGGGCCTTATTGGGCCATACGGGAAAGGAGGAGGCATGCCAAAGGGGAGGTGGTGCCCCCCCCATGGGTTCGAATTGGACTAGGGGAAGGGGTGGCGCCCCCCTTGCCCTTTCCTACTCCCTCTCTCTTTCCCTCTTTCCTTCTCTCATACTCCAAAATGGAAAGGGATTCCTAGTAGGACTTGGAAGTCCTAGTAGGACTCCATACTTTTGGCGCACCCCTAGGGGTCCGGCCTCCCTCCCTCCCTCCTTTATATATGTGGGCAGGGGGCACCCCAAAGACACACAAGTTTCTCTTAACCGTGTGCGGTGCCCCCTCCACAGCTACACACCTCGATCATACCATCATAGTGCTTAGGCGAAGCCCTGCGCCGGTAGCATCATCATCACTGTCGCCATGCCGTCGTGCTGACGGAACGATCAAGAGCACGAGGGACATCATCAAGCTGAACGTGTGCTGAACGTGGAGGTGTCGTACGTTCGGTACTTGATCGGTTGGATCGCGAAGAAGTTCGACTACGTCAATCACGTTATTGAAACACTTCCGCTTTCGGTCTACAAGGGTACATGGACACACTCTCCCCTCTTGTTGCTATGCATCACCTAGATAGATCTTGCGCGATCGTAGGAAATTTTTGAAATTACCGCGTTCCCCAACAGTGGCATCCGAGCCGGGTCTATGCGTAGATGTTTTATGCACGAGTAGAACACAAAGAGTTGTGGGTGATAATGGTCATACTGCTTACCACCAACGTCTTACTTTGATTCGACGATATTGTTGGATGAAGCAGCCCGGATCGACATTACATGACCGCGTTCATGAGACTGGTTCTACCGACGTGCTTTTGCACATAGGTGGCTGGCGGGTGTCTGTTTCTCCAACTTTAGTTGAATCGAGTTTGACTACGACCGGTCCTTGTTAAATGTTAAAACAACACACTTGACGAAAAATCGTTGTGGTTTTGATG
>LR880968.1:940251922-940265801 GCA_904067115.1 Aegilops sharonensis
GGTTCAATCTTGCGGTGTCCTTTCCCAGTGACAGTAGGGGCAGCAAGGCACATATTGTATTGTTGCCATCGAGGATAAAAATATGGGGTTTATATCATATTGCTTGAGTTTATCCCTGTACATCATGTCATCTTGCCTAATGCGTTACTCTGTGCTTATGAACTTAAGACTCTAGATGCATGTTGGATAGCGGTCGATGTGTGGAGTAATAGTAGTAGATGCAGAATCGTTTCGAGCTACTTGTCGCGGACGTGATGCCTATATACATGATCATGCCTAGATATTCTCATAACTATGCACTTTTCTATCAATTGCTCGACAATAATTTGTTCACCCACCGTAATACTTATGCTATCTTGAGAGAAGCCACTAGTGAAACCTATGGCCCCCGGGTCTATTTTCCATCATATAAGTTTCCGATCTATTTTATTTTGCAATCTTTACTTTCCAATCTATATCATAAAAATACCAAAAATATTTATCTTATTATCTCTATCAGATCTCACTTTTGCAAGTGACCGTGAAGGGATTGAAAACCCCTTTGCAAGGTTCTTATTTGTTTGTGCAGGTACGAGGGATTTGAGTGTAGCCTCCTATTGGATTGATACCTTGATTCTCAAAAACTGAGGAAAATACTTACACTACTTTGTTGCATCACCCTTTCCTCTTCAAGGGAAAACCAACGCATGATCAAGAGGTAGCAAGAAGGATTTCTGGCGCCGTTGTCGGGGAGTCTACACACAAGTCAAGAAATACCAAGTACCCATCACAAACTCTTATCCCTCGCATTACATTATTTTCCATTTGCCTCTCATTTTCCGCTCCCCCACTTCACCTTTGCCTTTTCTTCGACTTCTTCCCGTATGTATTTTTGTTTGTGTTTCCACGCGCCTTCTATTTGCTTGCATCTTTGCTTGCTAAAAATCTATTGATATGGATCCACTTAAAGTGTTCTACTTGGATCATCTTCGATCCTTATGCGCTCATGCTGAAACCCCAACTAGCCTAGTTGATGGGAAATCTTTAGATGAGCATGCTCATTTTGTGCGTCACTGTTTATCTGAAAAGGGGAGACTCTTACGGGATCAAATAACAGATTGTTGTGCTATGCTTGGAATCTTTGTGATATTTATGATTTTACTTGTTGCTCTATGAACCCTAAAAAACACTTCCCCTACCTATGTGAGTTTAATGATAATGTAATCTTATCTTCTTATGCAAAGGGTGTTTATAGTTATTACGATATCAAACAAATTGAAGAATTTGTTGCTTTTAAGGGTACTTATGAAGTTTCTTCTTTGAATGAAAAGTATGATAATACTCTCTACGAATCTGAAAATTTTGACATACTTAAATATTGCTATGAAAATTATGCTCATAATGTCTATGTCAAAGAATTTATTGAGAGAATGACCGTTGCTTTGGAAGAAAAATAATGATCTGCATAAATTTATAGATAATGATGATTCCGATGATTTGATTGAAATATCCCTTGATGAACATGATGCTTGCTATTCTTATGGCCATGATGCCAATATTTATGGAGATGAATTTGCTATAGTTCCTTATGTTAAACATGAGATTATTGCTATTGCACCCATACTTGATAGTTCCTTGAATCAAAAGCATGATTGCAATGATGGTACTATAAATTCTCTTGATGTCAATTGTGCTAATAATATGCAAAACCCTAAGCTTGGGGATGCTAGTTTTGCTATGTCTACTACTTGTTGCAATGATCATGATTGGGGTGATTCTTCTTATGATCTTGAAAATTTATTTAAGCCCCATGATGAATATGAGATTGATAATAATGTTTGCAATAATATTGAAAGTGGGTTTGGAAGAGTGTCAACTTTAGATCCCACACATTTGGAGAATGTTCAATCTTATGACATTTTTGATACAAGTGGGTTTGGAGAGGTCATGACTTTAGTTAATGTTAATCCCACTATTTTGGAAGAGTGTCAACTTTGCATACATGTGGATCGTGTTAAGAATATGTTTTGTGATAGCTATATTGTTTAATTTTCTTATGATCCTACATGTAATTATTATGAGAGAGGAAAATATGGTTGTAGAAATTTTCATGTTACTAAATTACCTCTTGTTATGTTGAGATTGCTAATGTTTAGATCTTGCTTGTCTTGCTAATTTGTTTTCCTATAAAATGCCTATGCATAGGAAGTATGTTAGACTTATATGTGATTTTCATATGCTACATGATGCTCTCTTCATGTTTCAATTGCTATCTTTTAAGTGAGCATCATTGAATTGAACAAGCCTAGCTAGGGGCGTTAAACAATAGCGCTTGTTGGGAGGCAACCCAATTTTATTTTTGTTTCTTGCTTTTTGTTTCTGTTTAGTAATAAATAATTCATCTAGCTTCTGGTTAGATGTGGTTTTAGGTTTTAATTAGTGTTTGTTCCAAGTAGAACATTTGGAAGACTTGGGTGAAGTCTTTATGATCTTGCTGTAAAAAACAGAAACTTTAGCGCTCACGAGATTAGCTGCCATTTTTTACTGGAAAGTGCTTTTAGGTTGATTCTTTTTGCATTAAATTAATAAACAAATTATCCAGGACTTCTTATTTTGGTAGAATTTTGGGGGTTCCAGAAGTATTCGAAAGTTACAGATTGCTACAGACCGTTCTGTTTTTGACAGATTCTGTTTTTCGTGTGTTGTTTGCTTATTTTGATGAATCTATGGCTAGTATTGGGGGGTATGAACCATAGAGAAGTTGAAATAAAGTAGGTTTAACACCAATATAAATAAATAATGAGTTCATTACAGTACCTTAAAGTGGTGGTTTGTTTTATTTCGCTAACGGAGCTCATGAGATTTTTTGTTGAGTTTTGTGTTGTGAAGTTTTCAAGTTTTTGGGTAAAGATTTGATGGATTATGGAATAAGGAGTGGAAAGAGCCTAAGCTTGGGGATGCCCAAGGCACCCAAAGGTAAAATTCAAGGACAACCAAAAGCCTAAGCTTGGGGATGCCCCGGAAGGCATCCCCACTTTCGTCTTCATCCATCGGTAACTTTACTTGATGCTATATTTTTATTCACCACATGATATGTGTTTTGCTTGGAGCGTCTTGTATGATTTGAATCTTTGCCTTTTAGTTTACCACAATCATCCTTGCTGTACACACCTTTTGGGAGAGACACACATGAATCAGAATTTATTAGAATACTCTATGTGCTTCACTTATATCTTTTGAGCTAGATAATTTTGCTCTAGTACTTCACTTATATCTTTTTAGGGCACGGCGGTGGTTTTATTTTATAGAAATTATTGATATCTCATGCTTCACTTATATTATTTTAAGAGTCCTTTAGAACAGCATGGTAATTTCTTTGGCTAAAATTTTAGTCCTAATATGATGAGCATCCAAGATAGGTATAATAAGAACTATCATATAAAGTGCATTGAATACTATGAGAAGTTTGATACTTGATGATTGTTTTGAGATATGAGTATGGTAATATTAGGGTCATGCTAGTTGAGTAGTTGTGAATTTGAGGAATACTTGTGTTAAAAGTTTGTGATTCCCGTAGCATGCACGTATGGTGAACCATTATGTGATGAAGTTGGAGCATGATTTATTGATTGATTGCCTTCCTTATGTGTGGAGGTCGGGATCGTGCGATGGTTAACTCCTACCAACCCTTCCCCTAGGAGCATGCGTGTAGTACTTTGTTTTGATAACTTGTAGATTTTTGTAATAAGTATGTGAGTTCTTCATGACTAATGTTGAGTCCATGGATTATACGCACTCTCACCCTTCCACCATTGCTAGCCTCTCTTGTGCCGCGCAACTTTCACCGGTATCATACACCCACCATATACCTTCCTCAAAACAACCACCATACCTACCTATTATGGCATTTCCATAGCCATTCCGAGATATATTGCAATGCAACTTTCCACCGTTACGTTTATTATGACACGCTCCACCATTGTCATATTGCTTTGCATGATCATGTAGTTGACATCGTATTTGTGGCAAAGCCACCATTCATAATTCTTTCATACATGTCACTCTTGATTCATTATCCCGGTACACTACCGGAGACATCCACATAGAGTCATATTTTGTTCTAAGATTCTTGAGTTGTAAGTAAATAAAAGTGTGATGATCTTCATTATTAGAGCATTGTCCCATGTGAGGAAAGGATGATGGAAGCGATGATTCCCTCACAAGTTGGGATGAGTCTCCGGACTTTATGAAAAATAAAAGAGGCCAAAGTAGCCCAAATAAAAAAAGAGGCCAAAGAAGCCCACAAAAAAGAGAGAAAAGGAGAGAAGGGACAATGTTACTATCCTTTTACCACACTTGTGCTTCAAAGTAGCACCATGATCTTCATGATAGAGAGTCTCCTATGTTGTCACCTTCATATGCTAGTGGGAATTTTTCATTATAGAACTTGGCTTGTATATTCCAATGATGGGCTTCCTCAAATTGCCCTAGGTCTTCGTGAGCAAGCAAGTTGGATGCACACCCACTTAGTTTCTTTTGATGAGCTTTCATACACTTATAGCTCTAGTGCATCCGTTGCATGGCAATCCCTACTCACTCGAATTGACATCTTCTCCTTTTTTGTCTTGTCCACAACCACCATCATATTCCACCTATAGTGCTATGTCCATGGCTCACGCTCATGTATTGCGTGAAGATTGAAAAAGTTTGAGAATACTAAAGTATGAAAAAATTGCTTGGCTAAAATCGAGGTTGTGCATGATTTAAATATTTTGTGTGATGAAGATAGAGCATAGCCAGACTATATGATTTTGCAGGGATAACTTTCTTTCGCCATGTTCTTTTGAGAAGACATGATTACTTTGTTAGTATGCTTGAAGTATTATTACTCTTATGTCAATATTAAACTTTTGTCTTGAATCTTTCAGATCTGAACATTCATGCCACAATAAAGAAAATTACATTGAGAATTATGCTAGGTAGCATTCCACGTCAAAAATTCTGTTTTTATCATTTACCTACTCGAGGACGAGCAGGAATTAAGCTTGGGGATGCTTGGTACGTCTCCAACGTATCTATAATTTTTGATTGTTCCATTCTATTATATTATCTGTTTTGGATGTTTAATGGGCTTTATTATACACTTTTATACTAATTTGGGACTAACCTTTTAACTGGAGGCCCAATCCAAATTGCTGTTTTTTTGCCTATTTCAGTGTTTCGCAGAAAAGGAATATCAAACGGAATGAAACCTTCAAGAGAGTTATTTTTGGAACAAACGCAATCCAAGAGACTTGGAGTGGACGTCAAGAAAGAAACGAGGAAGCCACGAGGCAGGAGGGGTAGGCGCCCCCCACCCTCGTGGGCCCCTCGTGGCTCCCCTGATCGACTTCTTTCGCCTATATATATACTCATATACCCTTAAAACATCCGAGAGCACTACGAAACCCTATTTCCACCTCCGCAACCTTCTGTGCCCGTGAGATCCCATCTTGCGGCCTTTTCCGACGCTCCGCTGGAGGGGGAATCGACCATGGAGGGCTTCTACATCAACACCATAGCCTCTCCGATGATGTGTGAGTAGTTTACCTCAGACCTGCGGGTCCATAGTTACCAGCTAGATGGCTTCTTCTCTCTCTTTCGATCTCAATACAAAGTTCTCCTCGATCTTCTTGCAGATCTATTTGATGTAATTATTTTTGCGGTGTGTTTGTTGAGATCTGATGAATTGTGGGTTTATGATCAAGATTATCTATGAACAATATTTGAATCTCCTCTGAATTCTTTTATGTATGATTTGTTATCTTTGCAAGTCTCTTCGAATTATCAGTTTGGTTTGGCCTACTAGATTGATCTTTCTTGCAATGGGAGAAGTGCTTAGCTTTGGATTCAATCTTGTGGTGTCCTTTCCCAGTGACAGCAGGGGTAGCAAGGCACGTATTGTATTGTTGCCATCGAGGATAAAAAGATGGGGTTTATATCATATTCTTGAGTTTATCCCTCTACATCATGTCATCTTGCCTAATGCGTCACTCTGTTCTTATGAACTTAATACTCTAGATGCATGCTGGATAGCGGTCGATGTGTGGAGTAATAGTAGTAGATGCATAGTCGTTTCGATCTACTTGTCGCGGATGTGATGCCTA
Source organism: Aegilops sharonensis (assembly GCA_904067115.1). Lineage (NCBI taxonomy): Eukaryota > Viridiplantae > Streptophyta > Magnoliopsida > Poales > Poaceae > Aegilops > Aegilops sharonensis. The sequence goes on from LR880968.1 coordinate 940,258,048, forward strand.
TATACATGATCATTCCTAGATATTCTCATAATTTTGCACTTTTCTATCAATTGCTCGACAGTAATTTTTTCATCCACTGTAATACTTATGCTATCTTGAGAAAAGCCACTAGTGAAACCTATGGCCCCTGGGTCTATTTCCCATCATATAAGTTTCCGATCTATTTTATTTTGCAATCTTTAATTTCCAATCTATATCATAAAAATACCAAAAATATTTATTTTATTATCTCTACCAGATCTAACTTTTGCAAGTGACCATGAAGGGATGGACAACCCCTTTATCGTGTTGGTTGCAAGGTTCTTATTTGTTTGTGCAGGTACGAGGGATTTGAGCGTAGCTTCCTACTGGATTGATACCTTGGTTCTCAAAAACTGAGGGAAATACTTACACTACTTTGCTGCATCACCCTTTCCTCTTCAAGGGTAAACCAACGCATGTTCAAGAGGTAGCACTCGCGTTGTTGCTTCCCTTTATTTTTGATATGTTCCTAGAGAAAAATAAGTTGAAGGATGATAGTAGCAATGATGCGGACTGGGTCCGTGATCTGAGGTTTATCCTCATTGCTGCATAGAAGAATTATGTCCTTGATGCACCGCTAGGTGACAGACCTATTGCAGGAGCAGACGCATACATTATGAACGTTTGGCTAGCTCAATATGATGACTAATTGATAGTTTAGTGCACCATGCTTTACGGCTTAGAATCGGGACTTCAAAAATGTTTTTGAAACGTCACGGGGCATATGAGATGTTCTAATTGCTGAAATTGGTATTTCAGACACATGCCCGTGTCAAGAGGTATGAGACCTCAAGTACTTTGCCTAAAATATGGAGGAGAATTGCTCAACTAGTGAGCATGTGCTCAGAATGTCTGGGTACTACAATCACTTGAATCAAGTGGGAATTAATCTTCCAGATAAGATAGTGATTGGCAGAGTTCTCTAGTCACCATCACCAAGTTACTGGAACTTCGTGATGAACTATGGTATGCAAGGGATGACGAAAATGATTCCCGAGCTCTTCGTGATTCTGAAATCGACGAAGGTAGAAATTAAGAAAAAGCATCAAGTGTTGATGATTGACAAGACCACTAGTTTAAAAAAAGGGCAAAGGGAAAGAAAGGGAACTTAAAATAGAATGGCAAGCAAGTTGTCACTCCCTGTCGGTGTACAAAAGTAGGGGCTCTGCTTTTGACCCCTCTACTTGTGCATGGGCAGTCAGAGCCTCCCGCCACGGCCACGCATAACGGGGCAGGAAAGGGAAGCCGGAGGGAAGCCGAAGCCACAAGGCAAACAAAGCAACAACGAGGACCAAGGCCACAAAGGTCAGATGGACGAAGCAGGTTTCCCCGACAAGGACCCTTGCCGGGGCAGCCTCAGCGGCCCCGGCAAGACCCTTGCCGGGGCAGCTCGCCCCACCAGCCGAGCGAGCCACCTTCGAGCCCACCAACGCTAGACAAATGCTTTGGGACAGGGCTCGGGAGGCACCTCCGTGGTGGCATGCAGATCTTTGTGAAGACATAGAATGCTCAAGATCAAGTAAGGATAGGAAGGCAACTATCCTCACCGAAGGAATCCACAAGACCCCCGGCAAGATCCTTGCCGGGGACGCCAGTGCACCACGGCAAGACCCTTGCCGGGCCACCCGGCAAGGCCCTTGCCGGGCCACCCGGCAAGACCCTCGCCAAATGCATCGACAGGGCCACTGCCATGCCCGCACCAGCCAAGTCTTCACCGCCGTTCGCATGCAGCTGCCGACCCAACCAGCTGGGCAGGCACCTACGTGGCAGCATGCAATCCTTCGTGGAGGCTCCACCACCGCGCCACCTCAGCTGCCTGCCTGCCTACATGGCACCGCATGCATCGCTGGCCAGGGCGCGTGTCAAAGCGAGGGGGAGCGACGACGGACGGGACGGGCCTCGCCCCCGTCCCCGATAAAGCGAAGGGACACCTAAGCCTCGCATAAATGCGTTTTGTCCTGTAATACTAGCGATAAACTCGCAATGCTGTAGCACTTTCCACCTCCTGTGTGCCACTGTGGCAGCCCCTTTCGTCTATAAAAGGAGTCCCATGGCACACGGAGAAAGGATTCGGCTCTTTGGAACCTCGCAGCACCTAGAGCTAGTTCGAGAGCTCAAGAACACTAATACATCCACCAAAGCAGGATTGTAGGGTTTTACGCATCTTTGCGGCCCGAACCTGGGTAAATACCCTTTGTGTCGTTTGCTAGTCCTTCTCTCCTCACGATCCCCGCGCCCCGCAACCGTAGAAGGGATTCCGGTGATCCCATAGGTGTCGTTTCCCACCGACATCTTTGGCACGCCAGGTAGGGGGCGCAATGGTGAGAATCTGGCCTAGCAGTCGACCTAGCTGTTCTCCATCGCCACGGCTTCTGCGGAGAAGGCGACCAAGAAGGCGACATTGCCCGTTGGCACGAAGGACGCCGAGGCGGCGACGAGAGAGCTAAGTCATGCTGAACTTTGGGTTTGTTTCCTTAAATATAATGTTATTGTCCTCGAAGGTTCGGCCTATGTATGGGAAGCCTGTACACAGAGGGGCCCTCCTGCGATCGGCAACGCCCTTGTTCTGTTTCGAGTCCGCTCAACAGTTCAAACGGCCGCGTCGAGAGCGGCAGGGTAACCTTTCGCCATCGGCAACACTCTCGGTTCTGACTCGAGTCAAGCTCGACAGATCGAGCGGCCGCACCAAGGGTGGTAAGGTGCTTCACCCGGCAACAAGCACACCCGACAGGCTAATGAGGACCCGTCCTCAAAGCGCCACCATGGTTTACGTTCCGACAAGCTTACCCAGTTGACGTGGGGTGAACATACAAAGGAAAACCGAACAGGAAAATAACATGCATAGTTTCAGGAGCACTGCAGAGTTATATTACACAAATTGCCGCCATGGTTCTAACAAAAGATAGCATTGTCTTGGTCATGAACCTGCAGCGGCGATGGAGAACGGGATGCCTAGTCCCGGCGCTGGCCCTCCACCCTCTTGATTTTGTCGATGCGGCTGAGGATGGGATGGATATGCTCATTGAGCGCCGCGATGTCGACACCCTCTGGCAAGCTCTTCAGCAAAGCTCCAAAGTCGAGGTCGGGGTGCCAGTGCGCGATCTTGGTGAGCACCCTGGTCATGGTCCCCCGACAGAGTATCCGGGATTCCTCGGCTAGGGAGGCCGCCCGGTTGGAGTGAAGCCGCATTAGCGCGCCGACGACCTTCTCGAAGTATATGGTCAGGTTGGCGTTGGGGCTCAGGCTCGCTTCTGGGGCGTACCCCATCTCCGGCATCCCCATAATGGCCAGCTGATCGGCGGCCGAGTTTGTGACGGCAGCATGGCGCCCGAGCCAGCGTTTCTCGCCCGCCTTGTAGTCCTTAAGGTTGGCGGTCTCATTCCTCAGCAGTTGTTTCTCCGTCTCCAGCTCCTTGGTCAGGAGCCCCTCCCGGGTCAAGGCCCCCGACAGCGTCTCCTCGAGCTCTCCCAGCTTCAGCTTGAGATCTTTGATGGAGGCATTGGCTTTCGAGAGCTCTCCAGGCTTGCTGATGATCTCGCCCTGCGCCACCGTCAGAGCACCGTTGAGCGTATGCTTCTCCTGGGCCAGCTTCAGAGCTTGCTCCTCCGGCTCCTTCACCTTGCCGGCGTGGGCCTAAGCCAGGGCGTTGAGTGCCTCCTGATGCCTCCGCTCCAGCTCTTGGGTCCGCTGCAGGACGAGCTTGTCCACCTCTTCGTCCTTGCCGCGGAGCATGGCGGCAAGCTTCTCCTCGCGCTCGGCAAGGTCCTCCTACTGGGTCTTCAGGGCGGCCTCGTGCTGGGATCAGACGGCTTCGGCTTAATCGGCCAACTTCTTCGCCGTCTCCTGGGCCTTCTCGATGTCGGCCAGCTTCAGGGCGAGCTCCACCTCACGGTTGGCCAGCTCGCCCTGGGCGGCCTTCAGCTCGACCTGAGTCTGGCGGAACTAGTCTTGCGCCTCGGCGACGCGCCCTTCAAAGTCCGCCTCCGCTTTCTCCACCATCGCCGTCCTGGACTTGGCCTTGTCCAGACGGGCGCGGTGGAGCGCCTGAAGCTTCCGAAAGCTGGCGCCCATGTCCTGGAGCAGCAGCTCCTCCTGGGAGCCAGCGCCACCAACGCCCGGCTCGTCAACGACCTCGAGCCCAGCCGCGGCAAGCACCTCCTCGTCGAACACCTCTCCCTCAAAGGGAGCCTTGGTGCTCGACGCGCCAAGGAGGTGGACGAAGAGATCGTCGCTGACCCTCAGGTACCTGCCAGAGCCAGAGGCAGCAGAGGAGGAGGGCAGGTCGTCGAACGCCACCTCATCGGCAGTGGCCTTGTCGGCGTCCCCGGCAGGCCCCTTGCCGGGCTCTTCGGCAGGCCCCTTGGCAGCATCCTCGGTGGCACCCCTGGCGCTCTCCTCGGCAGCAATCTTCTTCGCCTCCGCCGCGGCCTTCGCGGCGACGTCCTTGATGGTGGTGTCGATGTCCTCTGAGGAGGGGCTTGGACGCCAAGAAAGAGATGGGGCGAAGACAAGATCGAAAGCCGATGAGGAAAAGAGGAAAAGAAGAATGCAAACAGAAGAGAAGGGCGAGTAGCCTACCCGTGCCGGGCCGAGAGGCGGAAGCCCCTTCTCCGCCAAGGTCTGGCGTCGAGGCAAAGCCGCCGGCGCCTGCGTTCTCCTCCCCCTCCTCCGTGTGCACGGCCTCGGTGCTTGGTGTCCTTGCCGGGGACGCCCCTTGGGGCGGTGTATTCGACAGTGGCGGCACGATCGGAGGGCCCTCTGTGGCTCCCTTTGGTGCTGCTCCTCTCCTGCATCCACGCCACGGTTAACACTGAAGCATCGACCATGACGCACGTTGATAGAGGGCGGATGGTGGACTTACGCTGGGGGCTGGGCTGGGGGCTGCTGTCCGGGCTGCTCGACACCACCAGTGGCGTACTGGAGGTGCCTGCCGGGGGCTGGCCACTCGCCGAAGTCCTGGCCCTCTTTATCCTCTGGGCCAGCGTCTCCACATCCCTGCAAGATGAAGACAAGTAAGCAACGCCATCGGGGAGGAGTGTAAGGAATGAGGGAGGAAAAGCAGAGGCTTACTCTTCGTTCTCTTCCTCCTCCTCCTCTGTTATCTTCCTCTTTCGCACCGGGCTGAGAGGCCAGAGCTCTCTCTCCGGGCTGAGAGGCCCGAAGTCAAACAAGTCACTCCCAATCCCAACGCCAATATTTGCCGGCGAGGAGGGAGGCGATGGCGTCCGGACGCGCTTGGACGACGAAGAAGCAGATGTCCTCTTCTTCGACGCCACGGCTTTTGCTGTTTTCTTCATCGCCACCGCCCTCGTCTGGCGCATGGACGCTTCCTGCGTTTGACGCAGCTGCACGGCCTGGTCGGAGCGGACCGGGTCGCCGGAGGTGGCCCGCCGCAGGACCCGCCTTTTCTCGGTGATCGGGGGATCGGCGGTCGCGGCCCTCTCCTCCTCGCCCTCCTCCGTCGACGACCCGTCGGCAGCGTCCTCAACGAGGGGAGCCCCGGTACCGCCGTCGCTGGCCTCCCCAGCGGCAGCAGCCCACCGGGCGAGCTCCCTCTCCTCCGCCTCTGCTGCGGCTGAAGGAAATATGCCCTAGAGGCAATAATAAAGTTATTATTTATTTCCTTATATCATGATAAATGTTTATTATTCATGCTAGAATTGTATTAACCGGAAACATAATACATGTGTGAATACATAGACAAACATATAGTCACTAGTATGCCTCTACTAGACTAGCTCATTAATCAAAGATGGTTATGTTTCCTAACCATAGACATGAGTTGTCATTTGATTAATGGGATCACATCATTAGGAGAATGATGTGATTGACATGACCCATTCCGTTAGCTTAGCACTTGATCGTTTAGTATATTGCTATTGCTTTCTTCATGACCAATACATGTTCCTGTAACTATGAGATTATGCAACTCCCGTTTACCGAAGGAACACTTTGGGTACTACCAAACGTCACAACGTAACTGGGTGATTATAAAGGAGTACTACAGGTGTCTCCAAAGGTACATGTTGGGTTGGCGTATTTCGAGATTAGGTTTTGTCACTCCGATTGTCGGAGAGGTATCTCTAGGCCTTCTCGGTAATACACATCACATAAGCCTTGCAAGCATTGCAACTAATAAGTTAGTTGTGAGATGATGTATTACGGAACGAGTAAAGAGACTTGCCGGTAACGAAATTGAACTAGGTATTGGATACCGACGATCGAATCTCGGGTAAGTAACATACTGATGACAAAGGGAACAACGTATGTTATTATGCGGTTTGACCGATAAAGATCTTCGTAGAATATGTAGGAACCAATATGGGCATCCAGGTTCCGCTATTGGTTATTGACCGAGAATAGTTCTAGGTCATGTCTACATAGTTCTCGAACCCGTAGGGTCCGCACGCTTAACGTTTCGATGACAGTTTATTATGAGTTTATAAGTTTTGATGTACCGAAGGTTGTTTGGAGTCCCGGATGTGATCACGGACATGACGAGGAGTCTCGAAATGGTCGAGACATAAAGATTGATATATTGAAAGCCTATGTTTTGACTTTGGAAAGGTTCCGGATGAAAACAGGATTTTACCGGAACACCGGGGGGTTACCGGAACCCCCCGGGGGGTCAATGGGCCTTGATGGGCCATAAGGGGAGAAGAGGAGGGCCGGCCAGGGCAGGCCGCGCGCCCCCTCCCCCTCTAGTCCGAATAGGACAAGGAGAGGGGGGGGGGGGCAGCGCCCCCCTTCCCTCTTCCCCCTCCCCAAACCTAATCCAACTAGGAAAGGGGGGGGGGGAGTCCTACTCCCGGTGGGAGTAGGACTCCTCCAGGCACGCCTCCCTAGGGCCGGCCGCACCCCCCCTTGCTCCTTTATATACGGGGGCAGGGGGCACCCCATGACACACAAGTTGATCTACGTGATCGTTCTTAGCCGTGTGCGGTGCCCCCCTCCACCATATTACACCTCGGTCATATCGTCGCGGAGCTTAGGCGAAGCCCTACATCGGTGGAGCATCATCATCGTCACCACGCCGTCGTGCTGATGGAACTCATCCCCGACGCTTTGCTGGATCGGAGCCCGGGGATCGTCATCGAGCTGAACGTGTGCAGAACTCGGAGGTGCCGTACGTTCGGTACTTGGATCGGTCGGATCGTGAAGACGTACGACTACATCAACCGCGTTTTTATAACGCTTCCGCTTACGGTCTACGAGGGTACGTGGACATACACTCTCCCCTCTCGTTGCTATGCCATCACCATGGTCTTGCGTGTGCGTAGGAATTTTTTTGAAATTACTACGTTCCCCAACAGTGGCATCGGAGCCTGGTTTTATGCGTTGATGTCATATGCACGAGTAGAACACAAGTGAGTTGTGGGCGATATAAGTCATACTGCTTACCAGCATGTCATACTTTGGTTCGGCGGTATTGTGAGATGAAGCGGCCCGGACTGACATTACGCGTACGCTTACGCGAGACTGGTTTCACCGCTTCGAGCACTAGTTGCTTAAAGGTGACCGGCAGGTGTCTGTTTCTCTCACTTTAGTTGAACCGAGTGTGGCTACGCCCGGTCCTTGCGAAGGTTAAAACAGCACCAACTTGACAAACTATCGTTGTGGTTTTGATGCGTAGGTAAGAACGGTTCTTGCTCAGCCCGTAGCAGCCACGTAAAACTTGCAACAACAAAGTAGAGGACGTCTAACTTGTTTTTGCAGGGCATGTTGTGATGTGA
>LR880968.1:940273370-940284638 GCA_904067115.1 Aegilops sharonensis
ATTAGGTTTTGTCACTCCGATTGTCGGAGAGGTATCTCTAGGCCTTCTCGGTAATACACATCACATAAGCCTTGCAAGCATTGCAACTAATAAGTTAGTTGTGAGATGATGTATTACGGAACGAGTAAAGAGACTTGCCGGTAACGAGATTGAACTAGGTATTGGATACCAACGATCGAATCTCGGGTAAGTAACTTACCGTTGACAAAGGGAAGAACGTATGTTGTTATGCGGTTTGACCGATAAAGATCTTCGTAGAATATGTAGGAACCAATATGGGCATCCAAGTTCCGCTATTGGTTATTGACCGAGAATAGTTCTAGGTCATGTCTACATAGTTCTCGAACCCATAGGGTCCGCACGCTTAACGTTTCGATGACAGTTTATTATGAGTTTATAAGTTTTGATGTACTGAAGGTTGTTCGGAGTCCCGGATGTGATCACGGACATGACGAGGAGTCTCAAAATGGTCGAGACATAAAGATTGATATATTGGAAGCCTATGTTTGGACTTCGGAAAGGTTCCGGATGAAAACAGGATTTTACCGGAACACCGGGGGGTTACCGGAACCCCCCGGGGGGTCAATGGGCCTTGATGGGCCATAAGGGGAGAAGAGGAGGGCCGGCCAGGGCAGGCCGCGCGCCCCCTCCCCCTCTAGTCCGAATAGGACAAGGAGAGGGGGGGCAGCGCCCCCCTTCCCTCTTCCCCCTCCCCAAACCTAATCCAACTAGGAAAGGGGGGGGGGGAGTCCTACTCCCGGTGGGAGTAGGACTCCTCCAGGCGCGCCTCCCTAGGGCCGGCCGCACCCCCCTTGCTCCTTTATATACGGGGGCAGGGGGCACCCCATGACACACAAGTTGATCTACGTGATCGTTCTTAGCCGTGTGCGGTGCCCCCCTCCACCATATTACACCTCGGTCATATCGTCGTGGAGCTTAGGCGAAGCCCTGCGTCGGTGGAGCATCATCATCGTCACCACGCCGTCGTGCTGACGGAACTCATCCCCGACGCTTTGCTGGATCGGAGCGCGGGGATCGTCATCGAGCTGAACGTGTGCAAAACTCGGAGGTGCCGTACGTTCGGTACTTGGATCGGTCGGATCGTGAAGACGTACGACTACATCAACCGCGTTGTTATAACGCTTCCGCTTACGGTCTACGAGGGTACGTGGACATACACTCTCCCCTCTCGTTGCTATGCCATCACCATGGTCTTGCGTGTGCGTAGGAATTTTTTTTTAAATTACTACGTTCCCCAACAACGGCCTTGTCCACCACTCTGCCGGCGCTGCCGGCCTCCTTGACGAGCTTTGCCTCCTCCTCGGCAAGCCTCGCCTCCTCCACCCTGGCGGCAATATAATCCAGCTCCGCCGGAGAGGTGTCCTGGATGAGCCGCGGCTCGTCGGTGATGTATATCTCGTGCAGGGTGTCGAAGAACTCCTGCACCATGAGCTCGTCCGGCTCGACCCAATTCGGGTCGAGACCGTGCGCGTTGAAGAGCGGCATCATGGCAATGATCTCGTTCCGACGAGAGTTGTTGCTCGGCGGGACCACTCCCGTCGGCAGCTTGAAAACAGGCTCCTTGTCGACCTTGCCAGCCTTCGCGGCGGCCCTGGCAAGCTTGCCGGACCGCTCGACCTCGCCCACATCGTCGACCTCGAGCTGTAAGATTTGCTGGCAAAGATGGGCATGCCGCAGCACCGTCAGGTTGTTGTCGAGGCTGGGACGGAGCCTCATGATGTCGGCGGCGTTCACGTAGAGCCAGGCCGGCCTCCCCCTGTCATGCAGAGGGGCAATCCGGCGGCGGATGAAGTACGCCCTGATCATCTCGAGGGTGAGCCCGGCCTGGGTGAGCCGGAGAATCCTGGTGGTGGCGATCATGAGCTTCCCGTCGTCGGCGTCGACGTCGCCCCAATCTCCGCCATGGACCGGCGGCTTCTGGCGAACCTCGCAGAATACTGGCGGGTCTTTCTCCTCAATCCAGCACCACCGGCCCCGCCATTCTTCCCACCTCTCCTTCGTGGCGCCATCCGGGTACGCCCCCTTGGCCCTTGGGATCCAGGCGACGCAGCCAGCAATGGCGCCCCCTTTCTGGATCCGAGGGGAGAAGTAATGACGGAAGAGCGCCGTGCTGGGGTACACCCCGACGAAGCCCTCGCAAAGATGGGCGAAGAGGGCCATGCACGCCACGGCATTCGGAGTGAAATCAAAGAGCCGGAAGCCATAGGTGTGCATGATGTCCTTGAAGAAATCGGAGAAGGGGGGACAGAGCCCGCAAGAGAAATAGTCGACGAAGAAGGGGTACCGGTGAGGGGAGGGCCCAGCGCTGGCAGGGACGACGGTCGTGGCCGGATGCCCCGTCTTCTCTCCCCCCGTCTTCACGCCCCACAAACACTTGAATCTCCCGAAGCTCGGGCACGCCAACCGTCGAGGGGAAGTAGGCGAACTGCGCCCGCCGCGCCACCAGCTCGCTCTCCGGCTGCTCTGACACGCCGGCATCCCTCGCTGCTCCCTTGCTCTTGGTGGACTTAGGCGCCATGGCGGCTGCGGAAGCAGAAGAGCAGAGGATGGTGATAGCGCGGCGGCGATGGATGAAAGCAGAGAGGCTCGAGGAGAAGGGGGCGGCGGTTCTGAGATTGGGGAAGGGCGCAGGGGATGGCTAAAGTGAGCAGCGCGCCCGCGGTTATTCCTTTTTATGGGGAAGGCGCGGGACTCCTCCTTTCCCATTAACTGCGATACGATGCATGCGTGCGAGCGCTGTCCCACGCATGCCTCCCACGTCATGCACGCGCACGACCCCCACGTCGCGCGTTCAACGCGGGTCGTGGGGAAGCGCAGACGGAACAGTGGCCGCGGTAAAAATCCGCCCCAACTGCCTGACCCAACAACGTGCTGCGCTTATGTGTGTCCCAGGCCCGGGGGCTCCTATCGATGTACAAAAGTAGGGGCTCTGCTTTTGACCCCTCTACTTGTGCACGGGCAGTCAGAGCCTCCCGCCACGGCCACGCATAACGGGGCAGGAAAGGGAAGCCGGAGGGAAGCCGAAGCCACAAGGCAAACAAAGCAACGACGAGGACCAAGGCCACGAAGTTGAGATGGACGAAGCAGGTTTCCCCGACAAGGACCCTTGCCGGGGCAGCTCGCCCCCACCAGCCGAGCGAGCCACCTTCGAGCCCACCAACGCTAGACAAATGCTTTGGGACAGGGCTCGGGAGGCACCTCCGTGGTGGCATGCAGATCTTTGTGAAGACATAGATTGCTCAAGATCAAGTAAGGATAGGAAGGCAACTATCCTCACCGAAGGAACTCACAAGACCCCCGGCAAGATCCTTGCCGGGGACGCCAGTGCGCCACGGCAAGACCTTGCCGGGCCACCCGGCAAGACCCTCGCCAAATGCACCGACAGGGCCACTACCAAGCCCGCACCAGCCAAGTCTTCACCGCCGTTCGCATGCAGCTGCCGACCCAACCAGCTGGGCAGGCACCTGCGTGGCAGCATGCAGTCCTCCGTGGAGGCTCCACCACCGCGCCACCTCAGCTGCCTGCCAGCCTCCATGGCACCGCATGCATCGATGAATATGGCGCGTGTCGAAGCGAGGGGGAGCGGCGACGGACGGGACGGGCCTCACCCCCGTCCCCGATAAAGCGAACGGACACCTAAGCCTCGCATTAAATGTGTTTTGTCCTGTAATACTAGCGATAAACTCGCAATGCTGTAGCACTTTCCACCTCCTGTGTGCCACTGTGGCAGCCCCTTTCGTCTATAAAAGGAGGCCCATGGCACACGGAGAAAGGATTCGGCTCTTTGGAACCTCGCAGCACCTAGAGCTAGTTCGAGATCTCAAGAACACTAATACATCCACCAAAGCAGGATCATAGGGTTTTACGCATCTTTGCGGCCCGAACCTGGGTAAATCCCCTTTGTGTCATTTGCTAGTCCTGCTCTCCTCACGATCCCCGCGCCACGCAACCGTAGAAGGGATTCCAGTGATCCCATAGGTGTCGTTTCCCACCGACACTCCCGTGAAGAAGCCCAAAGCTAGACCTAAGCCTGAAACTGGGTGCTTCTACTGCAAAGGAAATGGTCACTGGAAGCGGAAGTACCCCAAATATTTGGTGGAAAAGAGGGATGGCAAAGTGAACAAAGGTATATTTGATATACAAGTTATTGATGTGTACCTTACTAGTATTCATAGTAGCCCTTGGGTATTTGAAACTTGTTTGGTTGCTAAGATTAGTAACTCGAAACAGGAGTTACAGAATAAACAAAGACTAGTTGAGAGTGAAGTGATGATGTGTGTTGGAAGTGGTTCCAAGATTGATATGATCATTATCGCACACTCCCTATACTTTCGAGATTAGCGTTAAACCTAAATAAATGTTATTTGGTGTTTGTGTTGAGCATAAATATGATTAGATCATGTTTATTGCGATACGATTATTCATCTAAGACAGAGAATAATTGTTATTCTATTTACATGAATAAAACCTTTTATGGTCATACACCCAATGTTGATGGCTTATTGAATCTTGATCGTAGTGATACACATATTCATAATATTGATGCCAAAAGATGCAAAGTTGATAATGATAGTGCAACATATTTGTGGCACTACCATTTAGGTCATATTGGTGTAAAGCGCATGAAGAAACTCCATGATGATGGGCTTTTGGAATCACTTGATTATGAATCATTTGATACTTGCGAACTCTGCCTTATGGACAAGATGACTAAAACTCCGTTCCGCGGAACAATGGAACGAGCTAATGACTTATTGGAAATAATACATATCGATGTATGCAGTCCGATGAGTGTTGAGGCTCGTGGCAGGTATCATTATTTTCTGACCTTCACAGATGATTTGAGCAGATATGGGTATATCTACTTAATGAAGCATAAGTCTAAAATGTTGGGAAAGTTCAAAGAATTTCAGAGTGATGTGGAAAATCATCGTAACAAGAAAATAAAGTTTCTACGATCTGATCGTGGAGGAGAATATTTGAGTTACGAGTTTGGCCTTCATTTAAAACAATGTGGAATAGTTTCACAGCTCACGCCACCTGGAACACCACGGCGTAATGGTGTGTCCGAACATCGTAACCACACTTTATTAGATATGGTGCGATCCATGATGTCTCTTACAGATTTACCACTATCGTTTTGAGGGTATGCATTAGAGACGGCTGCATTCACGTTAAAAAGGGCACCATCAAAATCTGTTGAGACAACGCCTTATGAACTGTGGTTTGGCAAGAAACCAAAGTTGTCGTTTCTTAAAGTTTGGGGTTGCGATACTTATGTGAAAAAGTTTCAACCTGATAAGCTCAAAACCCAAATCGGATAAATGCGACTTCATAGGTACCCAAAGGAAACTGTTGGGTACACCTTCTATCACAGATTCGAAGGCAAGATATTTTTTGCTAAGAATGGATCCTTTCTAGAGAAGGAGATTCTCTCGAGAGAAGTGAGTGGAAGGAAAGTAGAACTTGATGAGGTAATTGTACCTTCTCCAGAATTTGAAAGTATTTCATCGCAGAAATCAGTTCCAGTGATTCCTACACCAATTAGTGAGGAAGCTAATGATGATGATCATGAAACTTCAGATCAAGTTACTACCGAACCTTGTAGGCCAACCAGAGTACGATCCGCACCAGAGTGGTACAGTAATCCTATTATGGAAGTCATGCTACTAGACCATGATGAACCTACGAACTATGAGGAAGCGATTATGAACCCTGATTCCGCGAAATGGCTTGAGGCCATGAAATCTGAGATGGGATCCATGTATGAGAACAAAGTGTAGACTTTGGTGGACTTGCCCGATGATCAGCAAGCCATAGAAAATAAATGGATCTTCAAGAAGAAGACCGACGCAGACGGTAATGTTACTGTCTACAAAGCTCGACTCTTTGTGAAAGGTTTTCGACAAGTTCAAGGAGTTGACTATGATGAGACTTTCTCACCCACAGCGATGCTTAAGTCTGTCTGAATCATGTTAGCAATTGCCGCATTTTATGATTATGAAATTTGGCAAATGGATGTCAGAACTGCATTCCTGAGTGGATTTCTAGAAAAAGAGTTGTATATGATACAACCAGAAAGTTTTGTCGATCCAAAGGGAGCTAACAAAGTGTGCAAGCTCCAGCGATCCATTTATGGACTAGTGCAAGCCTCTCAGAGTTGGAATATACGCTTTGATGAGTTGATCAAAGCATATAGTTTTATACAGACTTGCGGTGAAGCTTGTATTTACAAGAAAGTGAGTGGGAGCACTACAGTTTTTCTGATAAGTATATGTGAAACACATATTGTTGATCAAAAATGATGTAGAATTTTCTGGAAAGCATAAAGGAGTGTTTGAAAGGAGTTTTCAAAGAAAGACCTCGGTGAGGCTGCTTATATATTGAGCACAAAGATCTATAGAGATAGATCAAACTGCTTGATAAGTTTTTTTTACATACCTTGACAAGATTTTGAAGTAGTTCAAAATGGAACAGTCAAAGAAGGAGTTCTTGCCTGTATTGCAAGGTGTAAAATTGAGTAAAGTCTCAAAACCCGACCACGGCAGAAAATAGAAAGAGAATGAAAAGTCATTCCCTATGCCTGAGTCATAGGTTCTATAAAGTATGCTATGATGTGTACCAGACCTATTGTGTACCTCACCATGAGTTTGGCAAGAGGGTAATATAGTGATCCAGGAGTGGATCACTGGACATCGGTCAAAATTATCCTTAGTGGAATAAGGATATGTTTCTCAGTTATGGAAGTGACAAAAAGGTTCATCGTAAAGGGTTACGTCGATGCAAGCTTTGACACTGATTCAGATGACTCTAAGTCTCAATCTGGATACATATTAAAAGTGGGAGCAATTAGCTAGAGTAGCTCCATGCAGAGCATTGTACACATAGAATATTTGCAAAATACATACGGCTCTGAATGTGACACACCCATTAACTAAAATTCTCTCATGAGCAAAACATGATCACACATTAGTACTCTTTGGGTGTTAATTGCATAGTGATGTGAACTAGATTATTGACTCTAGTAAACCTTTCGAGTGTTGGTCACATGGCGATGTGAACTATGGGTCACATACAGATGTGAACTATTGGTGTTAAATCACATGGCGATGTGAACTAGATTATTGACTCTAGTGCAAGTGGGAGACTGAAGGAAATATGGCCTAGAGGCAATAATGAAGTTATTATTTATTTCCTTATTTCATGATAAATGTTTATTATTCACGCTAGAATTGTATTAACCGGAAACTTAGTACATGTGTGAATACATAGACAAAACATATTGTCCCTAGTATGCCTCTACTAGACTAGCTCGTTAATCAAAGATGGTTATGTTTCCTAACCATAGACATGCGTTGTAATTTGATGAACGGGTCACATCATTAGGAGAACGATGTGATGGACATGACCCATCCGTTAGCTTAGCATTGTTCCTCAGACTATACACGTTCCTCAGACTATGAGATTATGCAACTCCTGAATACCGGAGGAACACCTTGTGTGCTATCAAACGTCACAACGTAACTGGGTGATTATAAAGATGCTCTACAGGTGTATCCGAAGGTGTTTGTTGGGTTGGCATAGATCGAGATTAGGATTTGTCACTCCGTGTATCGGAGAGGTATCTCTGGGCCCTCTCGGTAATACTCATCACTATAAGCCTTGCAAGCAATATGACTAATGAGTTAGTTACGGGATGAAGCATTACGGAACGAGTAAAGTGACTTGCCGGTAACAAGATTGAACTAGGTATGAAGATACCGACGATCGAATCTCGTGCAAGTAGCATACCGGTGACAAAGGGAACAATGTATGTTGTTATGCGGTTTGACTGATAAAGATCTTCGTAGAATATGTAGGATCCAATATGATCATCCAGGTTCCGCTATTGGTTATTGACCGGAGATGTGTCTCGGTCATGTCTACATAGTTCTCGAACTCGTAGGGTCCGCACGCTTAACGTTCGATGAGGATTTATATTATGAGTTATGTGTTTTGATGAGCGAAGTTTGGTCGGAGTCCCGGATGAGATCACGGACGTGACGAGAAGTCTCAAAATGGTCGAGACGTAAAGATTCATATATTGTAAGGCTATATTCGGACATCGTAAAGGTTCCGAGTGATTCGGGTATTTTTGGGAGTACCGGGGAGTTACGGGAATTCACCGGGAGAAGTAATGGGCCTTATTGGGCCATACGGGAAAGGAGGAAGCAGGCCAAAGGGGAGGTGGTGCGCCCCCTTCCCCCCATGGGTCCGAATTGGACTATGGGAAGGGGGCGATGCCCCCCTTGCCCTTTCCTACTCCCTCTCTCTTTTCCCTCTTTCCTTCTCTCCTACTCCAAAAGGGAAAGGGGTTCCTACTAGGACTTGGAAGTCCTAGTAGGACTCCATACTTTAGCGCACCCCTAGGGGTCCAGCCTCCCTCCCTCCTTTATATACGTGGGCAGGGGCACCCCAAAGACACACAAGTTTCTCTTAACCGTGTGCGGTGCCCCCCTCCACAGTTACACACCTCGATCATACCATTGTAGTGCTTAGGCGAAGCCCTGCACCGGTAGCATCATCATTACCGTCGCCACGTCGTCGTGCTGATGGAACTCACCCTCGTCCTCAACTGGGTCAAGAGCACGAGGGACGTCATCGAGCTGAACGTGTGCTGAACGGGGAGGTGTCGTACGTTCGGTACTTGATCGGTTGGATCGCGAAGAAGTTCGACTACATCAGCCGCGTTATTGAAACACTTCCGCTTTCGGTAGACGAGGGTACGTGGACACACTCTCCCCTCTCGTTGCTATGCATCACCTAGATAGATCTTGCGTGATCATAGGAAAATTTTGAAATTACCGCGTTCCCCAACAGGAGGATCTGGAGTCGACTGCTGACGCGGTGGCGGACTTGGAGGAGGAGCCGGTTGACATGGTGTCGGTGGCCTTGGAAAGACTATGCAATCCTTTCTCCATAGAACGATACGATGTAATGCCTCTCCCAGTGTGCGCTCGTCCTCACCTCCAAGAATGTCAAGTTGTAGCCCCCTATATTCCGCCACCACTTCATCCACCCCGACATGAGCATAGCCAGCTGGAATCGGATTACAATGGAAGGTTGCTTAAGGGGGTTGTATAATCAACACCGTCCGCCACATTGATGGATATGTTCTTCACTAATGTATGTAGCTCACAATTAGTGTTCTTAGTGATGTCATCCACAGGGTATGTATCCAGCAGTGCCTCATGGCCCGGTGCGGAACCCACGCTGCTTCTCGGCATGCATGGGACGGTGCTATCCAATGCTGGATCCGCTACCTCCTGCCGCTGCAAGAGACCCCCTTGTTGGAAATATGCCCTAGAGGCAATAATAAATTAGTTATTATTATATTTCCTTGTTCATGATAATCGTTTATTATCCATGCTATAATTGTATTGAAAGGAAACTCAGATACATGTGTGGATACATAGACAACACCATGTCCCTAGTAAGCCTCTAGTTGACTAGCTCGTTGATCAATAGATGGTTACGGTTTCCTGACCATGGACATTGGATGTCATTGATAACGGGATCACATCATTAGGAGAATGATGTGATGGACAAGACCCAATCCTAAGCCTAGCACAAAGATCGTAGTTCGTATGCTAAAGCTTTTCTAATGTCAAGTATCATTTCCTTAGACCATGAGATTGTGCAACTCCCGGATACCGTAGGAATGCTTTGGGTGTACCAAACGTCACAACGTAACTGGGTGGCTATAAAGGTGCATTACAGGTATCTCCGGAAGTGTCTGTTGGGTTGGCACGAATCGAGACTGGGATTTGTCACTCCGGTTAACGGAGAGGTATCTCTGGGCCCACTCGGTAGGACATCATCATAATGTGCACAATGTGACCAAGGGGTTGATCACGGGATGATGTGTTACGGAACGAGTAAATAGACTTGCCGGTAACGAGATTGAACAAGGTATCGGGATACCGACGATCGAATCTCGGGCAAGTACAATACCGCTAGACAAAGGGAATTGTATACGGGATCAATTGAGTCCTTGACATCGTGGTTCATCCGATGAGATCATCGTGGAACATGTGGGAGCCAATATGGGTATCCAGATCCCGCTATTGGTTATTGACCGGAGAACGTCTCGGTCATGTCTACATGTCTCCCGAACCCGTAGGGTCTACACACTTAAGGTTCGATGACGCTAGGGTTATAAAGGAAGTTTGTATGTGGTGACCGAATGTTGTTCGGAGTCCCGGATGAGATCCCGGACGTCACGAGGAGTTCCGGAATGGTCCGGAGGTAAAGATTTATATATGGAAAGTTGTTGTTCGGGTTCCGGAAAAAGTTCGGGTTTTTTCGGTATTGTACCGGGAAGCTTCCAGAAGGTTCCGGAGGGTTCCGGAGGGGTCCGGAGGTCCGGAAATAGTTCCACCACGTCCAATACAGTAGCATGGGCTGTAGGGGGGCGTCCTAGCCTTAATGGGCCAGGGGCACCAGCCCCCCCAAGGCCCATGCGCATGGGAAGGGGGAAACCCTAAGGGGGAGGGCCTCCACTTGACTTGGGAGGCACTCCTCCCCCTCTTGGCCGCCCCCCAAGTCCTATCTAGGGCTGGCCGCACCCCTTGGGGTGGGAAACCCTAAAGGGGGCGCAGCCCCCCTTTCCCCCTATATATACTTGAGGTTTTGGGCTGCCCAACACACACGAGAACTTCTCCTCTTGGTGCAGCCCTGCCTCTCCTCCTCCTCCTCTCCCTTGGTGCTTGGCGAAGCCCTGCGGGATTGCCACGCTCCTCCACCACCACCATGCCGTTGTGTTGCTGCTGGATGGAGTCTTACTCAACCTCTCCCTCTCTCCTTGCTGGATCAAGGCGTGGGAGACGTCACCGGGCTGTACGTGTGTTGAACGCGGAGGTGCCGTCCGTTCGGCACTAGGATCTCCGGTGATTTGAATCACGACGAGTACGACTTCTTCAACCCCGTTCACTTGAACGCTTCCGCTTAGCGATCTACAAGGGTATGTAGATGCACTCTCCTTCCCTCGTTGCTAGTTTCTCCATAGATAGATCTTGGTGACACGTAGGAAAATTTTGAATTTCTGCTACGTTCCCCAACAGTGGCATCATGAGCTAGGTCTATTGCGTAGATTCTTTGCACGAGTAGAACACAAAGTAGTTGTGGGCGTTGATGTTGTTCAATATGCTTACCGTTACTAGTCCAATCTTGTTTCGACGGTATTGTGGGATGAAGCGGCCCGGACCG
>LR880968.1:940306188-940316737 GCA_904067115.1 Aegilops sharonensis
CTGAAAAACAGAAACTTTGCACGCACAAAAATAATTTTAGTAATTCACAGAAACGTGCTTTTGCGTTGATTATTTTTTCTGTAGATCAATAGACAAATTTCCCAGGACTTCCTATTTTGGTAGGATTTTTAAAGTTCCATAAGTATTCGAGAGTTACAGATTGCTACAGACTGTTTTGTTTTTGACAGATTCTGTTTTTCGTGTGTTGTTTGCTTATTTTGATGCATCTATGGCTAATATGTAGGGTATGAACCATAGAGAAGTTGGAATACAATAGGTTTAACACCAATATAAATAAAGAATGAGTTCATTACAGTACCTTATGTGGTGGTTTTTCTTTCTTGCACTAACGGAGCTTATGAGATTTCCTGTTGAGTTTTGTGTTGTGAAGTTTTCAAGTTTTGGGTAAAGATTTGATGGATTATGGAATAAGGAGTGGCAAGAGCCTAAGCTTGGGGATTCCCATGGAACCCCAAGATATTCAAGGATAACCAAAAGCCTAAGCTTGGGGATGCCCCGGAAGGCATCCCCTCTTTCGTCTTCGTCTATCGGTAACTTTACTTGGAGCTATATTTTTATTCACCACATGATATGTGTTTTGCTTGGAGCGTCATGTATGATATGAGTCTTTGCTTTTTAGATTTACACAATCATACTTTCTGTACACACCTTTTGGGAGAAGCCCACTTGATTAGAATTTATTAGAACACTCTTTGTGCTTCACTTATATCTTTTGAGCTAGATAGTTTTGCTCTATGTGCTTCACTTATATTTTTAGAGCACGGTGGCGGCTTAATTTTGAAGAAATTGTTGATCTCTCATGCTTCACTTATATTATTTTGAGAGACTTTAGAACAGCATGGCATTTGCTATGGTTATAAATTTGGTCCTAGAATGATGAGCATCCAAGTTGGGTATAATAAAAACTATCATAGGAAGTGCATTATCAATTTGATGTTTGATGATTGTTTTGAGATATAAAAGTGGTAATGTTAGAGTCATGCTAGTTGGGTAATTATGAAATTGAGAAATACTTGTGTTAAAGTTGGCAAGTCCCGTAGCATGCACGTATGGTAAAAGTTGTGTGACAAATTTGTTGCATGGGGTGCTCTTTTAATTGTCTTCCTTATGAGTGGAGGTCGGGATCGCGCGATGGTTAACTCCTACCAACCCTTCCCCTAGGAGCATGCGTAGTAGTACTTTGCTTCGAGGGCAAGTAGACTTTTGCAATAAGTATATGAGTTCTTTATGACTAATGTGAGTCCATAGATATACGCACACTCATCCTTCCACTATGCTAGCCTCTATTATGCCGCGCAACTTTCGCCGGTATCATGCACCCATTATTTACCTTCCTCAAAACAGCCACCATACCTACCTATTATGGCATTTTCATAGCCATTCCGAGATATATTGCCATGCAACTTTCCACCGTTCCGTTTATTATGACACGTCCATCATTGTCATATTGCTCTTTGCATGGTCATGCAGTTGGCATTGTATTTGTGGCAAGGCCACCTTCATAATTTTTCATACATGTCACTCTTGATTCATTGCATATCTGGTACACCGTCGGAGGCATTCATATAGAGTCATATTTTGTTCTAAGTGTTGAGTTGTAACCTTGAGTTGTAAATTAATAAAAGTGTGATGATCTTCATTATTAGAGCATCGTCCCAAGTGAGGAAAGGATGATGAAGACTATGATTCCCCCACAAGTCGGGATGAGACTTCAGACTTTACAAAGAAAAAAAGAGGCCAAAGAGCCCACCAAATAAAAAAAGAAAGGCCAAATGAAAAAAAAGAGAAAGGCCAAACAAAAAAAGAGAAAATGAGAGAAAAGAGAGAAGGGACAATGCTACTATCTCTTTTCCACACTTGTGCTTCAGAGTAGCACCATGATCTTCATGATAGAGAGTCTCTTATGTTGTCACTTTCATATACTAGTGAGAATTTTTCATTATAGAACTTGGCTTGTATATTCCAATGATCGGCTTCCTCAAAATGCCCTAGGTCTTCGTGAGCAAGCAAGTTGGATGCACACCCACTTAGTTTCTTTTGAGATTTCATATATTTATAGCTCTAATGCATCCGTTGCATGGCAATCCCTACTCACTCACATTGATATCTATTGATGGGCATCTCCATAGCCCGTTGATACGCCTAGTTGATGTGAGACTATCTTCTCCCCTTTTTTGTCTTCACAACCACCACCATATACCACATACAGTGCTATGTCCATGGTTTGCGCTCATGTATTGCGTAAGAGTTGAAAAACCTGAAGCGCGTTAAAAAGTATGAACCAACTGCTTGGCTTAAACCGAGGTTGTGCATGATGGGAGAATTTTGTGAAAATGAAGCATGGCCTAACTATATGATTTTGTAGGGATAAGCTTTCTTTGGCTATGCTATTTTGATAAGACATGATTATTTGTTAGTATGCTTCGAGTATTACTATTTTTATGTTTTATAAGCTTTTATCTTGAATCATTTGGATCTGAACAATCATGCCACAATTCTGTTTTTATCATTTACCTACTCGAGGACGAGCAGGAATTAAGCTTGGGGATGCTTGATACATCTCCAACGTATCTATAATTTTTTATTGTTCCATGCTATTCTATTACCCGTTTTGGATGTTTATTGGCTTTACTTTACACTTTTATATCATTTTTGGGACTAACCTACTAACCGGAGGCCCAACCCGAATTGCTGTTTTTTTGCCTATTTCAGTGTTTCGAAGAAAAGGAATATCAAACGGAGTCCAAACGAAATGAAACCTTCGGGAGCGATCTTTTTGCAACAAACGTGATCCAGAGGACTTGGAGAGGAAGTCAAGAAACGAGGGAGGCGGTCACGAGGGTGCCCAGCGCGCCCCCACCCTCGTGGGCCCCTCAAGCGTCCACCGACCTACTTCTTCCTCCTATATATACCCATGTACCCCGAAAACATCAGAAGTGACCACGAAAAACTATTTCCACCGCCGTAACCTTCGGTATCCGTGAGATCCCATCTTGGAGCCTTCGTCGGCGCTCCCCCGGAGGGGGAATCAACCACGGAGGGCCTCTACATCATCTTCAAGGACCTTCCGATGAGTTGTGAGTAGTTTACCATAGACCTTCGGGTCCATAATTATTAGCTAGATGGCTTCTTCTCTCTCTTTGAATCTCAATACAAAGTTCTCCTCGATCTTCTTGGAGATCTATTCGATGTAACTCTTTTTGCGGTGTGTTTGTCGAGATCCGATGAATTGTGGGTTTATGATCAAGTTTATCTATGAGAAATATTTGAATCTCCACTGAATTATTTTATGTGTGATTCAGTTATCTTTGCAAGTCTCTTCGAATTATCAGTTTGGTTTGGCCTACTAGATTGATCTTTCTTGCAATGGGAGAAGTGCTTAGCTTTGGGTTCAATCTTGCGGTGTTATTTCCCAGTGACAGCAGGGGCAGCAAGGCACGTATTGTATTGTTGCCATCGAGGATAAAAAGATGGGGTTTATATCATATTGCATGAGTTTATCCCTCTACATCATGTCATCTTTCTTAATGCGTTACTCTGTTCTTTATGAACTTAATACTCTAGATGCATACTGGATAGCGGTCGATAGATGCAGGCAGGAGTCGGTCTACTTGTCACGGACGTAATGCCTATGTACATGATCATGTCTAGATAATCTCATAATTATTCGTTTTTCTATCAATTGCTCGACAGTAATTTGTTCACCCACCGTAATACTTATGCTATCTTGAGAGAAGCCACTAGTGAAACCTATGGCCCCCGAGTCTATCTTTTATCATATAAGCTTTCAATCTACTTTTATTTGCATATTTACTTTTCCAATCTATGTCATAAAATACCAAAAATATATTTATCTTATCATATTATCTCTATCAGATCTCACTTTCGCAAGTGGCCTTGAAGGGATTGACAACCCCTTTATTGCGTTGGTTGCGAGTTCTTGTTTGTTTGTGTAGGTGCGTAGAACTTCTGAGGAGCCTCCTACTGGATTGATACCTTGGTTCTCAAAAACTGAGGGAAATACTTACGCTACTATTGCTGCATCACCCTTTCCTCTTCAAGGAAAACCAACGCAAGCTCAAGACATAGCATGTGTCCCTTTGTGCCGTAACCATGGACAATCTTCATCATTTAACTGAATGCTCGGGTCAATATTCACTCTGAAGGGAGCAATTTCATTAAAGTTTTCATAATCTTCTGACATGTTTGTCGTGTCATCTACTCCCACGATGTTTCTTTTCCCTGAAAGAACTATGTGGCGCTTTGGCTCATCGTATGATGTATTCGCTTCCTTATCTTTTATTTTTCTCAGCTTGGTAGACATGTCCTTCACATAGAAAACCTGCGCCACATCATTGGCTAGGACGAATGGTTCGTCTGCGTACGCAAGATTGTTGAGATCCACTTTTGTCATTCCGTACTGCGGGTCTTCCTTTACGCCGCCTCCTGTCATATTGACCCATTTGCACTGAAACAAAGGGACCTTCAAATCAGGTCCATAGTCAAGTTCCCATATCTCCTCTATGTAACCATAATATGTGTCTTTCCCCTACCGGTTGCTGCATCAAAGCGGACACCACTGTTTTGGTTGGTGCTCTTTTTATCTTGGGCGATCGTGTAAAATGTATTCCCATTTATCTCGTACCCTTTGAAAGTCATTATATTATAAGATGGTAACTTGGACAAGAAGTACAGGTCATCTTCAATATCGGCGTCATGCATGACACATGTCTGCAACCAACAGACGGAAGTTCTCGTTTGTTCACATGTAATCCAGTCTTACTGCTCCGGGTATTTGGAGCTTAGAATATTCTTGCGTTCCTCCATATACGGAGCCACCAAGGCGGAATTTTGTAGAACTGTGTAGTGTGTTTCAGTGAGAGAATGTCCGTCCATACATATTATTTGATCCGGTCCTAGCGTGCCATTTCCACCAGTCTGCCCTTATGCCGCGATTCAGGAACACCAATTGGCTTAAGGTCAGGAATAAAGTCAACACAAAACTCAATGACCTCCTCATTTTCATGGTCCTTGGAGATGCTTCCTTCTGGCCTAGCATGGTTATGAACATATTTCTTCAAGACTCCCATGAACCTCTCAAAGGGGAACATATTGTGTAGAAATACATGACCCAGAATGGCAATTTCTTCGCATAGGTGAACTAGGACGTGCGTCATGATATTGAAGAAGGATGGTGGGAACACCAACTCGAAACTGACAAGACATTGCACCAAATCATTCTCCAACCTTGGTATGATTTCTAGATCGATTACCTTCTGAGAGATTGCATTGAGGAATGCACACAACTTCACAATTCTGGTAGAAGCCCCCTCAATGCAACCAGAAGCAGCTGCGTCATAATCACGTGGCAGTCATGAGACTTTAGGTTCTGAAATTTTTTCTCTACCATATTTATTATTCCCTTTATATTCGACGAGAAGCCAGACGGTACCTTCATACTGAGCAGGCATTCAAAGAAGATTTCCTTCTCTTCTTTGGTAAGAGCGTAGCTGGCATGACCCTGATGTATGCCGTCCTTTCCGTGCATATATATTTTGCTGGTCCTCCCGTGCCTTCGGTGTATCTTTTGTCTTCCCATACACGCCCAAGAAGCCAAGCAGGGTCACGCAAAGATTCTTCGTCACGTGCATCACGTCGATTGTAGAGCGGACCTCTAGGTCTTTCCAATATGGTAGGTCCCAAAATATAGATTTCTTCTTTCACATGGGTGCACGTCCGTCAGCGTCATTCGGAGCAGATTGTCCACCAGGACCCTTTCCAAAGATTACCTTCAAATCCTTGACCATATCATGTACATCATCACAGTGGCGAGGCTTCGTCTAGTGATCTGCCTCACCTTTGAAATGCTTGCCTTTCTTTCTTACGGGATGCCTGCTTGGAAGAAATTGATGATGTCCCAGGTACACATTCTTCTTATAATTATCCAAATATATACTGTCGGTATTATCCAAACAGTGCGTGCATGTGCGACATCCCTTGTTTGTCTGTCCTGAAAGGTTACTGAGAGCAGGCCAATCATTGATGGTCACAAACAACAACACATGTAGGTAAAATTCTTCCTGTTTGTGCTCATTCCACACACATACACCTTTTTCATTCCACAGTTGTAAGAGTTCTTCAACTAATGGCCTTAGGTACACATCAATGTCGTTGCCGGGTTGCTTAGGCCCTTGGATGAGCATTGGCATCATAATGAACTTCAGCTTCATGCACAACCAAGGAGGAAGGTTATACATACATAGAGTCACATGCCAGGTGCTATGGTTGTTGCTCTGCTCCCCAAAAGGATTAATGCCATATGCGCTTAGACCAAACCATACGTTCCTTGCGTCACCTACAAAGTCCTCCCAGTACTTTCTCTCGATTTTTCTCCACTGCGACCCGTCAGCAGGTACTCTCAACTTCCCGTCTTTCTTACGGTCTTCTCTATGCCATCGCATCAACTTGGCATGCTCTTTGTTTTGGAACAAACGTTTCAACAGTGGTATTATAGGAGCATACCACATCACCTTGGCAGGAATCTTCTTCCTGGGGCGCTCGCCCTCGACATCGCCAGGGTCACTGCGGTTGATCTTATAGCGCAATGCACCGCATACCGGGCACACGTTTAAATCCGCGTACTCACCGTGGTAGAGGATGCAGTCATTAGGGCATGCATGTATCTTCTGCACCTCTAATCCTAGAGGGCAGACAACCTTCTTTACTTCGTACGTACTCTCGGTCAATTCGTTGTCCTTTGGAAGCATCTTCTTTAACATTATCAGCAACTTTCCAAATCCCTTGTCAGATACACCATTCTCTGCCTTCCATTGCAGCAATTCCAGTGTGGTGCCCAGCTTTTTCTTGTCAGCTTCGCAATTCGAGTACAACAATTTCTTGTGATCCTCTAACATGCGCTGCAACTTCTTCTTTTCCTTTTCACTTGCGCGGTTTCTCTTTGCATCGGCAATGGCCCGACCTAGATCATCAACGGGCTCATCTGATGCCTCTTCTTCAGCTTCTTCCCGCATTGCTAGCTCACCTTCTTCCCCCATTGTTGTACCATCATATTCAGAGAACCCATGGTTAGGATAGTTGTCGTCGTCCTCTTCTTCTTCGTTGTCTTCCATCATAACCCCTCTTTCTCCGTGCTTGGTCCAAACATTATAGTGGGGCATGAAACCGGACTCAAACAGGTGGATGTGAATGGTTCTTGACTTAGAGTAATTCAGATCATTCTTACAGTTAGCACATGGACAAGGCATAAAACCTTCCGCCCGCTTGTTTGCCTCAGCCGAAAGCAGAAAAGTATGCACACCATTAATGAACTGGGGAGAGCATCGGTCATCATACATCCATTGCCGGCTCATCTTCATTTACACATCACCGAAAAGATCAAATTAATACAAGTTCATACATAAAATTCATACATAAAGTCCGTCAAAAAGTTCATACAACACTTATTCTCATAAAACAACATACACATAACTCTCTAGCTAAAACATTTAAATGCAACAACAAATGCGATCAAGATCGCAACTAAGGTAACAATTGATCCAACAGCATAATGATACCAAGCCTCACTATCGATGGCATATTTTCTAATCTTTCTAATCTTCAAGCGCATTTTCTCCATCTTGATCTTGTGATCATCGACGACATCGGCAACATGCAACTCCAATTCCATCTTCTCCCCTTCAATTCTTTTCAATTTTTTTTCAAATACTCGTTTTCTTTGTCAACTAAATTTAACCTCTCGACAATAGGGTCGGTTGGAATTTCCGGTTCACATACCTCCTAGATAAAAATATCTATGTCAACTTGATGGGCGTAATTTGTCATAAACACGAAATGCAACAAATAGTTATAAAAGAGAATATACCACATCCGAATCATAACCCGAACGAGGGCCGACGGGGACAGATATCAAAACCACGGCACTATGTATAACAAACAATGTATGGGTAAGATAATTATACAAGTAACTATATATCTAAATAACACAAACATGATTTTTTTTTTCTTATATTAAAAAGATAAGAACAAGAGGCTCACCACAAGGTGGTGCCGGCGACGGGACGGTGCGGGCGATCGACGATGGTTAGGACGGAGACGGGAAGGCACTAAGTAAACCACACCTACATATGCAAACTAAGAGTTATTTTGACCTCAAATTGCATATAAATCAAATAAACTACAACATATAATTCCCCCCAAACTAAAAACCATAAATCACTATACTTATAGAGCATTGCAAGAGCTAATGTAGCAACGAGAGATGAAAGGACAGAGTTGCTAACCTTTGGGATCACTTGGATGGATGGGGTGCCTTCAAACGTTGGAAAATTCTGGCAAAAATGGAGGTGGGAGCTCAAGCAAGAGGGGAGGAAAACAGAGAGGAGGGGAAAACACAGGGCTTCGGCTCGGGCTGGAAGAAGCACTATATATAGTGATATATGTAGTCCCGGTTGGTTACATGAACCGGGACTGAAGGTGAACTTCTAGTCCCGGTTCGTGGCATGAACCGGTACTATAGGTCATGGTGGGGCCGCGGCCTGACGCAAGCCTGCCACCACCTCTTTAGTACCGGTTCTTGGCACAAACCGGTAATAAAGGTTCGCCACGAACTGGTTGGTACTAATGAGACCTAGCCGTTGGAATCGACACTAAAGAGTTGAACATAAGGCATTTTTTTTTACTAATAGTGGTATAAAGGGCCGGATTCGCAAAGTCCGGTTGTAGGTGCTCTAACAATAATAAACTGAAAATAGAAAGACAAAAAAAACTAAAAATGGAGTATAAAAGGAAAAAAGAAATGATGCAATACTTGACTTAAACTTAATTACTCCCTCCGTTCACTTGTGTAAGATGTTTTCGACAGAAGAAATTGAATTGTTTTAGGTGCTGTCTAAAACGCCTTACAAAAGTGAATGAAACGGAGGAGTAAGTCTAAAGTCAGTCGACTAATGATTTAGCAAAACCGTTTGAAATTGGAAAGAGAAATTAATGGTATTTCTCGAAAGAGGCCTGTGTGGAGAAAGAGGCGAGAAAGAGAGACCACCCCTGTCCTGTCCTGTACTGGTTCTGGTTCGGGAGGAGTCACTTGCTATTCGCCGGAAATCGTCTCCTCTCTTTTTCTCCGGCCGCGTCTGCAATGGCGACCGCCCCCAACCCTTTTCTCGAGCCCCCGCCGCCGGATCTCGCACTAGGTAAACTAGTCGTTCTTGCTTTCTTTCTTGCAGTATTTGCCGTCGCGTCGATCATCACGAGCCACCAACACGGTTGGTTGCGCCATAGCCGAGCAGCGCGCCGCAAGGGGACGAGAGGCGAGGGTCAACATGTGGTGGGGAACCGGCCGGCCGCTGTCCGACTGGCGGCCTTGGCAACATTGTCTCTTCTCGTTCTCGAACGCCGCCCGCCGCCGGCGATTACCTAAAGTTGTCGTCTTTATTTTATTACGGCCCCGGTCATTAGCGATTTCTCGCGCCTGCCGGTCTCATGTGTCGGCGATTTTCTCGCCTCAAGTTGCCGACTTTACCACCCCGGCCATTAGCAACAACTGCGCCTCCTCGCCGCGCGCCGCGCCGAGTTTGGACCGAGCGAGCGTCAGTCATGTCAAATCGGCTGTCGTCTACAGAGCAGTAAGGGGGCTTGACTTGAGCTAGGCAAAGGCACGACGGATGGATGGGGGTGCTATTGTTGGAAACAACACCAACTCCATGTCCCTTTAGCTCTACTACTCCCTCCGTTCCATAATGTAAGACATTTTTTAACACTAGTATAGTGTTCTATTGGTACTACGATACGACTAGTATAAACTGGGGACTCTGCTCTCACAAGTGCAGAGGAGAAACACACCCACATCAGTACAGTTTAGCTCAAGGCATGTCCACCGTCCATATAAAGATCAGTGAGATTGCTTTTGGCATTATCTTGTTGAAATTGATTTGATTCAATTTCCTGCTGCTGGGACCAAATTTATCAGGAATTTTTTTGACGTGATTATATATGTTTGCTGTTATGTAGTACAACTCTAGTAATTAATACTGATGCCCCAAGATCTAAGTGCCCTTTGTTTACTGCAGTCTACTACAACAGCTGAATGCTTAATTAACAATTCACTTTGTTTTACATCAGTTCAAGTCATTCAGGATTTTTATCACAATTCGGGGACAATCGAAGACAACATTACATTGCAAGGCTATGATGACAAGCCTAGAGATTTCGACAACAGTGAAATGAAGTTCTTCAAGTGCTCGTACAAAGTTGGGCCCATCAAATTCAACAGGTTTATCAAGAGGGGTGTTGCAAGTTCGAAGGATTGGGCTTCAGACTACCATTTTGTCAGAGCTTTGGCACATCCTGCTGCCATTCAAGTTGAAAATTACGTCAATTCAGAGTGCGTGATCATCTCTGAAGTGGATGGGTCCTTCAGCAAATGGTTGAACAAGAGGGAACCCATACAACTGTTCGCTGATGGCACCATGCTGCCCATCCTCAGAAATATGATCATGTACGTTTTGCTTTA